>CAWUFW010013345.1:0-481961 GCA_963921515.1 Calotriton arnoldi | reverse complement strand
CGCCAGCACCGCGGATGTGCCTACAACTGCCATCCTAATGAGCCCCTATATCTGGTTGAAGATCCCTACCTAAGGCGAAACCGGTCTTTGGTTGCTTGTGTTCTGGTTCATGGAGGACCTGGCCTGGCAGTTCGGGCTGGACTGTTCTCATGAGGAGCAGGGTCAAGACTGATTTGCATATGGCTGGGTCCAAACTGAGTTGGCATGGTGGGCGAAAAACGATGGATTGGGATGTGGCCTAAACGATTGCCAGTGGCTGAGAATAATTCAAGAATTCCATCTATTACATTGTTGTTTTTACATTATCACCACAGGCACCATTAAATGGAGGATGATGATGTCACTCTGCATAATAGTCCCATCCAGCACCCAGATGTGAGGCAACGACAGCAGTGTGTCCCAGTGCGTGTGCACAGTCACCATCACAAGGCACATCATGCCGTAGATCCTAAAGCAAATGCACAGTTGTTTGGAGGCCTTGAGGTGTCCATGATCCAAATTCAGCATCTGAAACATAAGCAGATGAAACTAATGAACAAATAGATGCAGAAAATGCAGCAATGCATGTCATTTGGATATGATACTATTGGCATTCAATTGGCTAACATGAACACAAAAATGGACAGCCTCACCACCGCTATAGAAAAGTTATGCCAGCACATGGCAGATAATCATGCCTATAAAGGCGTTGAGACAGGAGCAGTGTGGCTAGAATGGATGGGTTAACCACTCCATTGGTAGATTGGCAAATGCCACTTCTACCCTAAACAGGCAAACAGTAACCCTGCAGATAGAAATGGGACTCTTTCGTGGGGACTTTGCAAGGGACTTAGGGCACATCACCTCTGCAGTTGAGGTGCTACAAAATGCACAAATAGCAAGTGGTGTTGCAAGTGCCCTTCAAGATAGTGAGGACATGTCAAGTGTAAGCAGAGTCACTGACGCACATGTCCTGCGATGCAGCAGCAGCTGTCCTCCTGCTGGAGAACAAATAGGTTCAACCCATGTGGGATGTAGCCACAAGAGGCATTGAAGGACACAGAACAGCGAGTTTAATTTGTGTTGAATAATTGTAATTTTGGTGAAGTAACCAACATTTCTTTTGCACTTTTCTAACCATTATGATGTTATAATAGAACTCAAAGAGTTAAGGTCAGTCACGCTCTATCCATCCAAACTCCATTCTCGATTGGCATCCTTCAAGGCTCCTCTCTCTCCCCCACCTTCTTCAACTTGCTCATGGAACCCCTTACTGAAATCCTCCTACTCTCTAACATATCATACCATATGTATGCTGATGATAGGCAAGTCTACCTAGAAATCGCCTCTCCAGAAGATATCGGCATTCTTAACAGCACACTCATAAAAACTCAACACTGGCTGACACGTAACCACCTCAAACTTAACCCCCCAATACTGAATTCCTCCTAATTTCTCCTCCCAATCACACTCTGAACATCAAAGAATGTCTCACTGATCTAACAGCCTGAACTGTGCCCCACACATCATAACCTTAGCCAAATCGCTAGGACTAATAATGAACAATCACCTCTCTATGCAGGATCACACTAGCGGCCCCAACTACCAACTGCAGATTCTATGGAAACTAAAACCTTTCATTCCAACTGCTGATCTCGAGGCAGCAGTTCAAGCACTAGTGATCTCCAAACTAGACTATGGTAGTTCGCCAATGATGGGTCTACCTAAAGCAAAATTGGGACCTCTAAAGTGCAACATTTAATGCAGCCGCCCAAGTGATCATATCACCCCAGATCTCAAAACTCTGAACTGGCTACCATATGAAGCAAAGATACACCTAAAAATTGCCTGTTTAACTCATAAAGCTCTTCATCACAACTCTTCAACTTACCTTGCCAAGAAACTCGTCCTATCAGGTGAGAACAGATCCTTAAGAAGCACAGGCTCCCTTCTACTGATACCCTTCAAGTAAAAAAACAAGAAAAACTAGAAGCACTCCTTCTCCAGAATAGCCCCCAGAATTTGGAACTCACTTTCTCTTGAAACCAGAACCAACCCCTCAACTGCCCTATTCAAACAACGTGTTAAACATCTACTAATGACCAAATTCCTACCCCATTGATGATGCAACCTCCCACAGACCTTCTTCCTCTTGCCTATCTACAAGCTATTCGGGGCACATCATGAACCCTTTGTTACTCTACATCATGACATTATTCAAGACTTTACGTACGCCAACCTACATCCATCATGTTGATCACCATTACTGTTATCTCACAATTGGGTACTTCTATGTGTTTACTTTTTCCTGATGTATAGCGCCTTGGTCCCCGAAGGGCCACTTGTACATGCTCTTCTGTTTGCCTCCTCGATGTACAGTGCTCTGATGCCCATGAGGGTCATGTTCACGCTATATAAAACTCAATAATTAAAAATAAAAATAGTAGTCTGACAGTAAAAATTGCTTTAGTTTGCTGCATCAAGTCTGCTTTCATCATTTCATTGAATGTACTGGCATATATAACGCTTATAATTTACCTTGAAAAGTAATTTGTTGCATTGTGGTCCTGTCAGGGTCTCCCCTTTAGTGTTGTACTCTGGCCCGAGGCTGCGGAAGAGATGGCTCAGGAGCTTCATCTTCAGAATCAGTGTCACTCATAGTGATAGGTAGTCCTCGCCTGGTAGCTATGTTATGCAATATGGCACAGGTTGCCAACATTTTGCAGGCTGTCTCAGGATCATACTGTTGAGCGCCTCCACTTTTGTGAAGGCACCAAAATATAGATTTCAGCATGCCAAATGTGCATTCTATTACAGCCCTGGTGTGTTGATGAGCAATATTGTAACACCTTTCATTTTGGTTTGCTGGAGCTAAGTATGGTGTCAGTATCCAACGCCTTAAGGCATATGCACTGTCACCTGGAACTAAAAATATCAGTGTGAGCATGCTTAGAATTTTTAGTTGATGTACAGAATCATATGTTATGTTATGTTATGTTAAAAGGGTTTTATAAAGCGCTCGTACACCGATTGGTTTCATGGCGCTAGCTAGGAAATGCCGAACCGAAGCAGTTTATTCGTAGGCCTGGATGTACAGCCATGTTTTGAGGGATTTTCTGAAACTTAGTAGATCAGTGCTTGACCTGATTTCCAGGGGGATAGAGTTCCTCATTATGGGGGCCAGAGTAGCGAACCTGCAACCCCCTTGGCGCTTCAGTTTGAAGATTGGGACAGTCAGAAGTTGGAGATGGGCCGATCGGAGGTTGCGTGAGGGAGTGTAACGTGATATGAGGCTGTCTATGAATTTAGGGCTCCGGCCATTCAGGGATTTAAACGCCAGGCAGCCAATTTTGAAAGCACAGCGTTGGGGGATAGGAAGCCAGTGCAGCTTCCTTAAGAGGGGGAAGGCGTGTTGCCACCTGGGTTGTTTGTAGATCAATCTAGCCGCTTGGTTCTGTACCATCTGTAACCTTTTTGAAAGGTAGAGTGGTATACCAAGATAGATTGCATTGGCATAGTCTAGGCGTGATAGGACCATAGCTGTCAAGACCTGTATCAAAGCTGCTTGGGTAAGTAGTCTGCTTATTTTCCTAATTTTTCGCAGCTGAAAAAAACAAGAGGAGATCACAGAACCTACGTGAGTTTTAAGGGAAAGGTCATTGTTTATAGTGACTCCCAGGCTTTTTACTGAGGAGGCGGAAATAGGGGGGGAGGCTTAATTCGTTTGGCCAATAGTGTGGGCCCCACAAATTGCGACCGCCACCAGTCAGGACTAGTTCGGTCTTGCCTGGATTTAGTTTTAGGTGGTTGTGGTCCATCCAGTGGCGAATGAATTGCATGGTAGTCTGAAAGTCAGATATTGACTGGGGGGAATTGTCGATAGTGAACAATAGTTGGAGGTCATCGGCATAATTGAAAGTGACCACTTTCCTTTCCTTCAGAGACCTAATCAGCGGGAGAAGGTAAAGGTTAAAGAGGTGCGGGGAGAGCGAAGATCCCTGTGGGACTCTGCACGTAGTTTTTAGTTTGGGGGCCGTAAACTGGCCAATACGGACTGCCTGGGAACGGTCTTTCAAGAAGGAGTTGATCCAGCTAAGGGCTGGGTCCTGGATGCCACCCTCCCTGACACGGTCCACCAATATACCATGGTCGACCGTGTCGAAGGCGGCCGAAAGGTCTAACAGCACCAGGGCCTGGGGGGGTACCTCTGTCAGCCTTTTCCCGTAGGGAGTCCAGTACCGCTAGTATCACCGTTACCGTGGAGTGAGCTGGATGAAATCCAGCTTGGTGTGGGTCAAGAAAATTAGTTTGTTCCATGAAGGTGGACAGACATTTTGCCACATAGGCCTCCAGCACCTTGGCTTGATACGGGAGCAAGGAAATGGGGCGGTAGTTTGACAACGTCTGCGGGTCAGCTCCAGGTTTCTTTAAGAGGGGGACCACTATTGCCTCTTTGAAGGCTTTAGGGACCCCACCCTGGGATAAGGAGTTGTTCAAGAGGGCGAGAACAGGGTCCGGGAAGACGGTGAAAGCCGTTTTTAGGACATGTGGAGGGCAGTGGTCCATTGGGGATCCAGATCTGACTTTGGACAGCAGATCATAAAGGGTCTGGGTGTCCATGGGTGGAAAGGATTCGAGGGAGTAGGAGGGGAAATTGCTTGAGAGGTATGAGTGGGGATACTGGCTTTGATAGATGCAATTTTATCAATATAAAAGTTGTTTAGAGAGTCGGTGTGGGCTTACTAAGGACTCTATCTGGGTTGGACAGTTTGTCTACAATAGCAAAAATGTCCTTAGCTTGGTTGTTAGAGTTTAAGATTCTGGAGGAGAAGTGTGTAGCTTTAGCTGTCGAGATCGCCTTTTTATATTCCCTCATGGCCGTTTGGTAGGTGGTAATCATATGTGTCATTGTACTGCATCACACTACCTAATAAATAGGCATCATCAAACTCCCCTCTTTCCAGGGGTCGATGTATTCGTCTGTGCCTGAAAATGTAGGAGTCATGGGTACTAACCGGTTATTGTGACACTATATCAGTAATTAAGTTGTTTTCTTCACAGACAACATGTATGTTGATGGGATGGGCATTTTCCAATTTCTAAACAGGTATTCTATATGGGCTGGAGGACAAATTAGAACAAATGTTCCATCTATGCACCCTATAACATGGGGAAATTTAGCAACCCAATAAAATTTTCATTTTGTGCTTTGATTTTCCTCAGCATTCCTGGGTAGGTATTCGTACCTGTTGATATTTTGGAGCATGGCATCTAGAAAAATCCTTACAAAACGCAAGAGCACACTTTGAGACACCCCATAAGCAACAGCAATGACACCCTGGTAACTGCCAGAGGCCAAAATGAGCACAATACCTGCACTTGAGGGGGGATAGAATTGCTGCACAGAGTGCTGCTTCAAAGATGTGGTTTTTAACATTTCAATTAAACCTAACATCACTGCAGAACTTAGCCTGTATTTCTCAAATATTTCCTCCTCTGCCTGTTGGAAAATGGTAAGCCTGGCTCTAAATAACCTCTCCTATCTCCTCCTTCTTCTCCTCCTCTTAACAGTCAGTAGTCGCATCCTTCTCGCAATCACATCTAGAGCAGCCATTTTGAAAACCCCTGATGCATTCTGGGCCAGCTTTTATAGTTTGTCATATATGAGCCCGATTCATAGAACTACTTATGTTAAAAACGTAGTTAGTACCTTTGTATTCACAGAATACACTTACTCATTTGTATTCACAGAACCTTACTCATTTTAGTATTCACAGAATACACTTACTCATACTAACTTTATGTCCGCACTCGGCCGGAGATTCCGGCCGCTTGTGGAGATTCGCCGAGGTGGAGATTCCGGCCGTTAGGAGATTCCGCCGCTTGTGGAGATTCCGCCACCGCCGGAATCTCCACAACCGGCCGGAATCTCCACAAATGGCCGGAATCTTCACAAACGGCCGGAATCTCCGGCCGAATCTTCACAAACGGCCGGAATCTCCACCTCCGGCCGGAATTTCCACCTCCGGGCCGGAATCTCCACAAACGGCCGGAATTCTCCACCACCGGGCCGGAATCTCCGCCCGAAAGCGGACATAAAGTTAGTATGAGTAAGTGTATTCTGTGAATACCAAAATGAGTAAGTGTATTCTGTGAATACCAAAATGAGTAAGTGTATTCTGTGAATACCAAAAGGTACTAACTTTACGTTTTTGACGTAAGTTAGTTCTGTGAATCAGGCCCAATAACCACCTGAAACTATTTGTAATAAATTGCATGTGCAAAAGGACGTTTTAATGACTATATGCTAATTGTGACACCTTGAACATAAGGTTTTCTGGTCACAATTATCAAATTGGTAATTGGACATTTTTGTCACGTAAAATAGAGATTCGCTGAATGGTCACATTGCTAAATAAAATTTGGGAACAGCTTTTGTAGATAACAAAACTCACTTTCTTTATTCGCTCATATATTTGTGACCGATTTGCGAATCGCAAAACTTTCATACATCTAACCCTAAAAGTATTAACACTGTTCAAAAGAACCTCAAAGCCACACCACTCAGCCCACCACAAGCAGACACCGCTTTTACAGACCAGAACTAATCCAGGCATCCTCATTTACCCCATTTCTCCTACCCTTCCAGTCAAACTTTTCAGATATTCTCTTTCATTCCCCATCTCCTACACCACCATCCAAACTTTAGAAAGAAGCCTTCAAGGATGAACATATTTATCAATGACTGGATACTGAAAAGGTTTGTTGAATCACCTATGCGATTTCTTGTGGAAAGGGTGGATCCTTATTTAGCTATGGTGCCACTGTGCACTTAATATTAGAGAGGAAAGGTGTCAAGTGTCTCCTTAAGAGGGACCAAGTTAGGAGGAAAATCATCCTTGGCAATCATACAGCTCTTGATTAAACATGATAAAATATTAAAGATTAATTTAGAAGTTAATACAAGGACCAAACTCCCCCTGACAAGAAAAAAGAGCAAAACATTAATATCCAGAAGTAGATCCAATAGAAATTCTAACTGCAAGAAGCAATAGTCCAGTACCAAAATATTAGTAAGAAGTTGAATATCCCAATGAAGAATAAGATAACAAGTGCGTTGTGACATATCCATCAATGTCTCCATATATATGGTTCAGACAGGAATTGACATCACAGGAAAAAACTTTTCTTCATCTTGGATTGGGGACCTCAGAATTCTCTGGGCAGACCACCATCCTGGAGAGGGCACTTAATAAGGGTTTTCCATTCCCCATCACTTAAAACTCATTGTTTCCTTCGCCCAGAGCTGAACTCCACAATTCCGGTGTCGTTCTTATCATCTAACACTTCCTGTGGCTTGCTGCACATCCGTTCCGTTGACTGTGAGCGTGGTAACGCCCCTGTGGTCCAGGCAGCAAAGATGCTTAAAAGCAGTGTGGAGCAATGCATCCAGCAACATGCTGCCTGACTTCACATAGAGCAAACCATCTTCTGCAATCTCTGGTAACCTCTCAGCACACAAGTGGCAACAACCCACAGTAATTAGCTCACCCTAACTTCATTAAGTGTGAATGCACTGAAGTCCTATCTATGCCACACTTGTAAACTACTCCCTCAACCAGGTAATTGTCTCTAGCAGATTCAAATATATCGCTGCCCCAGCTTCACTCTAAGGGCCTGATTCCGATGCGGTTAGGAAATCATTCTGACCGAATCGATTTGGGAATGGTTTCCATCCGACTCGGATCGGGAGAGTCCGACCAACCGAGTACGATGCATCCGGATGCTTTCAGATACGATTTGGTTGGACTCCAATTGACTTCAATGGGAGCATATGTTCCGACCAAATGCATAGGCTCCCATTGAAGAAAGGTGTGGCTGGGGAAAAGCGGGCACCCTGTGGCGGGACCCCCTGGTGCCTCCCACACTGCATGGCTGGTAAGGGGGGACTCATGGGTACCCCCACAGGCCCGATTGGGAAGGCTCTGGGTGCAGGTGGGCCCGCTACGGGCCCTCAAAGTCTGATTCTGACTGCCGATTTGAGTCGGACGGCACGATTTGGAAAGGCTGTCTGAATCCAGCATTGGAGTCGGTCGTTCAGAAACACAGCCCGTAGAGACGTACGATTCTGCTCCGTAAGGCTCTGTCATTCCAAATGCTGTCAGGTTCGGATTGGGATATTCCTAACACGCATCGTACTCGGTCGGTCAGAAACCTTTCCGATTCGGTCGGAAAGACACGTTCCCAATCCGATTCGGACGGAGCAAATGCTGTTAGGAGGCCTTCCTAACCGCATCAGAATTGGACCCTAAGAAGCCATTTCTCACTCGAAAATTATCACCAAGAGATCCATCTTCAACCACCCCCACATCAATAACCCAAGAGTATCCCATAGTTGACAAAGTAAATTTAAAAGCCCAAAGTCTCTGTGACCATTTGCAATTTAGCTGCCACACCCATATTTATAAGGAAACTTTACTATTCAACATATGAAGCAATGCCCTGACCTTAAATGATATAGGAGAGACAAAATGAATGACCATTAACTCAGGTTTGAGCATGTCATATTGCCAGACACCTTTATCAAGCACTCCCTTGCTAGTCAACAGTCCACATTGTATCCTTTCTGTCTACAACCCAATTACAAGAGAAGTTCCACAAAGGTACCCAGAGTACCTGTACTACTCAACATATATCAGTGAGCCTCCTCAAGACCATCATCAGTCCTGACTTAATCTTTTACCCCTATGGTAATGATACAGACATAGATCTGCACATCTTAAAAAATAAGGCCAATAAAAAACCCATAGAGAATGCCACCAGCTGTGATATTGTAGGTCCATCTATCCATCTAGATTGCTCTCATTCAGTGGGGTAACAAAGGCCAGCACAGCCCCGGCAGTGCAGGGGGGCCCAGAGCTCCAGAGGGACCCCCAAGCACAGTACCCTGGCCTGAGAGCTCTTGAATGAATCTGGAGGGAGGCCCCTCGATGTACTTTGCAAGGGGGCCCCCTCAAGTTTCGTTACGCCACTGCTCTCATTTACCAGTGGAAGGGTCTCAATTCACATGGCCATGCCAAAGAATGCTTTTGTGAAAATACCAGCAAGGTACAGACTAGCTGCTTCCCGTAAATGCTTAACGGTCCTACTGCCCCTAATCCCCTTGTCAGTTTATTGTATGTGGAGCCATTACAGTCCATGTGCGTATGAGCACATACATTGTGGAGTGCAGTTCAGAGACTGCTAGACTGACGTTTTCCGGTGAAGTAGTAGTTCTCCAGGGGAAACAGGTCATGGCGATAACCAATCCACTCTTCAGCAGTAACAAAAGAACGAACATTGTGCCAGGTCAACCATTATATCAATAGCAGCTTCTATGCTTGTGGGTGCATTATACGATTCACCTACAAAATGAATACACGTATTTCTTATTAGTTTGGCCATACACTTTTGTATCCAAAGTGTCCATTACTGAAACTACATTTCATTATTTTAGCCAATGCTCTATGTTGTAGGCTACAATAAACAAGGGTGAAAAAAGGTTAATGTGCCGGAAATATGTTTTTCGGTATTTTGCATTTTAGTTTGCTATAAAGTTTTGAATGAAAGGTGAGGCTATAATGAGTGCATATTCTGCTAGTCTTCTTAGACCTTGTATATAAGAAGCTGCAAAATAATTTGACTCAAGGTGGTTTTTTGCATTCCCTGCCTGTGGCATAACTTTTAGTGTGATAGCATTCAAGCTTTCTGAAAAGATTAAACAAGCCAGGATCTTCAGAAGCAATTTGCTATTGAAAATGAATTAAGATGGGGAACATTCATAAATATTTTGTGGTTGGCATGCATTTACCATTCATAAGATCATACCTCAAGCAAGTTTTTTTGACTTCTCTACAGCTCCAGCTATCTATTAGACAGCATTATATATGTTATGACAAAGAGTCAGCCCTTACTTGTGACTACATGTAGTTCTTTTCAATCTCAATTTACTATATTTTTCGGATAGTTCTCTTTTCCTTTTCTGTAGTTTTCCCTCCCCAGGAGCATAATTTGGTTACCTTTTCTTTTGATTGGATTAGAGATAGCCTTTCACTACTGTTGACATGGAACTTTTTTCTCTTTTCTAGACCTCTCATTTAGCACTATATCGGAGTACATGTTCTACTCCTTTCTCATAGAGCATAGTCAAAACTAGTCCTCTTCCACCAGAATCCTCTCCACTCTTCATCATCCTACCAACTATATTATTCTGCATTTGCCTTTTAGCATAGGAGCGCATCCGTTTTTCACGCACAATCTTTCCTCTGTGTTTGTTCGTCCAAGCTTTCGGTTACTACTTGCTGTCATTGCTGTCTCCAGCTCTTCCGTTTTCTCCCACTGTGTTCTCAAGTAGCGTCCTCCGCCTTCCCTCTCCATGCTGGATTGAAGTTGCAGTTGCTCTGATAACCAGCCACACAACACACCTCCTTCAGTGGGTTGTAGAAATAGCACCACAGAACCACCATGACTCCAGGATATGCAGTTGCTCAGTAATAAATATGGGTAACCACTCCGGCCACTCTTCTACAACATACCCCTCTGGACAATGACAGGGACTCCCATATGAGCTGTATTGAGACTATTTACCTACTGAGACTGCCCTCATCGCCGCCACCGACGACATCAGGATCCTGCTGGACAATGGTGAGACCGCAGCCCTCATCCTGCTGGACCTCTCTGCCGCCTTCGACACTGTCTGCCACCGCACTCTACGCGCACGCCTCCACGACGGAGGGATCCGAGACAAGGCCCTGGAATGGACCACCTCCTTCCTCGACGGCAGAACCCAGAGAGTCCGCCTCCCACCTTTCCGATCCGAAGCCTCCGAGATCATCTGCGGCGTACCCCAGGGATCGTCCCTCAGCCCAACACTGTTCAACATCTACATGGCTCCGCTCGCACGCATCGCCAGACAACACGACCTCAACATTATCTCCTACGCCGACGACACTCAACTGATCCTCTCCCTCACCAAGGACCCCCTCACCGCCAAAGCCAAACTCCATGAAGGAATGAAGGCCGTCGCCGATTGGGTGAAGATCAGCCGACTAAAGCTGAACACGGACAAAACGGAGGTCCTCATCCTCGGCTCCAACCCCTCAGCCTGGGACGACTCCTGGTGGCCAACGACGCTGGGAGCAGCCCCGACACCCACCGACCACGCACGCAACCTGGGAGTCATCCCCGACTCAACGCTCTCCATGGCTAGCAAGTCAACGCAGTCTCCTCCTCCTGCTTCAACACCCTCCGCATGCTTCGCAAGATCTACAGGTGGATCCCGACAGACACAAGAAGAACAGTCACCCAGGCCCTCGTCAGTAGCAGACTGGACTATGGGAACGCCCTCTACACGGGAGCCCCGGCCAAGCTCATCAAGCGACTGCAACGCATACAAAACGCCTCCGCACGACTGATCCTCGACGTACCACGCCACAGCCACATCACCCCCCACTTGAGGAACCTGCACTGGCTCCCCGTCGACAGGAGGATCACCTTCAAACTCCTCATCCACGCACACAAGGCACTCCACAAAACTGGCCCAGCCTACCTCAACAGACGACTCTTCTTCTACGTCCCCAACCGCCAGCTCCGCTCCGCCGACCTCTCCTCGCCACCGTCCCCCGCATTCGAAGAACAACCACCGGCGGCAGATCCTTCTCACACCTCGCCGCCAAGACCTGGAACACCCTTCCACTAAGCCTACGAAAGACCCAAGACCTGCTGACCTTCAGGAGGCTACTCAAGACCTGGCTGTTCGACCAGTAGCAGCATCCCCCCCCTTCCCTCACCCCAGCGCCTTGAGAACCTCGCGGGTAAGTAGTGCGCTCTACAAATTCTGTGATTGATTGATTGATTGATTGACCCCCCCACAGCTGTGCAAGTATCAGGTGGGCCCTCTCGCCGTTCACTTTCTCCCATCAATTATGGACACCCAGGGGCATATTTACAAGCCCCTTGCGCCACTTTTGCGCCGCCGTTGCGTCACACATGTGACGCAGCGGTGACGCAAACCATGCACTGCGTTGCGCTATATTTACAACGTGACGCATCTAGGGAGATGCGTCACGTAGTAAACCCCTGCGCCACATGAAACCTGCGTCAGGTTTCATGTGGGCGTACCAGCGCAGGGGAGCGTTCGGCGCAGGAACGCCTCGGAAAAGTGACGTAGTGAAATCTACAAGATTTCACGCAGTCACTTTTCCTCGACGCTGCAGTGCGTCAATCCTTACGCCTGCTTCAAGCAGGCGTAAGGATTGACGCACCATGTTAGGGATAGGGAAGGTTGGAACAGTGCTGGAGTTGCGTCGCGCTTGCGACACAACTTCAGCACTGCGCCAACCTTCCGCTGGCAGATGCGTCACGCATCTGCTTATCCTGCGCTACGATGCGCCGCATTGTAAATGCGGCGCATCGGACGTGGCGCAAGGGTAAACTTGCGTGACGCATTTTCCCTGGCACATCCCTGCTGATATGCAGGGATGCGCCAGGGAACGTAAATATGCCCCCAAGACCTTTGTGGGGTTAGAACGGCCACAGTTTATTCACATCATAAGCTGGAACATAAGTTATCATGATTGCATCGGTCATTAATTCAGCTCCTTGCTTAACTTGCATTTTATGTAAAGCATACAGTTCTTACTTGGTCCACAGAATAATCTTAAACTTTATTGCATATTAAAACCATAACTCACATAATCTGCAATGCATCATCCTTCAAAGCATAAAGTCTCTTTAATGGGTGTCATACATCACTGTTTGTCAGCTGCAGTGACAGCTCTCCTTCTGTTGAATACTTTGGTACAGCAAGTCACAGCTTCGAGGCTTCCCTTACTACCGAATATCTGGTGTTCGTGGCCCACTGGCCATGCCTGGGCTGCAAGTGCTGTGTTGGCCAAGCACTGACCATTTCATACCCCTTTTATTTGCCCTCAAGTGGACCTGTCGTGAGGCATCCCAAGGACCTTGTTTGGGCAATTGTTCTTTTATATCCTTGTGTGAAGATATTTATTGCTAAACCTTGTAGCTCCCCACCATGCTGATGGTGTTTTTTCAACCTCTGACAGCTCCTCCCAAGCCTAAGGGAAATCCAGAAGTTCCAATGCCCCCACAATGTTCAGGAACCCTATGCTAGATGGGTGAACCTTGTCATCTGCGTAATATCCCAGCATCCTTAGGTTTATGAAACCATGTCTCACAAATTCCCAGCCCATGCCTTTGCAGAACTTGCTCATTGGTATGTTCAACTTCCGCCTAGATCTTTCCACTGCTCTGTGGCTCACTGCACCTACCACTTGAATCGCGCTATGATTCTGACCATAATATGTCGGCTGGGCGCACCAACCGTGTTATGATTGTCAGGTCGGCCCGGATGGCTTCCAGCAGGGCTTTCCGCCCCATTGCCATGAGATCGTTGCCCCCCAGATGAATTACTACTGTGGCAGGGTTCCTGTGAGCCCTTTGCACATCCCGTTCCGCAGGGAGGAGCTGACCCCAATTCATGTCTGGTTTGCCCAGCCATATATCCTTGGTATTGCGCAGCCATATGTCACTATACAGCTTTCTGGCACCAGTCCACCACTGTGCCCTCGTGATGTATGAGTGTCCTACTATCCACACGTCCATTTTTCTGCTCTGTCCCCTGCGGTTAAAGATTAGCCCAGTGTTAACATGATAATGGCCTGATGTATGCCTTAAACGCTGAGGTTTTCCACCTCCCTATGCGCCTAATCCCTTTGTCCGCCATGCCGTGTGCTGCCGCTGTGGTGGCTGCCCCGATGGGTAATGAATGAGACCCAAACAAAGCGTGCCAGTGTGAGGCCCGCCCATGCCAGGGCTTGGCACATTACTGCGGTAAATTGGAGCCTACTGAGGTAGCTGCCATCCTCATATATGAACGGGGGGGACGCCTCCTGACCTGACCTGCATGTAACGATGTGCTGCAAGACATTCCAGTTGTGTGTGCTACCTTTCCCTTCCTACTCAGTTTTTGACCTTCTCAGGTACACCACCAATAGTGTGTCATACAAGTGTGGGTCCTCCACCCGTAGGCAAGCCAAGCCTCGGTTGGCCCTTGACAGCGCCACCAGCTCGCTCACCCTCAATGCTCCAAAGAAAGCCAGGGTAAATGCTGCACTAAACAAGTGTGTATTCCCCGCATATCTACATATGTCCGGTAGGGTCAGCAACATAGCCTTCAGCCTCTCAAAGTCAGTTGGTAGTCTGTTGTCGTGGTTCTTTGGTTGCATGCGGTCACAGCCCTTAATTGCAGTGTGGCAATAAAACGTGTCTGTTGAGTCCACCCCCTTGTACAACTTTGAGTGGTTCGCTATGGTGCTGAGATGTGACTGCGTCCAAGCTCTGGACTTGCCCTGCTCAAAAGCCCATTGCAGAAGTTCTTCTACTTTGTCATTGGCGCAAGTTCTAGTGCCCCCCACATTGCCCTCCTGAAATGTTTCACACACTTACGAAAGGTGCTCGTGGTTTTGGGGGCCAGCGTTTGGTCTACGAGTAATGCTAGGTCAGCTACACCTTGTCCCATATGTCTGCTGGTACTTCTGTCATCTACTCGTCTGCCCACGGCGCCAATTGGCAAAACCTCTCCCACTGAAAGCGAGAGAGAGCATCAGCGATTGAGTTGTCACATCCCGACACGTGCCTAGCTATTATTGCTATGTTGATTTCCAGCTGGCAGCCTCGTAGGCGTTGGAGCATTCCTAGTGTGCCACCCCTAGGTTTATAGCCTGGACCACTGCGTGGTTGTAGGACCACAACATTACCTTCCAGTTTGCCAGGTGCTCTCGCCACAGCATAACTCAAGCAGCGCCACAATTTTTGTCAATTCTGTCTTGTGCCAATTCTTGGGCCATCTGCTTCTTGACCACATTCGTGGCCATGCCCCCTCTCCTCCCGGGCTTTTAAATGAAAACTTGTTTTGGCCACTTCGATTTCCCTTGTTTTGGCATGCTTTCCTCACGCCTTTCGGCTGCCATTCCCCTCAGGTGTTCCTCCATGCCAGGCGGGGGGGTTAGCCGCTGTTCCTCTGGGGTCTGCTGCACCTCTTGCATCCGGCGGGACTTGTAAATGAAAGGCCATGCAAACAGAGAAAAGGTCCAACCATGGCTATGTCTCTTCTGTAACGTAAGCATCAATACGCCTGCTCCATTATTGATTTGTGGGCAGGTCTAATTGGTGTATTTATTTTTTAGTCCTTTTTCTATTTTCACCTGCCTCATCCCCTTGGGTTACGTCATCAGCAGCTCGGTTTCCCTAGTCCTAGTCGGATTCCTTGCCTCTCCCACCCTGCTCCCAGCAGACTGTGGCCAGTGGTCTGACTGCGTTTTGAAATAGGAATTGGCTCTACCGGGATGTGATGCAAACTCTCCATAACAAACACGAGTGGAACAGAAGTTTTAAGATGACTGGCGCTTTAGTCCATTATTGCTTTATATCAGTGCTTTAAATGGGAAAAAATAAATGCAGGTACTCATTAAAATGAGCTAGAGGTGTAGTGAGGGGGCGGGGCTAGGGACGGGGCTAAGGGCAAGACATGATGATACTTAACAACTTCTATATTAGTTGCAGCACATACCAAAACACATGAGAAATGTGTTTATATAAACAAAGCAGGTTAACTCATTACACAAAATGAAAGAGAAATGCGATAATACGTTAACATTTCCTTTTTTGCAATAGTTGCACCTTCTTAATGTCATACTGTTAATTGCTGTTTGGCACAATACTATATATTTTTGAGCACGCGAGTAGGAAGAAACTGAAAATACCCCACGTCGCACCAAAGCTTTTATGGCGCCAAGCAAATGAAGCAACTCATCATGACCCTCCCCAGAAGATATCTCTTGTCTCTTCCATCAATCTATCCATTCATTCTTTCATCCTACCATTTACCTGCTGATGTCCACCATTTAACCTTTACATTCTATCGTCTATTCAGTCTAACATCAATCATTCAGTTTTTCACCATTCCGTCTATCCACCCTTCATATCCAAACCTATCCATCCATCCATCCATCTCCAAACCTATCCATTCATCCTTTCACTCATCCATCTTTTTATCCACCCTTTCCCTCATCCATCAATCCTTTTGCTCGTCCATCCATCAACCCTTTCACTCCTTTATTCTATCCACCCTTTCACTCAATCCCTCCTTTCACTCATTCATCATCCACCCTTTCATCCATCCTCCCTACCTTTCATTCATCCATCCAAACTTTCATTTATCCACCCATCATCTGCCCTTTTATCCAATCATCCACCCTCTTTCACCCATGCATGCTTTCACTCATCCATCCATCTATACATCCACACTTGCTCACTCATCCATCCACTTATTCATCCACTCACCCACCAACCCTCCCTTTTACGTTATTTATGAATCTTTGTCGCAGAGCAGACATGTACAAAGTGCCACACATTTTCTTTAAAATACCTCCTGAGAGTGTCTTGATTCTCTCTCTCTTACTTTCACTTTTTTCTTACAAAAACAGGCATACACACAAACATAGCAAACACACAAAAGACTCCGGTATGATAAAAGCCATCTTTTCTCTTCACCTAGCATGGCTTTTTTAATTGCCACCAGGGCCGGACTGGCCGTAGCCTGATTGCCACTGCCAGGGGACTGACATGATTCCTGTGCTTGCAGGAAGGCACAGGATAGTGTGAATGTGATTGACAGCACAGGGCCTGAATGGACCCTGCTCTGTCAAGCACAGCGTGATGGTGAGCACTCGGACATTATTCAAATGAGCCCTGCTGAATAGCTCAGCTGGGGCTCAGATCGGTGCTGCAGAAGCGGCGCCTTGGCTGCCAGAGACACGTTCTACTTCTGCTCACCAGCACAGCCAATGCGCCTACCTTTTCATGAGTACCGATGCTCTCCAGGGCAGTAGAGAAGTGCCGGTACTCAGAGCGATAAATCTAAGAAGTGCCGGTACTCAGTACCGGTGAGTACCGGCCCATTTAAAGCACTGCTTTATATGGAAGTCTTGTTGCGCAGTTATTTATTTAGTGATTCTATTTTAACATATTCTCGCAGCGTCATCCTCTCGTGTAACATTAGCAGCAGCACTGTGTTCTAGTGAGAACACTGCTGCCTCACACTGCTTTTAGCAGACTGCAGCCGTGGTCTGACAGCATAAATTCATTAACATTACCCTTATTGTGAATCATGTTACTTTGACATGTATCAAAATGCGTTTTGTTGCTTTATGTAGCTTTTGAAAAGAGTGTGACTATTAGGCTTTGAGAGCCTGTACATCCTAATTCTTTAAAAGGGGATGGCCAACGAAGTGCATTTTACTTGCTGTATTTTTAATGTGCCAGCATTGGTACATCTTAGCAAGAAGCTGTCACTGTAGATTTTAATTACGAATACTGCAGAGAGATTATCAGAAGCTATGGTGATTAAAAGTGAATGAAAGTCACGTCGGACGGGAGGGGGGGAAATTGTGTTTGCCTATTAATTGTCTTGGAGGGATGAGCAACCCCCAGTTGAATACACAGAGTTGTTATGCAAGTTTTAGGGCGACAGGCGCTCTGCAGGTTGGAAAGTTGGCACAACCTTAAAAGCAGGTAGCAGGGAGGGGGTGGGAGGTGAGGGAGGGAGTTTAGTTGTTAGTTAAGCACAGTACAAGGGGAAAGTATAATAGGAGCAAACAACAGTTTGGAGACTGTATAACCAATGTAGGAACACATGACCAGCATATGAGGAAAGGACAGAATTTACCCATGTATGGCGGAGCGTAATTCGAAGATGTCCTCACTTAAAGTGTGGACCTGGAATGTAAACGGAATTAATGGTAAACTTAAAAGGTCAACGGTCCTGCAATATATTAAAAGACATTCAGCACATGTGGTTCTCTTACAGGAATCTCACTTAAAAGGTAACCACTGCAAATCACTAAATAGATTTGGGTATACTCTGCTAGCACACGCAGGATACACATCGGGTTCCAGGGGAGTAGGAATTGTCTGCAGGAGGGCATTCCCCTACATACAGGGCAAGACATGGACAGACACGTCAGGACACTATGAGGTAGTTAGTGGGATTTGGGAGGGGAAAATAATTAATCTGTGCTCAGTATACTCCCCTTCGGGAATCCAGACCGCTACACTAGAGGCACTGGGTCCCCTGTTATTACAACTTCCTGAGGTCCGGTTGATCCTAGGAGGCGACATGAATGATATATTGTTGGCAGAAATGGATGTGGCGAGGGCTGGAGAGTAGCACACGGAGTATGGGTCAACTGGGAGTGTTTCTAGAGGCCATGGGCTAGGGTGACATATGGAGGCACCAACACCCAACAATAAGGCAAAACACCCACTTACCCTCTGCGACAGGAAATCTCTCCAGGCTTGACTACCTCATTACGCAGCACCCAGGCTTAGGGGAATTTATTGATGCAATAAATATAGCGCGAGGTGTGTCTGATCACTTTCCAGTAGAGGCAAGGCTGACACTCCCCCAAAAAGACTTCACGCTACCCCAGCGGCAAGACCTGTGGTTCTTTAAGGACGAGGAATTTAAGGAGGATATGAGGAAAGGAGCAGAGCAATTCTTTGAGGATATTGTGGGCTTGGTTGACTCTAAAGTAACCCTCTGGGAAGCCTTTAATTCAGTCCTCAGAGGCAGAGCTCAAGAAAAAATAGGGGCCATAAGGAAGGAGAAACAACTCAAATGCCACTCCCTGGAAAACGAAATAACGAACCTGGAAGCCCAAGTTATGGGGGGAGACTCCCGATAACCGAGAAAAGACACCGCCTGCGAGTGTGTCAAAAGGAATTAAGATACCTACTAGAGGATAGCACCAGAGCTCTGGCATTAGCCACACAGCACAAGCTTTATGATGTGGGAGACAAGGCGAATAAATTGCTGGCATGGTTAGATAAGAGGAGGAATAATAGCGGATGGGTTCCCAGGCTGATAGACGAGGAGGGAGGCAAGCACGAAACAGGGGTAGAAATTGCGGAGAAGTTTGCCAAGTATTATGAAGAGATTTACACCTCTTCATCGGCAAACATGGGGGAAGACTGCAATGACTTCCTCCGAGACATTACTCTACCACGACTGACAGTGGAAGATAGAGAGATGCTAGAGGGTGAGCTAACAATTGAAGAGATAAAGGTGGCATCTCGGGCCATAAGTCGGGCAAAGCAGGGGGACCGAATGTTCTCCCAGTGGAGATGTACAAATCTATGCTGAACTAAATTGCAGAACACCTATTGGGCATGTTAGAACAAGCAAAACGAGAGGGAACACTACCACCGGATCAGTGGACCGCAGTAATAGAGGTTATACTCAAAGTAGATAAGCAACCAACAAAGTGTGGTTCATATAGACCAATCTCACTGCTTAACTATGAGGTAAAGGTTCTGGCAAAATGCCTGTCCATGCGTCTAACCGGAGTGATTACCTCCCAGATACACCCGGACCAGTCTGGGTTCATGCCCCACAGAGGAACTAGACTGAACCTCCGGAGACTGTTCGGAGTCCTCCATTTAACTGAGGCGAATCCCGAGGACCAGGCGGCCCTCCTATCCCTAGATGCCAGAATGGCCTTCGACAGTGTGGAGTGGGATTATCTCTTTGCGGTCTAGGAGCAGGTTGGCTTGGGACCTAAATTCATAGGGTGGGTTAAGCTTCTCTTTCAACAACCATTAGCCAGAGAAAATGTAAATGCCTCAGTATCCTGAGTGTTTGCCTTGCAGAGGGGGACAAGACAAGGTTGCCGCCTGTCCCCAATCCTGTTCGCCTTGGCCCTGGAACCGCTGGCAGCATGGATACATCAAGACCCGTTGATATGGGGGACACCAGTTGGGGAGGAATGGGAAGAGCGGATATCGCTGTACACAGATGATATTCTCCTGTATGTCAGGAAACCGAGACAAATCGGTTGACAGAATATTACAAATATTCCGCATAGACGGACAGTACTCAGGGTACCGCATCAACTGGGACAAACCACTGCTCTTCCCCTTGGCAGGGGGGTGCCTGAGTTAACAACTAGATGTGTAGTGCCAATTGTAGAACAAAACTTTAAATACCTTGGGATCTGTATAACCAAGGATATCCAGGAGTTCTATTGGATGAATCTGGGACGGCAATTAGACAGATTTTTAACGGACGCTAAACATTGGCGAAACCTACCCCTAACAATGACGGGCCGAGCCGCACTGTTCAAAATGATGGCTCTTACCGACTGTTATACACAATGCAAAATACACCATATGAGGCGCCCCTCTCCTTCTTTAAAAGAGTAGATTCAGAACTGCGAGCGCTATTATGGTGCGGCTCTGCACAGAATATAGCACTAACCAAACTCCAGAGAGGGATTTTTGACGGAGGGTTAGCGGTCCCGACATTCGAGGCTACTACTGGGAAGCCCAATTAGTGTCAGTAAACGAGTGGATGTTCGGAGAAAGGGCTGAACCAGCATCTCGGGTCGATAGATTGGCCATGGAAACGAAGGGACCACGAGTGCTGCTATGTACCAAGCTAGCAAAGACGAGTCTGCCAACACACACCCATACAGTGATAAAGGCATGGCAGGCAGCAACGAAGTACCCGGGCTGGGAGGGCAAACTTACAGGGATGACACCCCTCTGGGATGGGAATCGCCTGAAGGGAATATGGGACCTGGGAGGTTTCACCAAGTGGAAACCGCTGGGTCTGGAGACTCTAGGGGACGTGTGGAGAGGACAGGCATACATCACATTCACAACCCTACAAACAGAATACGAAATGAAAAAGGAGAATGGCTAAGGTTCATCCAGTTAAGGCACACACTGCAAAAGGACATCAGTGAACGGGAGAGTCTGGCAGGGGCTGGAAGATAGAATTCTGACTGAACAGCTACAGGAGAAAACTATTTCCTTGCTGTATAAGAAGACAGTCAATAACGCCCCAAACACACAGGACATGTTAAAAGGTAAATGGGAAGGAGATGTGGGTCCCCCGGAGGAGGAAGAAAGGACGGAGGCACTCCAAGGCCCGAGAGAGGTGGCAATACAAGCAAGGTTTCGACTAATACAACTTAAAATTCTACATAGAGTGTATTACCCCAGATCAGTGCTGCACAGCATGGGACATAGTGAAAACATGCAACACACTAACCCTGGGGAGTCCCAGGGGAAGGAACTAGAGGCACGGGGTATTCAGGGTGAGCTGGCCTCCATACTAAACATGTATACACAAAAGAAGCTACCCTAAATGTAAAATGGACGAGGGTTAAAAGGTACTTGGTAGAGTACCTGGCATCTCACAAAAAGTGAAGGACCTTCAGATCAGGAGATGAAAGAAGTAGCAGTGACAGCAGAAGTGACGAGGGCACAAAATGCCCCCAGAGACAATACTTTCCAGGCTATCCACAACCACCCATGCATCCACCAATGCACCCATTTGGTTACTGGCAACAACCCTATTACTCACCAGGGTTTCCATTCCAACAAGGTCCTCCCCCTTTTTTATACTGGGGCAGAGGCAGGGGAAGAGGAAGACAAAAACAATCAAGACTACAGGCCAGAGTACATTGGGAAGACCAAGCACCCAACATAGTGGTCCCACGGAACAAAGGGAAAGACCAGGGACCGACCACGAGCAGGGACTTACCAACATAGTTAACCTGAGCAGCCACACATTATAACCAGTTGAGGACTCCGTCCTTTCCAAAGGACTAGGGTTCGTGCCAACACCGAGAAAGGACCTCTTCGCCCTTAGCATTGAACTTGCCCAGTTCTTTAGAAGAATCAAACTGAAAAGCTTCTTTGAAGACTTAGAACCCAGCCCACAGGAGATACCTAACACAGGGCTAAGAAAGAAATCCACGTTCTTACCACCTACACAATCCATCCCCTGCCATGTGATGGCCTTCGAACAGGTGGTCATTAAGGAGATTGATACAATTGACTGCCAGAACATCAAAGGGTTCCAGAAACTAAAGAAGGGTGAAAGAAAAACACTCAAAGGACCTCAAAGAGAATACCGAACTTATTGTAAAACCAGCCGACAAAGGTGGAGCTATCGTCATTATGGATAAATAAATGTACCATGCAGAATGTATCCGACTGTTATCTGATGAAGACAGCTATGAGGTGTACCAGACTGATCCAATGCCAAGGCTTATCGACAGAATCAAAAGCTTGGTCGATGAAGGTTTGATGAATGATTGGATTACAAAACATGAAGCAGAGTATCTAGTGTGTGAAAACCCTCACACCCCGAGGTTCTATACTCTCCCCAAAATTCACAAGAACAGAATGCCCCCACCGGGGAGACCTATAGTGTCAGGCATAGGCTCAGTTCTCGAGCCCCTCTCACAATTCTGCGACTGGTTCCTAAGACCAATTGTACAAACATCCACCCCCTACCTGAGAGACAAAAAAGATGTTCTTTGCCTCCTCAAAGATTTGGAGATTGGCCTGGTAGAGGACCTGATTATCACAATGGATATTGAGGCTCTGTACACTAGTATACCACAGAGACGCACCTTAAGCGTGGTAGAACACATCCTACTTGAAAAAGAGTGCGATTACATGACTCCAAGACATTTCATCCTGGAGTGTGCAGAACTAGCCCTGACGGAGAACTTTTTTGAATATGGGGACACAATATACCACCAAATCAGAGGTACTTCCATGGGGAGCACATTTGCTCCCAGCATGGCGTGCCTTTATGTACACCAATTTGAAGCAGACCACATCTTCCATCAGGACAACTCCTAAAAAAATGTAAGTCCGTTTTTATATAGCGCAGCTACTCACCCTTACGGGTCTCAAGGCGCTGGGGGCCGTCGTGGAAATTAAGTGAGCTATTGCCCAGAGTCACATGGTGCTGAGCTGAGCTGCCGCCGGAGCCGGGGATCGAACCGTGAACCCTGTGCTCCGAAGTCAGCTGCCCTGGCCGCTGCACCACACCTCTCCACTACAGGATGCAATTGAAGCTCTGGCGATGGTACATTGACGACATCATCATAGTATGGCACGGCAACAGAGAGCAAGCCGAGGATTTTGTCCGATGGGTTAATACCAGAGATGAACATTTGAAGTTCATGCACACAATCAGCAAAGAAGAGGCTGTCTTCCTGGATTTGGTAATAACATTGAGCCAGGAAGGTATTAAAACTAAAGTTCACAATAAAAGTACAGATAGGAACAGTCTCCTCCTTTTTGAAAGCTTCCATCCAAAATCTCTCCGGCAAAATCTTCCGGTGGGCCAGTTTCTTAGGATTCGTAGAAACTGCTCCGCTATTGAAACATATGACGAACAAGCTGAGACACTGGAGAACAAACTGATAACATGTCACTACCCGAGAAAACTGATCAAAAAGGCAAGGAAAAGAGCCAGAAATAATAATCGAGAGGCACTGCTTGAGAGTCAAGAGAAGAAGGAGAATGACAGACTAGTGTGTGTCACTGCATACACTCCGATATCCACCACTGTTTGCTTTTAAGCGAAACACGAGCTTACGGGACAAGCTTGTCCACGCTAAAACACTGTCTCCACAGACCCAGAATCAGACGACACTATGGGGCAACCTAAGACCAGTCGGTCACTAATCCTGTGGCAGCTGTGTAGCATGCAACTACACCAGTACAACCAAGGAGGTGGACATTAAGACTAACAGACCGTGGGTGTTAAAGAATTACAGCAATTGCAACAGCGAGAATGTCATTTACCTGATTATGTGCCCCTGCAACTTGATGTATGTGGGAATGACCACCAGAAAGATTAAGATGCACATTAACGAACACAGGAGCACCATCAGGTGCAAGAAGACAAATACTAAGTTGACATGACACTACCTGGAAAACGACCATAGAGACGTGGATCTAAGATGGGTAGTGCTTGAGGTAATTAAGAGGACAAGTCCGGATATCCAGAAGAAACTCCACACCAGGGAGCAACGATGGGTGTACCGCCTCCGGACATGGGACACCGGATTGAATGATGACATCCCATGGTTACATATTGTGAAACAGAGTAACTGTGGACACAAGTTTACTGGAACACATAACACTGCTGGTATGAAGTGTACATTCAGGGAACATGATCCTCCAATGGCCTATTATGCGATTTTTAAGATGTTTACTGAGTTAAATAGAATACTACCCCCTGGCCTCCCATATGTTACTTCATGAAGAGGGACAGGTCCGCTGTGAATGGCACACCATTAGATGTCACTGTCTAGCCTATCCGAGCATTTACAAAATAGAAATGAATTTGGGAAATATAATTCTCATCAAGCAGAGTGATAGCCATTATTTCTGCTGGGAATTTGGCCCCATAGATGGGGCACCCATCAATGACACTGTCTAGCTTATCTGAGCATTTGTAATTGTTGGCAATATATTTTGAATTGAGCGGAGTAATAGCCATTGCTGACGCTACTCCCTAGGGTACTCAAATTCACCCCGGTTTATTGCATTTATGTAATAAATAACAAACATTTACAGTAATTGCCAGGGCGATGATTAAGTGCAAAAGGGTTTGCATTCCAGTCTCTCATTTCACCTTGGTTTATTGCATTTATGTAATAAATAACAAGCATTTACAACAATTGCCAGTGTGATTTTTAACTGCAAAAGGGTTTGCATTCCAGTCTTTCGTTTCATCCTGGTTTATTGCATTTATGTAATAAGTAACAAGTATTTAAAAAATTGCCAGTGCGATTATTAGCTGCAAAAGGGTTGCATTCCAGTCTCTCGTTTCATCATGTTCGCAATGCACGTGCCTCGACCCTGACGCGCGGTGCAGAAGCGCAAAGTCCAGGCATTCCCAGCTGGGACTCCTGGGCTTGTACGCGGTCAGCAGAGCAGCGCCGATCAGAGCGGACAGCTGATGCGGGGCCCAGGCGGTCCCAGGCAGTCTCCGATGGGACACCGGGGATTGCACACATGTTTCAAACACCGGCAGCAATTGGGGCAATCCGCCGAAATGCAGTTCTCTGACGCGAAGATCAGGCATTTAATCACCAACATGCAGGCTCCTTTCCGGACACCGGAAACTAGCTTAACAAACCTACGAACACACGTGCTACCAATTTAGTAATCAAGGGATCTACTTAATGTTAAAATCCCGCGTCCTTTTTTCCACATCGGGAAAGAGGAGCAAACACAACTAGGCGCACGGCGAGAGACGCACCTTGATGTAGTAAGAGTATGAGTGGTGGTATGGATGCATGCATGTGTGCAACTTTACCATCCCCATAAGGAAATTCTGAATTTATTAAATTCCCAATCACTTTGGATTTTTAATTTAAATTTTTCTTCCAGAGTGTGACTACAGGGGTCTCTCCTTCACCCTCCTCCCATGGGGTGTTTAGGAACCTTAATTAGGGTAAGGCTGTGAGCTGGTCTCACACTTCTGTGCAAAAACAACTCTGTGTGTTTCACGTTTGCAGTGATACGTGTTTCACCCAAAAGCCACTATATGTATACTGATGTATGTGGGGCAATTTTCACTGCAAATTTTCACTGTTCTTTGACTGAATTTCTCTCAGATTTATCTGTCTCTGATGGCAATCTCACTTTCTATGCATTTACAGGTTTCAGGACACTCTTTTAGGTAGATTCTGACTTAGGCCAACCTACCCAGTGGTAATTTCGAACCAACTTTTGATAAGATAGGAGCCCACGTTCTTTTTCCCGTCCTGATGAATGCCGCGGACCCCTTGGGCCATTTGGGCAGAAACATGTCGACAACTTTAATCACTACGGTGATGGGGTACTAATTACCCTAATCACCATTCTTTCCATTTTAATACCAAGTAGTTGCCTGTTAAAATAAATGCATTTTGGCAATTAAATTGGTTTTTAATAATCACTCACTTTCATGGACCCCCACTTAGAATTAGAAGTGCCTCCCTGTCTCCAGGTGTAGGCCCGCTCTCTACCAAACCAAGTTTCTAGAGAGCGAGGACTGCCAATGATGAAGCATGACACCTGGTGGTGTGTGAGGACAGTCCTTCACTTTTTGTGAGATGCCAGGTACTCTACCAAGTACCTTTTAACCCTCGGTCATTTTACATTCAGGGTAGCTTCTTTTGTGTATACACATAGTGAAAACACATACTGCCATAGAGGGTGCAGATTAGAAAGGACCTTCTATCACCTATTGTGGGAATGCCCCATACTGCAGACATATTGACAAACAGTAGGCAAGGTGATGGCAACAGTAGTAGGCATGGGGTACCAATAGAACCAAAATGGTTCCTATTACTGATCTCGGGGGAAGAGGACTGGCGGAGGCACGTAAGAATATGGCTGGCATTAGCAACTATGGTTGGGAAATGGAATATCGCAAGGAAATGAGGGGCAACTGCCACCCTGACAGTGGAAGAATGGAAAAACGACCTAGATTGTGCTGGCAGGCAGAACATACAGTATACAAAAGCAGAGGGTGCCCAAAGAAATGGTAAAAGGTATGGGGGGCTTGGCAGACCTACCGAGGGTTATAGGGAGATTACAGCAAATGGTACTGGTAATACCCGTGGTGATTGTTGGAATGAATAACAATGTATAACTGAATTCTAACAAATGATAAAAGAAAATGCAAATGCAAAATTAACGGTTTCCTATATGTACTGCTCATTGATTATGTGCTAATAAAAAGAGTTTAAAAAACAAATAGCGAAAGGAAGTCTAAAGACGTAAGTTCAAATCGGTCATTACAAGACAAAATTGGATGAAGTGAACAAAGAGATTTCTGATTTTAAGGAATTATTGATACAGAGCAAAATCAATAAGCTCCAAAAAGGCACCAAAAATTTTAAACATGGAGCTATATTTCCATACAATAAGGATGATTGTTGGAAAAGTGACCAAAAAAATCTACAACTCCCATTTCCTAATAAACAACAAAGAAATAGATGGCCCTACTTTCCATTTTTCCAACCACAACCCTCTCCAATTCACTTTGGGCCTAATCACAATGGCCCTCCACTCCTGCCCAGCCCAGACTGCCAATTAACTGTCCTTTATTAGGTGAGTCGGTTGGAGAGTAAAGAAAGCAGACTGGAGAGTCCAGCGGAAAGAAAGCACTGGGATAACCACCAGAAGCAAAGAGAGGGAGAATCAACGGGTAACAAGCATGCTCCTACACTGTATGAGTCAAACTGACACTAAATGAAGATTCTCAAAAAGAGTTTAGGTATTCCCCATCCACGTTAACAGACAAATTTAAACTGAGGTGTGAAAAATCTGGGTGAAGGCTTTTATAGGAACACCCTGGAATTTATCCAAGAACTAGTTACCACAGGTTTAAAAATGAAATCTTTCTTTAACCCACCAATAACAACAATGCCACCAGAGGTTTTCTGTTTTGAGTAAGGAGTAGTGAAGGAGGTTGAAAGTATAGGGATGGATGTGATAGGATATCACAGGACAGTTGCTTCCCTCAAAACCAATGATGACTTGGTTATAAAGTTGGCTGACAAAAGGGAAGGATTTGTACTTCACACCAAAGAGGCATACACTACAATAAAGTAACTATCAGGTACTAAACACCGATTCTACCAAGAATGATGGAGCTAAAACGCCTTGATGCAATACGCCATAAACAAATTAGTAAAAATGAATCTGAGTTCTTGATTACAGCAACTATAGGCTTCCTTATTTCTATACACTACAAAAAATGCATATACAAAAGAATCCCCAAGTGGGGCGCCCTAAGGTATCTGAGATTGGAACCTTTATCCATATTAATTGATTAGTTCCTACTCTTGTAAAACACATGCCTTCTTATGACCAAGATACCTAACATATGTTGAACTTACTATAATGCATGGAATTCAATTCAGAAACTGAAATTATGTTAGACATTGATGTGGAGTCACTATATAGCAGTATTCCACAAGAGGAAAGTTTAAGGGTTTTTGACAATCTACCATACAAATTGGATACATAAAACCCATATGCACGTTGTTATGAGTGTAGGAGAATTGGCACTGACAAAAAATTATTTTAAGAAAGTATTTACCTACAACAGCGCGGACATCTATTTACAGCCTATTCGCTTTCAGTTTAGCATGCCTTTACGTACACCAATTTGAAATGGATTCCATCTGGGCCAATAATCTACACCATGCCCATGTACAACTCTGGCAACGTTACATTGATGATGTTTTTAGCAATTTGGCATGGTCAAAGAACCTGGCAATTGACTTTGTAAGCTGGCTCAACTCTCAGAAATCCATATCTGACATTCACTTACCCATGAACAATTTGGAGATTTTGCTCCTTGCTCTCACTATAGATCTAAGGGATGGAGGTTTCTGAACAAAGGTTTTTAACGAACCAACAGACAAGAATAACCTACTACATTTCAATAGTGCACACCCATGCTCATTGAGGGATAATCTACAATTTGCTCAGTGTTTGAGGATGTGGCGCAACTGCACAAGTGTCTGTGAATTTGAAGTGGAGTTGGAGGCACTCTAATAAACTATCTGCCCGGTACTAACCCAAACAATTCATTGAAATGGCAAGGAAGAGAGCTCATAAGAAAAATTGGATGCTCTGCTTGAGGACAAGACCAAGGTTGAATTTTCACAACTGATTTGTGCCACCACATATTGCAATGCATTAAATGAGGTAAAAAAAGCAATCAGTTAAATAGATATTTGCTAATACTCAAATGACCTTTCATTAAAAAAACTATGTTTTCCTTTCAAAGCAATGGTAATATAAAGGACATACAAGTGCACACAAGACCACAAAACAGTAATTCCACAGAAAGTACACTATGGTGTCTACCCCACTGTATGGCCATTTCCCCTGTGGACAATGTGTTCTGTATGTAGGGTCACTAAAACTACAAAAATGCTCGACCTTCGACTCAGTACACCATAGAAACTAAAGAATCATACAAACTGTAATTCCAGCAGTGTGGTTAACATGACCACTTGTCCATGCAGCTTGAAGTGTATTGTCATGCCATCTAGGAATCCTCAGGTTTGCATTTGCAAACATCAAAGTAATATAAGATGTCAAGGAATTGAGCAGGTGCCCAGGCTCCCCACTTACTTGGACTGGTCCTTTGTCCAGCCAAGGCCCTTTGGAACCCAGCTCTCCCCTACGTTTCCGCTTCTCCTCTCCTGGGCTTCCACTCCCACTTTCATCTGTCTGTATTGGCATTTCTCTGCTTTTCCTTTCACTGCATTTCTCTGCTTTTCATTCCTCATTCACACCTTTTTGTCTCTTCTTTGCCTTCCCACTGAAAACTTTTGCCTCTTCTCCTGTATTGGCATTTTACTACTTTTCCGATCTCTGCACTTACACCTTTTTGCCACCTCTTTGCCTTCCCATTCACAATTTTTGCCTCTTCTCCTGTATTGGTATTTCTCTGCTTCTCTGTTCTCTGCAATCACACCTTTTTGCCTCTTCTTCACCTTCCCACCTTTTTGCCTCTTGTTGCTATTTTTACATTTCTTTGTCTCTGTGTGCTTTGCCCCTTTCTGCGCCTCTCTTCTCACATGAATCCCTTTTGCTTTTCTCCTCTTCCTGCCTTCTGCAGCCCCAGGCACTGCCCCCACACACCTCCAACCTCCTAGGACCTACTTAATGGCAGCCACAGCACAACCCCATTGAGCAGGTGCCCAGGTTCCCCACTTACCTGGCCTGGTCCTCTGACCTTTCAAGGCCCTTTAGGATCCAGCTCTCTCTTACATTTCTGCTGATCCTCTCCTGAGCCCCCCATCGCCCCCGCTCTCATTTGTCTGTGTTGCCATTTCTCTGCTTTTCCGTTCTCTGCATTTCTCTGCTTTTTCATTCCTCACTCACACCTCTTTGCCTCTTTTTTGCCTTCCCACTCACACCTGTTGCCTCTTCTACTGTATTGGCATTTCTTTGTTTTTACGTTCTCTACACTCACACCTTTTTCCTGACTCTCTGCCTTCCCACTCCTCCATTTTGCCTCTTCTCCTGTATTGGCATTTCTCTGCTTTTACGTTTTCTGCACTCACACCTATTTGCTGCTTCTTTGCCTTTCCACTCACACCTTTTTGCCTCTTGTTGCTCTTTTTACATTTCTTTGCCTCTTTGATCGCTTTGTCCCTTTGTGCACCTTTCTTCACACCTGAATCCCTTTTGCTTTGCTCCTCTCCACCCTCACTTTTTCTGCCCCTCATCGCTCCCTTTTGCTACTCCCTCTGACATTCTCCCACTCCCCCTCATTACCCTGTCTCCTGTGCATCTTCCCACCTTCTGCAGGCCCATGCCCTATGCCCCTCTTCACCTTCCAGGACCTATTTAATAGTAGCTGCAGCACAACCCCATTGAGCAGTTGCCCAGGCTCCCCATTTACCTGGCCTGGTTCTCTGACCAGTCAATGCACTTTCAGACCCCGCTCTCTGCCACATTTCTGCTGCATTTTGGCTGAGCTTCTCCTGGCCCCCCCATCACTCTCATCTGTCTGTATTGGCATTTCTCTGCTTTTCCGTTCTCTGCATTTCTCTGCTTTTTCATTCCTCATTCACACCTTTTTACATCTTTTTCGCCTTCCCACTCACACCTTTTCCCTCTACTCCTGTATTGGCAGTTCTCTGCTTTTCTGTTCACTGCACTCACACCTTTTTGCCATCCCACTCACCCTTTTTGCCTCTTTTCCTGTATTAATGTACAACCAGGGGGGTATGCCCAAATGACCCTCCTATACCTGGGCATAAAACATCAACAAGATGTACAAAGGAAAAGAGTATGGAGGGATCAATCACTCATTTATTTTCGTCCAAGGCACCATCAATTACCCTGACGTTTTCAATATTTTGTGAGTATAAATATTAATGATTTTGTTAGCTACACATATCATTCGGCGGGACTCTGGTACATAAATTGATTACACATGAATTAAACATCGAACAAAATATATATAAGACATAAACAAATACATAATAGTCAAACATAAATCATTGTCACAACAACAATACATATACACAATATATACAACATATACAAAACCCTAATTATTACGTATATTCATGTACACTCCTCAATCCGAGTGATACATTCCAAGGTAGTCCTCTTCGCACAAGAGGTATCACACCTCTCTCTCATTCACTTATGTGCGCCTATAATCTAAAACCAGATTCAAAAATAATTTCCACACAAGTCCAAAGACCTCCCCAAATACAATATGTGTACCTATCACGATCAACTTTTTTAACCGTTTTTTCCTGTATTGGCATTTCTCTGCTTTTCCTTTTTCTACACTCACACCTTTTTGCTGCTTCTTTCCCTATCCACTCACACCTTTTTACCACTTGTTGGTAGTTTTAAATTTCTTACATTTCTTTGTCTATTTGTGCACCTTGCCCCTTTCTGGGCCTCTCTTCTCATCCGAATCCCTTTTGCTTTGCTCATCCACGGTCCCAATTTTTCTGCCCCCTTCGCTTCTTTTTGTTGTTCCCTTTGATGTTCTCCCGCCTCCCCTTCTCCCCCACTCCGTACCTGCTCTCCTGTGTATCTTCCCGCCTCGACTTCTTCCTGCCTTCTGCAGCCTGCCCACCCACCCCTCCCACCTCCCAGGACCTACTTATTGGCAGCCTCAACCAACGGGTGCACCGCTGGTGTGCTGAAGGTGCACGAAAGGCAAGCTCGTCTGTGCTCATCCACACCTGGACTGTGCCCAGTGCCACAAACCTTGGTCTGTACGCCTCCCACAGCTACACCTCTACCGACCTTCACGTCCTCGACACCAAATGCTGCCACAAGTACTGCTGCCATGCCAATCCACACCACATGGTAAGACCTTTTACCTGAACCCACTGCCACTTCACTTGCAACAACACACATGCTAGCACATCACCCATTCCCCCGACCACTAGACAGACTACACTGGCATGCACACACCAGCTCTCATGCACCCTTATCAACACATGCTCACTATGCAAACATGCCACCGAGATTTGGGACCTCTTCACCACCCTAGCACCCAACATCCTCTTCCTCACAGAGACCTGGCTCAACCCCACAACCTTGACCAATAGCGCCATGGCAGTCCACACAAGATACAAGATCACCTGCCATGACCGCAACAGCAAGCCAGGAGGAGGAGTCACCATCATTCATTGGGAATCCATCCAGTGCACCGCCACGATGGACAGTGCCACCCCAGCCATGGAGCACCTCAGCTTCCGGCTCCAGTTCGATGGCAGGACCACCATCAGGAGCTCCCTCGCCTTTCGCCCCACAGGACACGCCCAAGATTCTGCAACCTCAAACTGACTTCATTGCTCCCCTCTTCTTAGACTCCAAAGACTACATTTGCATCAGAGACTATAACTTCCATCTCAATGACCACAATGACACCAACACCATCGGCCTCATCCAACTCGTCCACAACCCAACACGCACCACAGGATACAAGCTCAACCCCATATTCACCTCCAGCAGCCGCATCATGTACAGTCACAATTCAGAACTCACATGGACCGACCACTTCACCGTCCACTTCAAGATCACCAGCCCATGGACCCCTCCCCCCGCCTGCCCAGCACCACCCACCAGAACTGGAGCAAAGTCTCAGAGGACCAATGGACCAATACTTTCAACACCACCCATCCCACTCCCGCCACCAAAACCTCAACTCTTGGATCACTAACTGCGCCAACAAGATCCCCCTGTTCAACAACAATGAAAAACACAGGAGCTCCAGCAAGCAGGCAGGCTGGTATACCGAAGACCTCAGAACCGCCAAAAGCCACTGTAAACAACTAGAAAGAAAATGGCACTCAAGCAAGAACACCACGAGCAGGACCTCTTTCAAGACATCACTCAACCTCCCACGAGAGCTAAAAGTCTCTAAGAAAAAAGCCATAGCCTCACACATCAAATCAAGCTCCAACAATAGCAAAGAATTCTTCAACATTGTCAAAGAATTCACCAACCCCCCCCCCCAGCAGAAGCAAACAACATTGCCCCCTCACAGGAACTCTGCAATAAACTCACCAACCTCTTCCATGACAAGATTGCCAACATCTATAAAAACTTCAAACCCCAGCCCAAGACCACCGACTTCTTCAACCAACACAACAGCCCCACTACCTCCACAGATCACCAACTGACCGACTGAAACCAGCTCGCTCCCAGGACACCACCTCCATCATGAACTCAGTCCACTCAGGGGCCCCCACCGATGCATGCCCAAACCACCTCGTCAGCCAAGGCAGAGGCAGAATCAGCCAAGAACTCACCTCCCTGTTCAACACTTCAATAGCCATGGCCTCCTTCCCCGAGGACTAGAAACATGCAGAGGTCACCTCCCTACTAAAGAAACCTTCAGCCAACCCTTACAAACTCAACAACTACTGCCGGATCTCCCTGCTGCCATTCCCCGCCACCGTACTAGAAGAAGCCATCAACCACCAACTCTCCTCTCACCTGGAACAACACCACCTTCTCAACACCTCACAATCAGGATTCTGCACTAACCACAGCACTGAGACAGCACTCATCGCGGCCACCAACGACACCCAAGCCCTACTCGACCAAGGGGAGACAGTAGCGCTGATCCTCCAGGACCTCTCAGCAGCATTCGATACAGTCTCTCACTACACACTCATCGCTAGGCAGCACAACACCCGTATCCAAGAAGCCACTCTCAGATGGATCGCCTCATTCCTCACTGGAAGAACCCAGAAAGTCTGCCTATCTTCTTTCACCTCCAAACCCAAAGAAATCATCTGTGGAGTACCACAGGGATCCTCATTCAGCCCCACACTGCTCAACACTTACATGACCCCACTAGCCAACATTGTCAAAACCCACGGACTCAACATTATACCTATGCCGATGACACACAGCTCATCCTTTCCCTCTCCAAAGACACTTCCAAGACCAACTTCCGCAACTGCATGACAGATGTCACCTATGGAAGAGGGGCAACTTTCTGAAGCTCAACACAGATAAGACAGATGTACTGATCTCGGGAACAAACACTCCCCATGGGATGCCTCCTGGTGGCCCACGGAGCTCGGACCCACTCCAACTCTGACTGATCATGCTAGAAATCTAGGCATCATCCTGGACAACAAGCTAATCATGATGGCCCAGGTCAACTACATCTTCTCCTCCTGCGTCGTCATCTTACAACTTCTTTGCAACATCTCTAAATGGCTTTCATTAAGCTCCAGACGCCAGGCCTCATCACCCAGGCCCTCATCTCCAGCCGACTGGACTACAGGAGCGCACGCTACACAGGGATCTGAGCCCAACTCCTCCAAAGACTACAGACCATACAGAATGCCACCGCCAGACCCGTCCTAGACCGCCCTAGACAAACCCACATCATCCCCCCCACCTCAGGGATCTCCACTGGCTCCCCATCCAGGAAATATTCCAGTTCAAGCTCCTGACATATGCATTCAAGGCTCTACACAACTGCCTCCCAGCCTACGTTAACCACCGCCTGAACTTCCACCACACCTCCGCTCTGCCTCCCTTTCAAAGGCCCACCCCCCCTGTATCTGATGATTCAGAAGCAGGGATCACTCCTTCTCCTACCTAATAGCGAAGACCTGTAACAAACGTCCCCTACATCTCCGGACCACTCCATCTGAGCCGGAATTCCGCAGAGCCATGAAGACCTGGCTCTTTGGCTGATCACCTGTACTCTGACAGCTCATGGAGACCCTTGTGGGTGGCAAGCAGGTCTTTACAAATCGACTGATTGATTGATAACAAATATGACAAGCCATTTCTTAGATCATGAAGATTCACAAGATGACCTGGAATGGGTGGTGATAGAAATCTTTTTAACCAATATTAACCAAATCAAAAGTCTCCTGGAAAGGGAACAGGGGTGGGTAGACCTACATCAGAGGGCTTAATTACGAGATACCTTGGAACCAAATAAATTCAATGAAGTATTAATTATAAAAATTATTATGATCAGCATTGGACAATGTATTATTTATACTCTGGTTACGATTAATTCCCCCACTCTCTTTTTGTTTTCCAAACAACTACTGCTCACAATGTGCCCACGCATAAGAACACTTATATTCTCATAATAAATACACTTGTATTGAGTTATACAGTAATTGCACTTAACTTAGTAATGAGCCATGTACTCCATTCTATAATGAAATTCATGCATAGGATAAGCTGTCCACCACTATAGTGCTGGACACAGCCCAATCAGGACCACAATTCCCAGGAGCACTGGGGAGGTCATATATCATTACGGGCATGATTCATGGGACACGTACCCTTACATGGTTTGATCAGATACCAATAGTTTGTTAGGAAGCTGGTCGCGTTCTCACATCATCCAAGAAGGATTCAGAGGAAAAGATAGATTTGTGGCAACATGGCACCATTGATGACTTAAATACCAGGGTTTTTTAAAGAAATATGTGCAGGTGAAGGTACACTGACTAATTTCACCTCGAGGAGACTACAGGATTTGATAGGGGGTCCTTTGTACCATAACTCTATGTCTGTGTTGCTTTCAGAGTGTGACTAAAAGGGTATGTCAGCTGCCCACTCCAAAAAATAACCTTTCAAAATTTAGGCATAGGATGAAAACAACCACTATTGACAATCAAGATTGCTCTCATAATGTTTACAGTGGTGTGTGTCCCACTTTCAATTTGCATGCTTAGTTTGCTGTTGCTGTGGTTGTGTAACGTCAGTGACTTTATAGTTTTATGTCTTCTCATTCATAACATGCAGAATGAAGGAAGCGAAAAACGTGGGGAGTCTAGCTATATGTGCTGCATATGTCTTCCTGCTTTCTCACAGGTATGAGTAGGTAACTATTCTGTTATAGACTAAGTAAGCCGGCATATTAAAAGTATTCCTATACCAAAAACATACACTGGGTCGGTAGGGATAGGATGACAATAACATAAGAATAAATAATCTTTTTGGGAAATAATATTGGTTAAACTCGGAATGGTATAAAGGAGGGAGAATTTTGGAAAAATTCCTCCATCTCAAATGCTCACCTATGTTTGAGCCATACCTGGTTCGGATTAAACCCTCTCAAGCTAAGAGCCTATACATCAAATTTAGGAAAGGCAGGCTGCCTCTAAAGAAATTAACGGGCAGATGAAGCAGAAGTACATACACTGCCAATCCATAATTGCTCCTTCTGCTCGATGATCCCAGAGTCGGCAGAGCACTTTCTTTTCATGGGCCCAGGCTATGTCCAGCCACATAGCAGGTGGGTCAAGTCAGTGTGCAAGAACATGGGTACAACACGATACTGGGAGGTCTACAGTTTCTTAAGATGTGACGCAAATGAGCAGAATGTGTTCGCTACCTCTAGGTTCCTCCTCTAGGCCTGGAGACTTAGAGCAAACAGGATAGCTAGTGAGGGTTGATTGCCAGGTGGGGGTTGATTGCCTCCCCTTGACTGAAGCACTCCCTGCTGCCCCCCCCCCCCGAAAAGCCTCACACAGTCCTTGCTGCTCTTAACTCTGCTAACCTAAAGTGTAGCTCATCTAATGTCTCTCTTCAATTGTAGATATTTTAGACCAACAGATTTTTAAATGTTGAGCATCCAACCAGATGTCTCTCCCAAATGTGTGACGGGTGGGAGCGATGGGGAATTAGCTGAGTAAAGAACAGAGATTATAAGCACAGGGCATTTGTAGCCACCCCATTTGGGTAGTCTTCATATTACTATAGTTTGCTTGTTAATACATACCAAAACTGGTAACTTGTATTTTATATGACCATGTTTTGGCCCCAGTTTGTAGCGATTGATTCCCCCTTTGTATGATTTTAGTAATGGAAACCAGTGAAAATCATATGTATATGTTTTAAAATAGTAATTGGCAGTGTCATATTGTGAACCTTCAGAACGGGAACTAGTTTTACTTTTCTCTCTCTGGCATGGTAAATTGTGGTCTGATGAAATTATTTAGATTTTATCTCGGGACATGGCGGACCGAGATTGGTTTTTGACTATGGTTTTCGCTTGCTCTCCATTCAGTACTTTACGATGCTAGAGAAACATTGTCTAGAAGGCTCCGAAAATGTTCACCTGTTCTAAACACAATGTATGAAAATTTAAGATATTTTATCTATGTTTTATCCGTAACTTTTATGGCCATACTGCTGAAATAAAGTATATATCTATATATATATATGTAAAATAACATAACAATAGGTAGTTTTACTAGTCCTGTTAAATGAAGTGGATCGGGGGCGTGGCCAAGATGGCGGCGAGGTAGGATGCTTCTCGCTACCTCTCCCGCCGACCGCCATCCAAAGCACTGTTTTTCGGCCCCTCTTCGCACTAACACAGCCAGGGACAAGGTAGCCTGTACCGCGCAACCTCCTGGGAGTCCGGAGAGCCCTGAGACAGCGTTCGGAGGTGCAGTGAACGCCAGCAACGAGCCGTGGGCCGCGCGCCGAGGACCGCAAGTCTACGCCTTCGATCCCCTGACGGCGACCCCAGTGCGGGAGTCCGCGGCTGGCGCAGAGGCGGGCCGCGGCAACGTGAAGAATCCGAGAGCAGCAGAGAGGGGCTGTGTAGCCGCTCTGACCAGCGGAGAGTCCATCCAGCGGTGGCACAAGCGGTAGACACGCCCGGAGGCGGAGAGGCGCAATTCCAGACTGGCGGGGCCTAAGGCAAGGACACAGGCCTGTAGGATCGTCATTTTGCGACGGCATCGTCCCAAGTGTCACAGTGACGGGGTGAACAACTGACTGCATAGCCCCGGTTAAGTATCGGGTCCCGAGGCTGGGGGGGCGATACTTGAGGGATGAGCACGCCTTCCCCTTCGGCCTCATTCCAATCAGAGCGCTACGGCTGGGCGGCATAGAGGAGGACCCGGCCCAGTCTTGGGCCCTCCTGAACGTACAGACAGGCGCGGCCTGGCGCCGGAGGATTGAACTCTGCCACACTGGTGCGAGAGATGTGGAATAGCCTGAAGACCTAACTACCCCAGGACATACATTGGCAGAGTGACGGGCGAGGCCTGCACGCACCGAGAGAGCCGTGGTGGGAACACGCAGAGGCAGTGGAGGTGAACCTGCGCCTATTGAGACAGTGTTGAGCCTCGGCCCGGAGGCTGAAATTAGGCGCCTGGGCCTCGCCCGGATTAGCTGCAAGGAGGAACGAGGAGCAGCTCCAAGGCGTGGGGCAGCGGAAGTTGACGGCGGAGGCCTGCGTCTGCCACGCATCCGCGGGCCGAGACCCAGCTCCGCCCGTGCTGCAGCACGAGAGAAACGACTCGGAGTCTGAAGGTAGGTGCCTCAGTGAAGGTGTAGTTTCGCTATAAGGCCCCGGGAGAGAGTCGCTGGAGCGAGCGTAGCCCGCCTGGGTGGGTGAATTAGACACCGGACGGCAGGATAGCAGGGTCCCCCAGGTCGGGTTAGGCAGGGGCGCTAGGAGCAATGGCGGCGGGATGAGGGGAAGAAAGAACGCACCCTAAGAGACATGCTCACAAAGCCTACGGGCGGCGCTCCGCCAGAACAGCTAGTTGCTGAGGGTCCATCGTCTGCTTCATCGACCGCGGCGACGGAGGAGCCAGTGACCAGGGCTTTTCTCGAATCTCTTTTCTCAGCGCTTAAGGAAGACCTACAGGCGATCAGGAAAGACTTGACCTCACAAATTAAAGAGATCAGACACTGACGCCATTGGCAAAAGAGTGGTGGAACTGGAAGACAAAGGAGATTCACGGGAAGAAGAGGCAGAGTCCATGAGACAAGACATTATTCGCCTCCAAGAGCAACACGTCGATTTACAGGCTCACCTGGAAGACCTCGAGAGCCGTTCCCGGAGGCATAACGTCCGCATTAGGGGTGTAGCAGCGAAAGCCGAAGGGAGTGACATATTCGGCTTTGTCAAAGACCTTTTCAATCATATTTTAGGCAACGCACAAGACACTGCCCTCAAGACAGATAGAGCACACAGAGTGGGGGTTCCGCGCTCTGACAAGGCCCCTCCAGCGGACATCCTAGTCTGTATGCACGATTTCCAAACGAAAGAGGAAATCATACACAAAGCACAAGCAATGCACCCCCTGACCTTCCGTGATCACACCCCCACCATCTTCCAGGACCTATCTGCGTTGACACTACAAAAGCGCAGGGACTTTCGCCCAGTTACTTCCCACCTGAGGAACCAGAACATAGCCTACTCCTGGGGTCACCCTTTCAGACTTATCTTTCGCTGGGAAGGGAGGCTCCGACAGATAAGATCCTTGCAGGAGACGTGCCGATTGCTGGGGCTAGAGTCACACTGAGACCAAGAGGATGACAATCAAGGACCCCCACCCAGTGGGGAACAGCGGCCTCGATGGCAGCGACAGGGATGACGCCGCAAAGTGACTAAGCCCAACTCGGCCGAAATCGCAAGAGGTCGAGTCGAGTTTGCGCCATTTAAAAATGGCAAAAAAATGAAAAAATAGTACCCCAATCAAGGCGCGAGTAGCAGACTGACACTAAATTAAGTAAAATCAATTGGCTCCTGGTCATGCTCCACCCAAAGAAACAAAGTTAAGCAGGAAGTGACGCCTCGCACGCGTTGTCGAATTAGAAGGCAGCAAGAAAGAGTGATAGTGATGTCAACGAATGATAAGTAAAGTGCAATTAACCAAAAATGTGAACTGGCCAGTCCCTTGCACACAGTTTTCCCACGGCTCCTCCCGCTTCCATACACACATAAACACATACATACATATACAGACACACATGTGTGAACATGCAGCAGAGCAGTTGTACAAAATTAAATACATGATTGGGAAATAAGAGTGCACTACTGCTATCTATGTCGGCAAAATAAAAGGCATTTCAATGCTCACTATTAGGTTTCTTCTACAAATTTCACAACCGACATGAAGGTAAAAGGTAAACTGAGCAGTATTCCTTGCATCTCTACTACAGTAATGGCATTCAGGATGCACAATATATTTTTTTCACTCCCACAGAGCTCTGAAGGTTTAGATGTGATCATGTATGCATGATTCGTGCTGAATGACGGCACTAGATGTGAGGAATTGAGGTGGTTGCGAAAGTGCCTTGTTTAAGCAGTATATTATTCCACCATATAAGTGGTTTGCCCCCAAACACAGCACTCTTGGAGATCCGCAAGAGTTCCTTCTGTATAGAGCTGACCACATGGATAAAAGAAATATCGAAATAGAATGGGAGGTCTACCTAACTCTGCGCAATTAAAAAAAAAATCTATTATTCTGTGATGTAAAATTATGAGATCATGAGATCTTTTAATAAGCCATAATTTTACTGAGGTTGAGAAAAGCTGGGTTCATAACATTGACAGGAGAACAAAGCAGCAAGAAACAGAAAACAATTAGTTGAATGTCGAAGCACGGATAGAGAGATAAAGACATGATTTCTGAGAAGGCCCATTGTTCTCCATCAGAGAGAAAGCCTTGTGTATTGTGCTATTGAGAGACAGTCAGAGACGAGAAGGATGTATACGTGAACATCGGAATTAAAGACTATTCATACATTTCAAAACAGAAAATCAGGGCCTGAGGAAGGAGGCTTGAACTCTTTTGTATACTTCTGGCGTATATAGAATGACCTGCAGTTTTAATTGCTGCAATTATAGTTCCACGCATTACAGATGATATAATTTAAGGAATTTAGATCCTGTGATTGGCCCAGCCAAAGAGCAGTAATGACAGGTTAGAACTAGAAGCCATTGCATAAAAACATAACACTTTGCCATCACCATGACTACCACATTTTCGGTGACATAATTGAGCATGGAGACCAGTGTTGAATCATATCAGTAAGAGAAATGGGTTAACTCTAGCCGCAACCATTTACTTGCTTAAAGTTATACATCTTTTGCAAGACTTTTAGGCAGACTGTGTGAATGGAATCCCTATCTGAGTGCCGCAAGGATGTCGGTGTCTGACGTGAACATAATGTACATGTGGAAATCTGGTAAGGACTCCATCATGTCTATGACATTTGTACATCACATAGATATGGTGCTATTCGGACTAACACTTTTAAAAATGCAATATTTTTGGTTGAGGAGTAGCATTTTGCTATTATTCACATTAATATTACTCAAATTTCATACCATTCAATGAGCTATACAGATAGCTCTCCCCGCAGTGTTAGAGGACACATTTTCAGCCGGAAACGCCTAAAGAAAAATTGGAGTCAGTGACTTGCAATATGTGTGAACAAAATGCTGTCTCCATGCGTGTAAAATGGCCACCATTTTTGTTTATGCAGTTTCTTATTGCTGGCATTTTTTCACATCCCCATTGCTTAAGCGGGCCATATACGTAAGGATCCCAAGCCTTCACGAGGGCAGTATACTGCCTTCTTGTGTGTAAAACAACCATCAATTTTATTCACACAGTTCGACCTCGGCTGACTCCCAGTAGATGAGGATGAGACATTAGGGCAAACCCGAGACCAATATTAGAGTCAGGCAGTTGAACTCCAGATCTAATGAGGCAGCAGTCAGCGTAGCTTTAATCAGATGCAACAGAATGTTTGACTCATAGGCATGGAATCCACATTTGGGATATGGACCCCTTCCAACCTGGAAGCCCAGACCGTTGTCATGGTCACCATTGCATTCTTGCTTGTGTGACTTCAATGGGGATGCCTACAATGCAGAACTAGGATTACAAGCAAGTACATTTTCCTTACCTGACTGCACCAGGAGCTGGACTGTGCCTGCCTGATAAATTGGAAGATGTGTTCATGGAAGTAAGTCCTGAATGGGGGACACTCAACAGTCAGAGGTTGTGCAAGAGTCAGTAGAATGTATTTATCCAGGGGGATGTAGATCAAAAGGAGAACATCACCTGGGCCGAGGATCTGCAACATTTTTCAACAAAAGCATGAGCCTGCACCATCCACTATCGGTACCTGTGTCCACCTTTCTTCATTATGAGAGCTTATCTGATATTCATATATGGTAGAATATCCTTGTGCATATGTGGGATCCCCGTGACACTTTGTAGAATACATTTTCACATGAAAAATATTAAAAGAAACAAAATACTCTTTTAAGAAGAGACTATTTTCTCCTTCTATTTTGACTTGGACAATTTGTCTGCAGATGCCCTGCAGCTTGAGAGACTGGTAGGGAAGGAGATTGTCTTAGGGTAATATAGGGAAAATGAGGCACATACCTTTAGAGCCCATTAGCACCAACAGGACTTGGAATATGTTTTTCTCATCTGCCCTGTGCTTTACAGGTGTAACACTTTCACCCCATCTCTGGGGACTGAGGGAGCCCAGACCTGTTTACGTGTCATCAGTGTTTTATGTCTATGTAAAGACACTCAATCAAAGCATTTGACATCTAAGAAATATCAGACATCCCACTTGATGACTGGGCACTGATCACTATCCAATTCTCTTAATAGTAGACTGGTGTCCCACTTGGCTATGAGGTGGTAGGACCCCCAGCATCCAAAATCTCTTGAGACTGTACCCTCAACTGAGGACCTACTTTCTATCCAAGCAGTAGAAGACTACACACAAACACACTGAAAGGATCATCATATAACTCAGAATCTCATTGTCTTCTGAAAGATAACGGCAGGAACAACTATTAGGTCTCATGCCTTTTCTTCTGTGCAGAAACGTTTTGCCACTAGTGAGGCTGATATGAGCACACACTCTGCTAGAACAGTAGTTTCTCTGTCATGACAGGCTATTTTAAATCCATAAACACTGGAATGGCTCTTCCAAACTTTGTATGGTATACTTTTTCATTTGAAAAGTCCATAAAAACCAAAGCAAGCATGCCTATAAGAGAAAAATTTGCTCAGATGGGTTTACTTAGTTGCTTGCTGTGGAGTTCAGTCTCACTTGACGTCTTTTGATATTTATCTTGTTTTCTATTTTTTTTCCGCAACAGAAATCCCAGGTGTAGTGAGGTCAAAGCACAGAAAAGTGAGATAATTCTCCTCGAGCCCACCAGTTCCAAAAGGTTGAAGAGCCATTCGCCATCTCCCTTCACCCAGTCTGATTTGGAAGACGGAGAATCTGTATGGAAAATGGAGTGCAACCTCAGTTAATCAAGGGGAAGAACTTTGGAGAAAAGGCACAGGTGAAGGGCACCAGTAGATCTTGTTCCCTCTTGGGTTTTTCCACAGAGAAGGGAGAGTTTTTGTTGCACCATGTATTCTAATTTGGTCACGTGTGCCAATTTAGCTAAAGCCTCAGTGTGTCCCTAGTGGATAACATGGTCTCTTTTTATGAAGTGATCAAGTGGATCGACCATATATGGCAGCAACAACACTATTTTTTGAGACTGCCAAACCTTTTGAGATTTGCTTTCAAAGCCACAGGCCAGGCCAATGATCTATCTGGTTCTGAGCCCCCTTGAGCCTAAAATATATGCTTTTTTTCCTCCTACCTCCATTAGAAATTATACAAAAGGTCACATTACCACCCCCAGGATGCTGAATCAACCACCATTCTCACAAGCCATCAGTTCAGGTAGTCCCAGCATTCTACATCTCGGATCCGCCTTGTCACTCTTCTCATCATCCACTTTTTATTCAGATCCCTTTCACACAGATTGCCTGGCACTGCCCCTCTAAAACGCCAGTCATAATACCACTGTGATCTGTGATCCAGTCCAGGAATGCAGGAGGCATTTTTCACCTCCACTCAGCAGGACCGTTTTACAGAGAAACATCTAAATTCCTGATGGTGTTAGGTGCTCGACCACTTCTATTTTCAAGTGAGACTCTTTTAAATACCTGAGGTCAGGATAATGCAGGATACATATAAAGATTTGTCAGTCATGGGTGGGAGCCATTCTCCTTTGCTGCTATCTTTTTTTTTTTTTCAAAACAATTTTTATTTGGTATTTCCTGTAAAATGTGGGCATGAGCCCTACAGATATCTGTAAGAAAGCATTATTTAACAGAGACACCGTAATTTCTCATTTCATGCAAAGCCTGCAAACATGCAGGAAAATCAACAACAACAGTATGCAGCCAGATCCAGATTCAGCCAAACAAAACCCCAGGATAAAAATATAGGGAGACAGCGAAGCCCAACATAGGGCAAAGGAGAACCAGGTACGTGCGCCTACTGAGGGATGCCATTCAAGGGTCTTCTGATGGTAAGGGGGGAGCTCAATTCCACGGTACGTTGCCCAGCGGGTCCAAATTTTACGGTGCTTCTGGGGACAGCCACTTGCCAAAAACACGGCTATTTCCACACCCATGCATCTATCTAGCTCTGCCTTCCACTTGCCCAGAGTTGGGGGGATGTCCCTTTCCATAGCTGTGCTATATCACGTTTAGTGATGGTGAGGGCCAGAAAGAGTAGGTGCTGCTTATATCGATTGCCCCCAATCCCGTCAGTGCTATGTAAAAGAAAAAGACGTGGGTCATGTGGGAGTTCCCATGCCAACACAGTGCTGAGGCACGAGGAGACCCTGCGCCAGAAGGGCTGCAGTGCGGAACAACCCCAGACTGTATGGAGAAATGTCCCCTCTTCTTGTTCACATCTCAGGCATGTAGGGGATCGAATTGCGCCCATTGCCCAAAGTCTGGTTCGGGTATAGTATGCGCGGTGCAGGTATTTAAATTGTGTAAGTCGATACCGTGTAGAAACCGCCGCACCTCGGGGGCTAGCTATGGCCTCCGCCCAGTCATCGTCCGTTAGATCTGGAATATCTTCTTGCCATGCACGTCTGGTCCTGTCTAGGGTAGTCTGTGTGTGCGTCGTCAGTGTTTGATATGTTTGTCTGATTTTATGTAGGCCAAGGTCGCCCATTAGGAGGCGTCCTTCGAGGGGATGGAACTCTGGCAGAGACTCTAGGGCCTGGATCAGGGGGGTCAGGGCATGGCGGAATTGAAGGTATTTAAAGAACTGGGACTTATGCAGTTGGAAGTCGCTTTGGAGTTGCTGAAATGATTTCAATGTGGTGCCCCTCATTACGTCCCCTAGGGTCGAGATTCCCACCATGTTCCACCCACGGAATCCGGGCAGGGTGGCCACAGGACGGAGGTATGTACCATGCCACAAGGGGGTCGTGTGAGTTAGGGTCCCGCTCCATCCCATCCGCCGGACGCTAGACCGCCAAAGCTGGATCACTACTTGGCCCGCCGAGGGCAGCGCAAACACAAGGAGATGATGGACGGAGCGCTGAAACTTTTCAGACACTCACCCCCAGTCACAGATCTGGGTTGAATCCATCATCATTCTTTAGCTCACTTTGCCACCCCAGTTCAGACACAGCCATATGCAAATCAGTCTTGACCCTGTGCCTCATGGGAACAGTCCAGCCCGAATTGCCAAGCCATGTCTTCCCTGGACCGGAAACAAGCATCCTGGGACCGGTTTCGGGCTAACAGCCCTCATCAGCCAGGCTAGCTTGAATCCAGTGGCAAAGTGAGCAAGGGACCCACGTCTGGGCATACCCTGCCAACTTAGGGCGAACAAAGCAAACACAAGGAGATGATGAACGGAGCGCTGAAACTTTTCAGACACTCACCCCCAGTCACAGATCTGGGTTGAATCCATCATCATTCTTTAGCTCACTTCGCCACCCCAGTTCAGACACAGCCATATGCAAATCAGTCTTGACCCTGTGCCTCATGGGAACAGTCCAGCCCGAGGGCAGCGACTCCAGGGAATGAGAACTGTAAAGGAGCTGGAGGAGAGGGGTCTTGTCCATGGCGGCATGTTCAAGCGCGAATGCCTGATCAGATGGGGAGTTGTACCACCATTCATTAATTATTAGGACGTGCGCGGCGACATAATATGCATAGACGTCAGCCGCAGCAATTCCACCACAGTACGTGGACTGTGTGCAGGTGTGGAGCGCCACTCTAATCGCACCGTCGTTCCAGAGGAATTTATTGTGGATGGCGTTCACTTGCGCGAACCAGGATCGGGGAATCTTATAAGGGAAGTTCTGCAATTTGTATAAAATTCGGGGCAACGAAACCATCTTAAAAATGGCGGACCTGCCGTATAATGATAGTGGAAGGGAAGACCAGATTACGGTTTCATTAGTAAGACTCACTAGCAGTGGGCTGATATTGGACGTCCAAGAAATTTTGGGGCATGGCGATATATAGATTCCCAGGTACTTGAAACCCTCGGTTGCGTGTGACAGCTGCATCGCCCAGGTGCCACGACCCTGGTTGCCGCAGACTGGGAAGAGTACCGATTTAGAAGGGTTAGTGTGAAGACCGGTAGTGTCCCCGAACACTCTTAGGATTTGCAGGATGCGCGGTCCTGAAAACCACGGGCCTGTCATGAAGAAGAGGACGTCGTCCGAGTATAGTGCGATAGGGTCTGAATGTGATCGGGACCACTGAAAGCCTCTAAGTACCGGGTCCCCGCGGACCCAGGCCACCAGGGGTTCTACTGCCAAAGCGAATAGCAGCGGGGATAACGGACAGCCCTGTTTCGTGCCCCTATGGATAGAGAATGGATCTGAGTGATGCCCAGCTATCCGGACTGAAGCTTTAAGGTTAGTGTAGAGTAGTCGGACGTATGCCAAGAAACGAGGGCCGAAGTTCACTGCTTCGAGTAGCTGGAACAGGTATACCCAACTTAGCGAATCGAATGCTTTGTCTATGTCTGCCAAAAGGAGGGCAGCGGGGCGTCCCAGTGTATGAGCCATCGCTATGGCGTTGTGCACTTGTCGTATGTTGTGAAGGGTAGCCCTCTGTGGCATGAAGCCCGACTGATCTGGATGGATTAAGTCTGTCACACACGTCCGGAGGCGGTCCGCGAGAACCTTCCCCAGTAACTTAGGCTCAAAATTTATAAGGGATATGGGGCGGTATGACGACGGGTCTTCCAGGGGGTGTCCGGGTTTGAGGAATAGGAATATTTCTGCATGTCTCCAGTCTCGGGGCAGAACACCCTGGTCATGTGCGTCTTGAATGGCTGCGAGTAGGTGAGGACCTAGGACATTTATGTTTGGCCGCAGAAACACCATGGGGAACCCATTTGGCCTGAGGGCCCGCCCCGGGCGAATGGCATGTATGGCCACGGACAACTCCTCTAATGTGATTGGGGCTTCTAGTTGGTCTCGCGCATGGTCTGTGAGTCTACGTGGAGGTATATCATCCCTGAGAAATTCCGCTATCTGACCTGCGGAGAGGCGCTCTCGGCGGTCATATAGGGAGGAAAAAGTGTCGAGCGAACTCCCGTGCCACCTGGTCTGGCGAGGAGCAGAGACCCCCTTCGGCGACCCGCAAGGTAGGCACCATAGCGGGGGATTTTTCGGCTTGGCAGAGCCTATGAAGCATCTTGCTCGATTTATCTCCCCACTGATATATTCGGTGCTGTGAAGCTACCCTGATCTCCTTGGCCTTGCCCATTAGATATATTGTTGTAGTTCCTGCTGCGTTTGCAGCAGGTTGCGCCTGACCGATGAATCTGGGGCCTGATTGAGCTGTACCGTTAAGGACACCTGGCGCGCCTCAAGGTCAGCCAATTGTTTACGTAACTTGCGCTTTTCTTTGGCGCGGTAGCTAATTTCAACACCTCGCACAGTGGGCTTCAGGGCCTCCCATAGGATACCCGGGGAAACATTAGCGTCTAGAAATTCCACTAGTGCTGTGTGGAGCATTTCTTGGTAGTCAGGGTTACGGAGGTGCCATGGGGACATACGCCACCTGAAGGGGGGTCTGCGGGAGCTGGTATGCAGTTTGAGGGAGATCGGGGAATGATCGGAAAGCCCTCTGGGTAGATGCTTGACCTGTGAGACTCTATGCAGGAATATGCGGGGTATAAAGAAGTGGTCGAGGCGGGACTGGGATCCATGCACTGCGGACAGGTAAGTGAACCCGAGTTCTGCGGGGTGGTACTCTCGCCAGACATCAGCCTAGGGTGGATATTAATGTGTGTAATTTGGTGGGACCTGCTGGCAGAGGCCGGTCCGAGTTGCGCTGCCTATCACTGGGGCCCATGGTATCATTCCAGTCGCCCCCTAGAAGAGAGAAGCCCTCCGGCAATTCCCCCCAGAGTCTGGTGACCTTATCAACAAAAGTGGCTCCTAATGGAGGGGGGGGGGCGTAGATACTGCCTAAGGTAATGTGTTCACCATACAATGTGCCCATGACCACCACATACCTGTCCCCATCATCTGCCCAGGTGCGCTCATGCTGGAAGGGGATCCTACAGTGTATAAGGATGGCGGTGCCGCGCGATCCTCTGATGAACCCGGCATGGTATATCTGATGAAACCCAAATCTAGCCAAACAGGGGACTTTTGTGCCCATAAGATGAGTCTCCTGCAGGAGCAGGACGTCTGCCCCATATCGCTTGGCCTGACATAAGACCGCACCATGCTTAATCTTGTTTAATAGGCCCCTGACATTCCATGAAACTACCACAATGTCCCCAATGGGGATTGTACCTGTCTGCGCCATCATCCTGCATCTCTAAAGGCTGCATCAGGGTACTGTCTGGATCAAGATAAGAAGTCTGCATAATCTAAAATAATACAACTAAACTTCTCCAAAAAAAAACCTCCACCCACCTGACACTTCCGGGAACTAGGAGCATCTGTCGCGGTGTAGGGTGCTCCGGGCCCCCAACAGGGGGACCCTGGGCCCCCACTCCAACTATACCCAACCGTCCCACAACACATTAACAATGGGGGATAGGAATGTCCGGCGCGCAGCTGCTCTACCGCTGAGCACCCATGCCAAGTTAGAGGACGTTAAACATCAATACAGTCTCAATGTGTGAAAGGTTCATGACTGGCGAGGAGTGTCCCCGAGGTACATCAACCCTTTTCAGGGAGGGCGTTCATGGCTGGAGGATCGCCCGTCGGAGCCGGAACGATGTCGCCGCTTTGATTTGGGCCTGCGAGGCCTGTTGCGCTGTGAACTTTGGGAGGAGTCCGAGTCCCGTGGCGGAGGCGTGTGCTGTTTCAGGTGTCGATGTTCATCGGTCCATGCAAAGACAGCCTCTGGAGAGTCGAAAAAGAAGGACTTGGAGTTATGGAGGACGCGCATCGTGGCGGGGTATAGCAACATATATTGCAGGTTGAGGTCTTGTAGCCCACGCTTGGCGGCCACAAAAGACTGACGTTGTTGTTGCACCAGGCGCATGTAGTCAGGGAATATCATGATAGGGTTTGAGTCGCACTGAAATTTTTCTTTGTTTGTCCTGGCGTATTGCAGGATAGCGTCCCGGTCGGCGTAGTTTAGGAGTTTTGCGATCACTGGTCTGGGGCTTGCGCCCGGGGGCGGCTTTTGTGTGAGCGCCCGAAGGGCCCGCTTGACTACGAAACAAATGGAAAGCAGCTCCGTCGGCATGATATCTTTGAATCATTGTGTGATAAACCGAGTCATGGAGGGCCCCTCACATCCCTCCGGCAGGCACACGAAACGCAGGTTATTGCGCCTCGCGCGGCCTTCGGCGTCTTCTACTCTGGAGGCCAATTCTTGGGAGGCAACCGTCAATTTATTCACTTTTTTCTGGAGGGTTGAGACAGAATCCTCCACTGTTGACACACGTGCCTCCACCTCGGTGATGCGGTCCACAGCATGCCGGAGATCCTGGCACAGAAAAGAGACCTCCGTACCTACAGCGCTGATCTTGGCATCTAGTTTGTCCCTGGCGTCGTTGATCGCCGCCAGGAGGGCGGCGTTGTTAGGTACCACACCTCCGCCATCTCCTCCAGTAGCGCCTCCGGTCGGCGCAGTGAAGTGATCCAGGGTGCCTTGCTTGGGGCCAGGGCCGCCGGGTTTGTCCCGGCCCATCATATCCTGGCCGGGGAGCGGGTACTGCGGTCTGCCACCGGATATTACATTGAACTCGTGCCCTTATTGTTACTGAGGAGAGGGGCTCAGGCCGGAGAAAGCAGCAGGGCTGACATCCAGTTCACCCTAGGGGAGCGCTCCCCGGCGGGCCCTCACGGAATCAGGCGACCCCAGGGCCGCAAGCCGCACCGAGCCTAGCCCGGCCACTTCTGCAGCCCGAGGTCACCCCCTAAGGAGGCCCCGTAAGGAGACAAACCTCGCCGGACCACCCGCCAGAAGCACACCCCCACAGGGGCTCCGTCTCTGATGTTTAACGGCACCCGCCCCCTCTGGGCACACCCAGGGCGAGTGCTGGAGGAGCGGGGTGGGGCTCTCCGGGGCCCTCCGGGTGCAATGAGGCGACGTATGGATCTGGCTTCACCCGGCCCGAGGGGCGCTGGCTATATGCGTTGGCCGCTGTGCGCGATGACTCTGGCTCCCGATGTAGCACCGGGGGGGGGGATGAGTGCCAGGGCCGCAGCTGGGAACTAGGCCTCCCAGAGCCGTCTAAGCAGCCTCTGCAATCGTTGCGTGCGGGCGCTCCCATCTGCAATCGGGCAGCCCCCAAACTCCCCCCAGCACCGAGGTGTCTTCTATAAAGGGCCTTCAGTGTCCAATCATCCAGCCGGGAAGGGGCGAGGCCCGCCGTGGGGGCCGCCGCAGGCGCCAGGCCGCGCCAACACCCACGCAGCCTTCCAGCACGCCCAGCTGGCCGTCAGCTACCTCGCGCTCCCGGAGGGGGAGGGGACAGCACCACCATGCGTCAGCCCCGACGGGGACCCGAATCCAAACGAGGAGAACGCTGAGGCCCCAGGGAGCCCCCACGCCCACAGGATCTCTCACCTCCCGGGCCTCGGCCAGGCCCCGGTTCTCGGTGCACACCGGGCTCCTAGTTTCGCCTCAGGGCGGTAAGCGCGCTCTCGGGGCAGGCCTCGGCCTCCGCGGCAGCTCTCACACGACAGGGAGGTAGCAATCCGGCACTTCAGCCGCCGCGGGAGGGCCAGCTTATGCCCGGGGATGTCTGGGACAGGACCCGATCGTGGTGCAGTTCTCAGGTCAGGATTTTGTCGGATATATTGCCAAATTTATGGCGTGGGCGCGCGGAGCTCTCTCAGTCTGTGTCCGCCATGCTTGCTGTTCAAGCCACGCCCCTTTGCTGCTATCTTTGCTCATAGTCACGCCATGCTTCCTACAAAAAATGTTGGCCATGCTAATTACAGAATCCTCATTATTCAGCTTGCATGCACAGCAAGAGGTCCAGAAGATGAAAAAAGAGTGTGAGGTCATCAAATCAGAAAGTTTCAAGAACACCAAAAAATACTACAGGTGACAATTTAAGAGATACATTGAGGAACCGCAAAGCAACAACTAAATTGTCAGGAACTGCAACAAGCTCTTCAAAAGCATTTTTATGAAAGAATATCAAATGGGCAAAACTATTCAACAACCTTCTATTGATAAGGCCCCTCCCTCCAAACAATGACTACTTCCTTCGACATCAAACTAGTGCTTGAGCGGGGTGCAAATGTTTCCAGCCAATTCCCTTGTTGTAGAAGATAGCATGACAATTGGGTGTACAATAGTGGAAGTTATGTATACAAAATCAGAATCTGTTCTTCTCCTTCCTCTGAAAGTTGCAACACAATGTCGTAGACCAGAGGGAAGAGGAAGCTCAATCTCTCGTGGTTCTCAAACGTTAGAAGAACAAAGGTATTTATTTCCACAAAGTTCTAGTGAGGAAACAAGGCCAAAATCTAGAATATTGACCAATAATAGTCCTGAAGTTTTCTGATAAATGGGTGAAGAGGAAAAAAAATCCACGATGCTGGCACTCAATCAGATTTATTCTCCATGATGCCTATTTATACCTACTTAATGTCTAAGACTACAGAAGTGTGTCAGGTTCAGGATCGGGGTCTCTCTCCATCAGCCTGTATTCTGTCATTCAGACTCAAATCTGTCTATTGGGTGTTTTCCAAGCGCATGGCAGGGCTAGCAAGCGTGTGAAAGGAAAGTGTAGTCATTTATCCATGCAAGGCCAATTGGCCAGTGATAATCAACTGGTTTTAAAAAAAATCAAAACAACCTGCATTTAACCGTGGGTCTTCCCCAATATTTAGGGTTGGTAAACAATTCTCCCAAGACAATACTTCAATTAGTGCAGAAATGCAATGTTGAAGACTCATCCTGTGTACAAAGTTGATAAAATCGTCTTCTTCAAAGGAAAACTATTGCCTGTGTATTAGAAGATTATTCTGCTGATGAAGGGTTCTAGACCTTTGGTCAGACAGGTATCCCCTCTCCTTAGAAGTATATATCCTGCATTTTTCTGGTACCCAATAGCAGGTTAGGCAAGCGTACTTTTCTGGAGGACCTCAAGCACTAGTCTTTGCAAAAATGCAGGACAGCGAAGAAAAGATTTCGATGACCGACAGAGTTGTGCACTAACTTAGTGGTGCAAGCAACTCTGACATGCTGCAAGGAACCTCATTCCAAAAAACATACCACAGCTCAGTCAGTCATAATGGATGCATTGATGGAATAATGAAGAGCTTGCATGGGGCAATTCTCTGGCAAATTGAGATAGTCACCATGGGAGAAGCTGTACCACATTAATATTCTGGAGCTGAGGGCAGTTCATTGTACCCCAAATGCCCTTCTTCCCAGTAATATTGTTGTCATCCATCATGTCCATAAACAACAAAAAAACCATGATGCATTCTGTCAATAGTCATAGTGGCAGCAAGTCCAGAGTCCTATCTAGATATGACTATCAGACTATCTGGTTCTATGCTTTTTTGAGAAACATCTCTATTAGCAGCTCATTTCCAGGCATCTAGAACTTGAAGAGTGAGTTTCTCAGCAGGTGCCTCTTTGAGGAACATGAATGGGCGCTAAACAAGCAGCAGCATTTACTTAAATTCTGATGCACTCTTCAAGTTAATTTGTCTGCTACAGAAAAAATCTGAAATGCCACACCTTCACCTCCATATTCTCAGAACCCCTGGTCAACAGGGAAGGCCATTTTGCTTGACTGGCCGAAGACATTAAGTCAAGATTTTCCTCTGACCCCTCTGCTTTCCAGGGAAATAGCCAAAATGAGACTATGCTTGATGACAATAACTAGCTGAGGCAATGGTGGTAGCTGCACCTGCTGGATTTCATCCCTCAACAACACAAGAGACGTCCATACAGGGCAGACCTTCTCACAAGGATGTCAGATGGGATCTTACAATTCACCTTGCAATTGCTGAAGTTGACCACCTGGCTTTGGAGGATCTGCGGTATAGCAATCGGAACCCGCTTGATGATTGTAGGAACATTTTGTAAAGGTCTATGTAGCTACTCATTCATTATACTTCTTATGAAAACTTCTTTTTTAAGGATTTCGGGGACCACTGGTGTCCTCAGGCTTAATCTTACAATTGAGCCTAAAATGGAGCAATAAGTGCACCCCTGTAGCACTTGACCCTCAGGGTAGTGAACATGAGCAGTCTAAGGCTTACTCAGGAAGCTGGTGTGGGATATGAGATTCAGAATCCATGGAATCAATTAACATGAGTAAATAATTCAACGTCTAGCCAGTACTTAGACTTTGAAAAAGACAAAGGGCCTTATTACAAGTTTGGTGGTCCGTGAACCGCCGTACCCGTGGTCACGGTCAGACAACCACGAGCCCGACGTTCCGACCGCTGTATTACGAGTTGGGTGGATTGCTATTTCAAAGATTGCGGCTGAACCGCTGACACCACCAGCACACCCTGGCCGCCGGGGTAGTGCTGGGGGAAAAGCAGCTGCCATAGGGTGGTACAGAGGAGTTTAACTGCCGTCCGTATTACTAGTTGCCCGTCCATATTACGAGTTGGTCGAGCCGACCACGGCGGTGGGAACGCCAGCTTCAAGTTGGTGGAAGCAAAGGATTTGGGGTGCATTCTCACCCCTTTCCTGTTCTCCCCATCAGAGTTCGACGTGGATCCCTTTCTTCAGCTTCCCCCAGCATCTTCACCCTGAGGATTACAACCCTGTTTGCAGCGATATACAGGGGAGTCCTTTCTGTGCCATATACCCATTGCCTGGATTGCCCACATATGGTCCAGACTCTGGCAATGTGTAGATAGTATTTTTCCACATGCATCATGCATATGTGTGCATTCAACACCTATGCAGTCGAAATGTTCACACAGGCATCGATACATATGGAAAAATAGTCACCACCACTGCAAGAGCTCCGCAGCCACACCGCCGGAACCATGGTAAACTCGTAATACGGCGGTCTGAAGACTGCCAGCATTGGCGGCCGTGGATGCGGAGTTCGAGGGTCGGACTGTCAAACTCGTAATCAGGCCTGAAGTACTTTACTATATTGCACCCAAGTAAAAGTGCACATAACATTTTAGGAGGCAACAAATTATATTGAGTGCTCTTGTAATACACAATGATTACTTGAGACACGTTTAGGCTGTTCCTGCAGACAACGTCTACTGATTTCCTTTCTGTAAATAGTGTCTGTGTTTCTTCCTGGGGATACAGGAGCACTGTTTCTTTGGGGAGACTACCTTGTTTGGGCTAGCACTGATGACTTCTTCCCCTATTATATCAGCTTCGTTCTGTGTTTTTCCTGGGTTGCACAGTGCCTGTTATGGATTGTCTGATAGTGCAGGCAGAGCCAGCCCTCTTTGTTTGTCGTCCGGGCAGCGCTGCTCTAGTGGGGTGCACATCACAGTCTAAGGAGTGCAGAGGGCAGTGTCTTTGCCCCGGCCCTGCAGTTTGAAGTGCATGGCACCAGTGCAGTGAACCAGGTGAGCGGATGCAGTGCAATCAACACTCAGAGTTGTGATAGAACTTAGAGTAGAGTCAAATTCCACCCTCATATCACAGAGTTTCACAGTACAGTCCATGCTATTGGGACAATTCGGAGCTCCCAGACCTCATTTTCACAAAGCAGTGCAGATACTTCCCTTGTGCTGCAGTGTATGTTCAATGCTCCTTCACGCGCCATCTCCTTTTGAGCAGGTCTCCCTTGTGCAAGGACACCTCCATTACACCTCCCAAGCAGTTTGTCAGCTTTCTTCCTCAAAGCAGGGTCCGGGCAGCCCCTCCTTGCAGTCTTAGTTGAAATTCCAGCACCTGGCAAGGACAGTTTACAGTGGTTACCCCACCCTCAGAGCACAGAGGGTTTCTGGTCATGATCTACGTTGACACGACAAAGAAAATGAAGCCTTTTTTAGGTCTCGGCCTGCACCAGCGCTTGCGCTGGTCTGGCCGAGAGTTTTAGTAAGCGGGTTTTGTAAGTGCAAACACTGGCTTTCGGCTGGCGACCAGCTTGAGTTCACGATGGCGTGCACGCGCAGCTGGCATCTGGGTTTCCTATCTCTTCCTCATTTCCTCGTCATGGCTCATTAACTCTCTGGACTCTGATGTTTCAATCGCAGCAGCAGCTCACATTACCAACTGAGGGCCCTGGACTACAGTCACATGAAAAACAACAGCGATTAGCATTGAAATGCAAGCTTTTTTTGTCTAGTTAGAAATATTGCTTCGGTGGGTTGATTTCACCTTATATCGCTATTTGTTTTATATTGGGAGTCACAGCCTAATTACCAGTATTTTTGTCTCTCACTGTTTTTTTTTTATATTTATTCGCGCAAAGCACAAAGCTATATTTAAGGTTACTTTTTCCGCGTCACTTCTTCACTCTATTTAAACTCCACACCCCCACTCTTATTGTCTCTCTCCTTCTCTCTCTCTCCCTCTCTAATTCTCTCTCTACTTAAATAACTCTCCCCTCTCTATCTTTTTTAGCCTTTCATTCTCTCTCACCCCTTTATCTGTTTCTCTTTCAAACTCCTTCATTCACTCTCTCTCCCCTTCTTTCTCTCTCTCTATCCCGCTCCACTCTTTATTCTATGTACACCCTTTCTCTCTCTTTCTCTCTCTCACCACCCTCTCTAATTGGGCATTATATCTTCACTCTATCTCTCACTCGGCAACACCACAGCATCACTCAGCGCAACCACAGCATCAATCAGAGCCAGCACAGCATCAATCAGAGCCAGCACAGCATCACTCAGCACCAACACAACATCACTCAACGCCATCACAGCATCACTCAGTGCAACCACAGCATCACTCAGTGCAACCACAGCATCACTCAGCGCAACCACAGCATTACTCAGCGCAACCACAGCATCACTTAGCGCCACAACAGCATCACTCAGCGCCACCACAACATCACTCCGCGCCACCACAGCATCACTCAGCACCACCATAGCTTTACTCAGCGACACCACATCATCACTCAGGGCCAACACTGCATCACTCAGCACCACCACAGGATGACTCAGCACCACCACAGCATTGCTCAGCACCACCACAGCATCGCTCAGCACCACCACAGCATCGCTCAGCACCACCACAGCATCGCTCAGCGCCACCACAGCATCGCTCAGCGCCACCACAGCATCGCTCAGCGCCACCACAGCATCGCTCAGCACCACCACAGCATCGCTCAGCACCACCACAGCATCGCTCAGCGCCACCTCAGCCTGCTCTCGGAATCTGGCATCTGTTGATTCTCCCCTAGCATCTGGCCGCTGCTAGTGTTATAATACAGGTACTAGTTCCCAACCTTCACCCTCCGATTGTTTATGCCCCCTCAAAAAAAAGCTTTAACAAACAACCATTGCCAGCATTGCAAGAACAAAAGAAAACTGAGGACATTTTTTATTGTAAATACTTTTTTTAATATGGTCGTTCAGTTTTACATAATGCCTTCTTGGTCATATATAAAGTAACAAAAATGCTTCTGACACTTTTTTATTATAACTTTTCAGCATGCCGCACAGCAGCCACACTTCTCTACAGCACAGCTTGAAGACATTGGCAAAGTCAATAGCTCTGGCTAAACACTTATAAGGCCCCAAAGGCGAGACCTATTGGCTATGCCAATGCTTGTTTAAACCGGCCACAGACTCAGCTGCTGACAGTGACCTGACATGAGAGGACCCCGGCCACTGTGAATTTGGTGGAATTCGGCTATGATAATTGATCTTGCGAGCACAGGTAAACACTTCCTAACATTGCATTCTTGTTCCTGGTAATATCTTATGCAGATACACACACACCTATCAAGTGCTTGCACACTATCATTATAAAGCTGGGCGAGGTTTTTTACTCTCATACTGATTCATAACATCCATGCAGTTTCTCACCTTAACCGTTTAATGACCTTAGCATTGTGGATAGATTGTTTCTATTTTTCTCAAAACATAGACAGAGGAGTTCATTTGCTCCTGAGCTCGGCAGCTGATATTTGCGATAATGGTTTCTTAAGATATATTAGCGTCATGTTGCACGTTTTACACCGTTGAAGTTGCCCACATTAGAAGCATTTATCAATTCACATGGGATATATTTTAGTGCTCAGTATATAAATACCTGTGAGTTTTGGCATGCACACTATTCGTTTGCCACACAATTCACTTTAAGTGGAAAGAGCATTTCATAATTCTTTCACAGTTTGTAATCAGCTAATTACACAGTGATTTAGAATGTCACATTAGACTCATAGGGCATGCTTCACAAAAGTAAACTAGACTTCTGTGTAAGTTTACTATTTTTTGGTATTTACAACCTACAAGTTTAATTTTACTTACAGTAATTTCACAACTGCGGAGACTCTGCAACCGGGGCGGAAAACTCCGCAGAGAAAAAGATAGGCCTGTCCTATCTTTTAATATGTATGATGTTTATATTATTAGTAAAGTTGTTGTAGAAAATTAAAATAATGTACTTTATAAAAAAGTGACATTATTATTTATATATTTTTTATGCTACCTAGATATAATTTCTAATTGTTTATTTTTATTTGTTTTTAAAAGTTGTTCATATGTTTTATGTTTTACTTTATATTATTTTTTTTTGTATTAATGTAAATTGTAAATATGTATTGTAAGTTGATGATTGCTGCTTTTTATTGCTATGTATGATTTATTCGCTTGTAGGAATACTAAATGTTTACCCCTTTAGTGTTCAACACCTTTTCCAGAGTGGTTATAATTGGAGTGGGAATAGTAAATCGAACTCCTTAATGTACAACACCTTCCACAAAATGGTTTAGCTTGGAATGGGAATAGTAAATTTAACTCCTTTAATGTCCAATACCTTCTTTCAAAATAGTTTATATTAGGGTTGGAATAATACATTTCAGCCCTTTAGTGTCCAACACCTTCCCCAAAACGGTTTAGATTGGAGTGAGAATAGTAAGGGCGTTATTACAAGTAATGTTGTCTCTCTCATCCCATCCCCCCTTCCCCTTGGGAACTTCCAGAGGTGCAGTGTTGTCTCACTTTCATTGCTTCCGAGGTTAGTTCTCAAAAGGAGTTGGGTCCAGTCGTCACTAAGCCTGGGCGGAGCTCGCAGAGTTTAACTCCACGGAATTCCGTGGAGTTACCGAAAAACTCCGTAAGATTCCGCGGAGTTCCGCGAGCCGGCGGAGTTAATATTAACGCTGACTCCGGTATCAATCTGCCTTTAATTGTATGGCATTCCCCTGCCAGCGCTCGCGGCAGGTACTGGTGGTAGAGATGTTTCACTAGCTGGCTGGATTACATAAGCTAAAGACCAAAACTAAGGGCTGTCTTGTAGGGGTCTGCCTGCTGCACAGCATGCTAAAATAGCTCCTACTGGCTTCCGGTGCACCTTTACTCAAGCAGAGATATGATATGCATCTGCCGCTTTGCTGCTACCAATCCCCATAACACAATGCGCGCTTGTTGTTCTTTTTCAGTATTAAGAAACACTTGTTTCTTTTGCGCCCCGGCCATGACAGTAATTTCATGACTGAAGCGTGGTGCAGACACTTACGTGACAAGGTCAGGATCGAAGGAGGAGATATATTGGCTGTGGTGGTGGCAGGAGTGGTCAGCGCAGTATTTGTCATGTCTTCACTCCGCACTTTGCACACACACAAAAGTCGTATCAGTATCTTGGCAACTAACCCAAAGTGACATATACATTTGAGGTTACTAGGAAAGTAGAAACAAGGGGCTACCATTACAAGTAAAACACACATCAGAGCAGAGTGCCACACTCCTGGACATGGAGTCCCCAGGGCTCGATAAACTACGGCATTAATTTGGTCTTCTTACTGCTACCAGATCGGCTCAGCAGCACACATTCTTATCTGCAACCAGGGTCTAATAGCTGCACAATTTGCAGCGTGCAGAGGAGGAAAGGACAGAATAGATACAATATGAGCATACAGGAGCAAAACAAAACAGGAATATGCAAGAGCATGCTTGTAAAAGAAGAGCACAGAAGAACTCAAACACAGGCAATAAGAGAAATCGTCCATTCATTTTCCGATAGGGCTGCAAAACCTGTGCTTAATTTGAGCCAGTATTTGCCGCATAAAAGGTACCAAGAGGAAATGTCAACACCAATAAATGTTTCATGCAGCCTCATTTTTAACAATGTAACACAGCTGGTTTTAACAAATGCAAAACAATGTGCGCATCTAGATTGACATTACAGGTGCTGTTGCAAAAGATAGAGCAATCTGCCATTACTATGCACGTGGCGTGAGAGTAGAAAGCAGAAACAGTGATCCATGTGGACTGCATACTTGTACAATGACAACATTTCTCCACTGTCTGAAAATATTTATAACCCCTCGAGCAGGGAAGCTAGTAAAGAGAAGCAAATGAACAATCCAACAAAAACACTTGCCGCCTCGCAGCTGAACCATGCTTATGGCATCTTCTGGAATGAAGCCCTACTTCCTGCATGCAAACATGCACCCGGGCGGTTGGGTCCGTGACTGCAACAGGCCAACCTGCTGTTAAATAACGCATGCACAAAACTAAGCACGTAGTGCTTTACTTTCTCAGGTATTGTTAATTTAAGAGGACGTGTGCATAACTGCATACATTCAACATGTGCCTGCTCCTTTCACACTCAAGACTTCACTCATTCTCAACTATGAGCCCCCGACTTCCCCCTCACCATTTCACTTTCCCGCTGTAGAAACTGGGAGTGTGACCCAGCCATGACTCCGAGCAGAGCTCCTAGAGGTAGTCAGAACTGGAGCAGAGATGTGCATGTGCATAGCGCTATTCGTCAATCGTCTCTCAAAGAGGTGTGGCCTGGAAATGAAAAATGAGTCATGAGTCATGACAAGCTTGGCAACAGTGGTATCCGGGCCCACAGGTTAAGTCAATGGCAGCGGGTAAACAAAACAGTTTGCTTAGAAGTTGTAACAAGACCTGTAACTCTTTGCTTACCGGAAAACTCCGCTCTGCCAGTGGTTGATGGAGTTTTTTGACAAACTACATGCTCCAAGCAGAGTGCGGAGTCGGCAAAACTCCGCAAACTCCGCTGGCGGAGCGGAGTTAACCGCCCACACTTAGTAGTTACCCCATCGGAACTACCTGGAGCTTCAGGTGAGTGGCTTTTGATAATAGGAAGGCAGCCTTTTTTAGTTTCATTTAGTGGCCATTTCTTTTACTGCTACCTGTATTTTGTACTCTATTAGTTTCATTTTGAGGTGTATTTTGTTCATGTTGGTTGCGGTTCCCTGTTGCTGTTCCATAGATGAGGTAAGATCGTTTATAAGTTTTTATGCAGGGTGTTAGAAATGGGGGTCTCTAGTTGGCAAGGGTTTGCACCTTTGTCCAAGTAGGGACCCTTCCTTCTAGTCAGGATAAGGGAATTACACTCCTAAAATAACCCCTGCTTACCCCCTTGGTAGCTTGGCATGAGCAGTCAGGCTTATCTTAGAGGCAGTGTGTAAAGCATTTGCACATAACCAACAGTAATACAGTAAAAACACTACAAAACGACACCACACCAGGGTTAGAAGAATATCCAATATTTTATATACTTAAAACAATAAATATCCACAATACAGTATTAAAAAGGTATACTTTGCAAGAATACTTGAAAAACACCGTTCGTACGAGTCGGCAGCTCTGTCTGAGGCTACTGTGATGCTGAAAACAACAGAGTCTAACAGTTCCAGCTGACCGCGTCAGTACGGGCCAGCGAAAGAATGAACAGACTCGGTAACAGTACCTTTCTTGTTGCGGCTGACACGTTGCTGCGAGCCGGTCGTGGTAACCGTCGCAGTTGCATTGCAAAATGGAAGCGGTGCAGGGTGCGGTGTCCTCTCGATGCGGTGCAGGCAGCGGCTCGGTGATGATCGTCCAGACGGCATCGGTGAGACCAAGGCTCACGGTGCCATGCGAGATGGTGTTCGATGCGGTGCTGGCAGGTTGCGGTGCAAGCGGCAGAACCGATTAACGGGAGTTGGCGTCGGTTGGCCTAGACGGCTGTGTGGGACGAGAAAGTCCCTCGTGAAACTTACGAGCGGTGCCCCCAGCCACGATGCGGACATGGGTGTTGAAGTCAGCAGCAGTGACGGCGTCGGTGAGACCAGGATGGCGGAGTGTGGTGCCCACAGGTCACGGTGCAAGCAGCCGCTCGGCAGCATCGGTCGTCGTCGTCAGTGAGACCAGGGTTGCGGTGCGAGATGCAGACGGTGCAGTCTGCAGTGCCTTCAGGACACAGAACCAGCGACGGAGTCATTGACGGAGTCGGTTGCGTTTCCCTTCTCTGTGGCAGCTGAAACAGCGGTTCCAGAAGCGGTACCCAGAGGTTGGTGAAGTCTTTGCAGTCTCTGAGACTTCAGAACTGGAGGTAAGCTCTATTTCAGGCCCTCGGAGATACTCAATAAAGAAGTTGCAGAAAGTTCAGTCCAGTCCTTTCACTGCCCAAGACAGAAGCAGCCACAGTAGGCCAACGCAGCAAAGCACTCAGCAAAGTGGTAGTTCCTCCTCACAGCTTCTCCAGCTCTTCTTCTTGGCAGTTTTCTTGGTCCAAAAGAGTTCTAAAGTTCTGGGGTGTGGGCCCCAATATTTATACCACAAAATCCTTTGTTCTCTGGAGGCAGAGGGTGTCTTTGCCCAGCCAGAACCAGTTCTTTCCTCCCTGGTGCAACTTCCTGGCAGGAGGTGGAGACAGCATTGTCAGAGGTAGACCAGGCCCATTCAGGTGAAAGGAAATCTCCTCCCCCTACTCTAAATGCAGCCCAGGTCTATTCAGCCCAGCCCTGACTCATCAGGCTCTCTGGAGCCACTGCTCCTCCCCAGCCCCTGTCATCCAAAAGCCAGACATGCAATACACAAACCTAGCAGAGGCACACTGGATGGTTAAGCAAGAAAATACCTACTTTCTAAAAGTGGTATTTTCCAACACAGAATGTAAAAATCACCCTCACTAAAAGATGCATTTTAACATTCCGAGTTCAGGCATACTAAACTTTATTTTCTAACCTTGTTCCCAGGGGTAGTTATGTTTATAAAATGTTATACGCAAACTCCCCATTCTGTCCTGTCCTTGCAATAGTGAAAAACAAAATTGGCAGTAGTTCACTATCAGGACATGCCATACACACCAGGGCATGTCCTGCCTTTCACATACACTGCACCCTGCCCACAGGGGTACCTTGGGCCTACCTTAGGGGTGACTAATATGTAAGAAACGGGAAGGGTAGGGCCTGGCAAGTGGGTGCACTTGCTAAGTTGACATGGCAGTGCTAAACTGCACACAGATCCTGCAGTGGCAGATCTGAGTTGCCTTTTCAGGGCTACTCATGTGGGTGGTACAATCAGTGCTGCAGGCCCACTAGTTTTTTATTTTTGATTTGTTGTTTTAAAGGAAATTATTTTGGTTTAATTTAAACCAGAATTACTTTTTTATTTCCTTTGAATTTTCCAATTTCCTAGAGTGTTTTTTACTTGAAGTTTTTTGTTTTTGTATGTTTTCCAAAGACTGTGGATTACTTTGGTGGATTTAATTTGGATATTTCATTTTTGCATTTTTTGGAGGGTTTCTTACTTTTTATTTGTGACTTATGTGTGGTTCGCATTTTTGGGAGATGGATCAAGAACTTGAGCTACGCAACTGTAAGTACAATATTTTTACTTAATTATGGCTGGGACATGTTATATGTTAATATGTATATGCGTTTTGCTTTTAATGTAATGGAAAAGCTTTATTTTTCTACATGTCTGTTTTGATTTTGAGCTGTTTTGTATATTTTGTATATTGTATCTTTTTGATTTTCCTATGAATATTTTCAAGTAAACGTGAATATAAATTATTTCTATTTATCAGTCTTAGTTTGTATTTTATTAATTTATTTTTGGTGTAGACTGATTTATAAAAATATTTATTCTAATATTTATGCTACAGTGGTGTTCATTTTTGTTGTATTTTAGTTGTGAGTAGATTGGTAAGTAGGTGGTTTATAATAGTGATTTATCTATCATTTCTATGTAGTCTACTCCTTTTTTATTTGCAGTCTGACCTTGAATTGTAGCATTTCATACATTTCCCTGGTGTGTTTTGTTATTTAGGTTTGATTTGGTTTACGGGCTGATATATCAGTACTTGCTGGTAACTTGGTTCTTTTTGGGGTCTTCTCTGCATTTGTAGAGTGTTAGTTGGGTTCTTCCTAGAGTAGCTTGGAAGGCACTGTGCCATCCTTCCATTGCATTGTTGGTTTTGGCTTGTTGAGCCATGGTGCTGTCATATACATTCCACCATGGTATTTGGAATTTGGGTCAGCGTCTGTGTCCAGAGCAGTGGTCTGCTACGCCAAGTGTTTTTGAAGCAGTCTATAAGTGGACTTAGTTTTTATAAATTTCTTTAGTAAAATGGGGATTTTATTAGCATGTTGTAGTGGGTAGCTAAGTCTGTTAAAGACACATATGCTTGAGCTAATAAAATTTTAAGTAGAAAGGCAAAGTGGCTATTTGTTGCATATTCTACACTAAGGGGGTCATTATAATAGCGGGCGGATCACCACCGCCCGTATGGCGGTGGCGATCCGCCCGCTATTTATCACCGACCGCATTAAATTCCCCCCGCCATATTATGATGGCGGGGGGACCCTGGCGGACGGAAAGACCGTCCGCCGGTTTTCCGCCGGTCTGACAGGGGACCGGGCGGAAAAGGGCTCTAACATGGTGGCGGTGTCTGCAAGACACCGCCATCCATATTAGGATGGTGGCGGAAAGCAGCCTTTCCATGGCGGCGTTGCCGCCATGGAAAGGCATGCGGTCTTTGCTTCTGGGGGCCCGTTGCGGGCCCCCAGGGTTTTGGGGGGGTGGGGGGTGCACATGGGGGGTACCTATGGTACCCCCCTGCATTTGCATGCACAAGGTGGCAGGCACCGCGTGGTGCATGTCACGTTGTGCATGCAAATGCGCAACATGCCTTTTTCACATTGCGGCAGGTGCTGCTGACAGCACCGCCCACCGCAATGTGAACAATGTGTAATGCGCCCGCCAGTGTGGCGGGTGCATTGTAATTTGTATTGCGGGACTGCTGCACATATGGCGGGCGGTCCCTTTTTCCGTTGCGATGGCGGGCGGACTTTGTCCGCCCACCATCGTAATGGACCCCTTAGTAAAGATTTTGAATCAACCAAAAGCAGCGTGTCTGACTCACTCTAATGTTATCTCCCTTCTCCTTGTTGCAACCTGCTTCCTTTTTGTCCGTTTTGTTAATAGTGTGCCCACTACCATATCTTCATCTCCAATATTTATTGTAAGAAGGATGCCTCCCTATGCTTGCTATGCTTTTTAAAGTATTTTTAATATTGGTGCTGGCAGCAATTTAAGCGTGTCCGTGACTTCACCAATACGTGGTGCCTACTAAGGAAGACATTAAATCTGGTAACCCAAAATCTGGTTAAATGTATTACTGCTGACGTGTCATTTTAACTGATGTTTTGTTAAAATAGACATGCAGTCTATTGTTGCTAATATTGTAACTAACAGTACATGAAATTAAACCGCATCAGAGGAGGGACAAATGAGGCAATCATATTTTTATATTCACAGGTCAAGCTTTCTATAATGGTTGCTTTACTTACAGAGTTTGAATGCCAGTCATGCAATAGTTTCTTACACCCAAACAACTGATAACATACAAATCTCTATTTATTTACTATTAGCTATGTGCTACGTTCATATTTCTCCTTCCCCATACTTTTTATATCCATTTGTGTTATTTTTATCACTCAGAAAGATGCTATGAAAAATTATTCGCCAGGTGAAACTGGATTTTCTGCGTTGCGCTTATGACCTTTAACATTTCAAATCTGTTAGATAATTTGTGCTGAAAAAGCACATTATTTCCACCATTTTTTCACATTTCCGAGGTGTGAGTGAAAATCCAAAACCAACTGAGGAAAGTTAAGGTTGCTAAGTGCACCGTCGAACAATTTTTAGAAAAATGTGCTGTAAAGTGAACTATTTGACCCTTTTTTTCACAGTTTCTCCCCGTATCAGCAAAGTGCATGAATTTCTTCATAAAACCAATATCATAATTTGAGGTCCCTTGTGAGCACATTGCTGACTTTTTGGTGCTCATGCATGCACCTTTAAATTTCAGAAGTCTCACTTTGTGAGAATGTAGGACAGTGGCACTCCTTACAGGGGTCACACAATCTACATGGTTTGTTAAAGTTATCTGTACATTGCCATACACCAGTCAAATTGTAAGATTGGAATATAAAATAATCTGAGTCTTAAAAATGAGTGTTTCACTGTTGCAGTCAAATTCGAATCTAAGTAAACGTGTCTGCATGTGGCGTTTGCAGACTAGAGATATTGCCAATTACCAGCATTTATTCTTACTAAGCTAAATATTATTTTGCAATTTGGAAGGTGAAGGGAAACCGTCTGCTGGGTCCCTAGAAAAATAAGAGGCGAAATATTTCTGAGTAAACCACCCTTAGATTTCCAGCGTTTAAAGATGCCTAGGCTCATGGCTCATTTGTTTACCTGCTAGAAAAGAAGGAATCATCAGCACCAATTCCAGATGGCGATGAACTTGAGGATATGCTGTCTCAAAAATACTAAGGATTGGGTAAATTGCGAAGATAGGATTTCTATCTGTCTATGCTGGGTATGATGGTCTGTATGTTAGAACCTGGTATGGTTTTGTTTTGAATGCAGTAAACAATTTATCAATGGCATGTCAACCGAATACTCTATTGAATCATTTATGAACCGAAACCCACAAAACGCACCGAGCCTTTAAGCTCTTTAAATGGCAATTTAAGTGAGGTTAGTCACATACCTAAGTATCAGTACTGGACTACTACTTCAAATGTTCTCATTATTTAAGGGTCATGTTCGATCTGTTAAAATCCAAGATGTTGGTTTTCTTTACATTAACCATCAACTTATTTTCATCAATATAGGTGGCTAATATGGATAGGAGTCTTCGTAGACCAATTGGCGTACTTGAAATTGAAAGGAGGAAAAACTATTAAACATTCTATTGCAAAGTAATGGTGGATGACATATGAGATCATTTAAAGCCAGAGGTCGGTCAGCCATATAAATACAAATTAAAAGGGGTGCTAATAAGCACCTCTGTCGTAGACCATTATCTGTAGTGATTTTTGGTGATAGATCACTGCCATTATTTACTTTAACCCTGACCCATCTTCCATCTTGATGTTGTCTTTTAGCAATTCCTCATCAATCCCCCAGTAAGTCTTCTTTTAACAGGGCTACCTTTGATAAACATAATTGAAGGCTGAGCTGCAATCAACAAAACAATTATTCAACAGCAAGTTTTCTTTTTGGGTGTTTTTCCAGAGTGGGTACCACTATAATGTTATCCACCATTGACCACCCTTTCTGAAAACTGGTTCAAGTAACTTTGATAAGACATTTTTTGTTGGCCAAGGATTCCGGGGCAGATAGCGACATTCTTGCAAAAATCTGTCTATCTGCAGCTAAGAGTGCCAGAAACCTGTAGCTACTTGGGGAAGATCTATGGCCACTCTTAGATATAGATTGAAGGATCTTTCCATTCTGAAGGAATCCTACCTATGTGATGATGTTAATATAAAACAGACAACATAGCATATAGACACTTTTATTCAATTACTAGCATGCGAAACAGTTATTTCAAGAATAACTATGATCATTTTTGGATACTTCATTTCCTGATTGAAAGATTTGCCATACAATCGCCCAATTAATTTTTTCCAGCAATCTATACTAATGTGAAAGACGTGACTCTCTTTTTTTCCCTGTCCAAAAACCAACTAGCTGCCAGACGATTTTGTCCCTGATTCACAAAGATAACTTACACTTTTGAGTAAGTTTACTTCATTTGGCTATTCACAAAATCGGAGTGCAAGTTATTTTCTATGAGCAGGTCATTGCAGTACCAATGGTTGGCCAATTGTGGTGCTGGACTTGCTACTGTGTTTTTAGTAGTAACTTACACCCAGATTTTCTACATAGCAAAAAGTAGTAAACGTACTCAACAGTGTAAATTACTCACAAGTGTAAGTTACCTTTTTGAATCAGGCCTGTAGAATCAGTATTTATAATAGCCTTCTTCAATTTAGCCCAACCACCTCTTGATTGTTACATGCTATTTCTCATAATTGTTTTTTATATTTTCTTTTTTCGACATGTATCTTATCCACTGTAGAATTACTCATCAATCATTTGTACTTAATTTCGTGGGCCCAGCCGAAAGAGAAGGCACCGTGAAACCCAAGGTGGGATCAGGCATACCCTGTTAAAGAACCATAGATGCACAATGAAGGCCATCCTAGAAGTCTCCAAGATGATCGCTTGTAGCAGCTTCTTATGGAGCAGAAATGTGGGGCTGCAAAAGATGCCTGAGAAAACTTCGAATTATATTTTAAGGAAACTTCTGCTTGCGGGCCTGGGCAAACTGTAAAGCTCCTTAATGCTTAAGCTAGGTCTCTGATCCTTAGAAGAAATGATAGAAGTGTGACCTCTCTTACTGTTGGCAAAGATTCATTTCAATCTCAATGCTGAGGTTTAATTAAAGGTTTTGCAAGGAGTCATCACCATGGACCTTTTGGCAAATAGTCTGTGGATTAATCATGTGAAGAATATATTACAAGCAATAAGACTGTTGCGATCTGAGGGGAAAACCCTAGCAAACTAAGCTCCACAAGCACAGCAGCGACTAAGGTGAATTACTGACATAAGAAAACCTACCTATATTGACGGAATTGGGTCACTGCTTTTCATTTGCATTTGATAGGATGCTAAAATATAACACGCATAATTATTGCTTGCATATGTGCACAGGGGATTTCACATTTAGATTAACTATAATGAGTGATTTTTATACATTTGATTAACTAGTTAAAATATATTCCTATTAAGTTAGCATGAGTCATGATAGGCCTAGAATAACCGGCTCCATTTTAATGAAATTATGTATTTCTTCTTGCTCTGTATAATCTTTCTTTCATTCCAGGCCCTACTCGTTACTGTGATCTTGTTAGTCTGAAATGTTGCTATTGAAACTTTATGTGAAGGCTGTTTCTCACAACTAATGGTTTGAATGGTTGATTTCTGGACTTGGGAAGGGAAGGAGTCAAAGGAAAAGAAGTCCCCCCTTTGTATGATATCTCCTAGGCCGTGGGACTGGAGCTGTTTGTTTCCTTAACTATGTGAAAGAGGCTGTTTGAAATGGAGTTTCTGGTTGTGAGAGTATGCACCCTGTACAAGAAAGCTTGCGATCCTGAAGCAAAGTAAGGGGGAAGAAGGCATTTGTCAGTACAGCAAAGCTGGTCTTACTTGTGCAAATTGATTATTGGCCAGTGGAAGAATGTATCTAAACCTTAATACCTGATAAAAATCACAAGAAAACATAAACTGTAAAATATCTTGCTCAGAAAAATTGTCACAGGAACACAGTTTTAAATCACCCAGCTTATAAAATTCTTTGCTAAAGACAAGTGTATTATACTAAACCTGAACCTTATTAATAAAATACTATGGTGGTCATTAATAACAAACAACAAATAGGGTTCCCCCGGGGGCATGTTTTCAACAGAATAGTTTCTGTTTTGAATAGTTTTTCACAGTTTCACAGTGGGTTTAGAAAGCTCCCTATACTCTCTTTCACATTGCCACCTGGATAAAAACATATTTTTTATATCATGCATCTCCCTTGGACGTATTGTCTGGGATGAGTAAACAATTCTATACAACCCACACTCTTCAACATCATCTTGACATAACTAAGCCATGGAATATGCAGTGCACCGTCAAGTAATCTACAATCCTCAATCACAAGCTGATTTAAATTAAGGGCTAGGCTAGACCAAACTCTAAACCATCGCATGATGTGTGCCAAAGCAATGTGGTCAGCGATATAACCTAAATCCACCTTCTCATGAATCATAAACGATGGAGCACTAGTGGGAACAGCAAGGAGACTGCGCAGGAATTTGTTTTCAATCACCTGGAGCTCTCCAACATCTTTGTACCCCCAAACATCACACCCATAGCTTGCCATTGGAATACACTTCTCTTGGTATACCTTTACCAGGGCTTGCACCGGTTTAGCCCCAAGTCTCTTGGCAAAATCCATTGTTGCACCTACTGCCCTCATTAGGGAGTTCTTTTTAAGGGATTTTTGTGCAAACCAGGACCCTCTATCATCGAAAAGTACCCCAAGATAAGGGAAGGTCAAAACTTTAGTGAGTTCAACCCCTTTACCAAAGAACTTGGACCCAGCAGCCTTCCGACAGCCAATCGTCATTGTGTGTGATTTGGTGTACTTTGTTGACAGGCCTAAGGAATCCATGAAATCTATAAAGGCCCTCAAGAGATGCTGGAGGCCCACAGTTGTCCATGCAATCAGGACTGCTTCGTCTGTGTATAGTAATGCAGGAATTAATTTAGGGCCCACTCTGGGAATATCCCTACAAGTGGCTTAAGACATACAGCAAGAACAAAGCGAAAAAATCCAATAAGTAGAACCGGAGTTATGAATTTTTAAACAATAAAACAAAAGGTAGTGCTTAGAAGCAAATAGCGTTTAGGGGTTACTTGAGGTTGCGCTGGACCAAGGTAAATCCAAAGTCCAGGCCGACTACGATAGAGGGCAGGCCTGCTACAGGACTCGAGGAGGTCCAGCTGAAAAAGTACCTTAGATGGAGCAAGCCTCGACGTCAAATACTTGATGCGTCAGTTATGATCTGCGCAGGTGAGAAAGGCTTCATTGACGAACCCCATTATGATGCAGGCTCTGCGTCGTCATTGAGCCGTGCAGTCTGTCGAAGCGATGTCGTCGATTTGCTCCTGCATCGGCGATGAAGGGCAATGAGTCGGTTCCGATCGTCGCAAAGCCATCACTGCTATGACTTTGATGGTTCTGGACAGCTGAAATTACCTTGCAATGGCCCAGGACTGGATTAGCACCACTTGGCAGGGCAGGACTCATAGATGGCAGAGTCGAGGTGCTGTTGCAGGGTTGAAGGAAGTTTTTGATGGCCCTGAGACTTCAGAACAGGGGACAGGCCAGAAAGTCCTTGGAGTCACTCTGGGTTCAAGTGAGATGGATCCAGTCCTCAGGAGGGCAGAGATCAGAAGGCAGTCAGGCAGCACAGCAAAGCAGAAAAGCAGTTCTTCCAGAGCAGCAGTCAAGTGGAGTGGCAATCCTTTTAGCACAGCAGTCTTTACTCCTAGCAGAGTTCTTCACAGGTCCAGTAGTGAACTGTCTTGGTAGGGTCAGAGGCCCAGGACATATATGCAGTTATGCCTTTGAAGTGAGGGCGGCATCAAAGCAGGCCCTTGAAGTGCACAGGTCCCCTTTCTTCCCAGCCCTGGCTAGAGACTATCAATAGGGGGTAATCAGCCCTTTGTGTGGGAAACAGGACACTGCCTATTCGGGTGTGTCAACTCCCACTGTCTCTTCCTGCTCAGGAAGAGCTAACAGAATGCAGATGAATGGAGATGAGTGCTCTGTCACACCCATCCTTTCTGTGTTTGTGGCTGTCTAGACAGACTGCACAAAGTGTAGCTGTCACCCACCTCAGACGTGTATTGGAGACAGGCTGCAAGGCGCACAGAGCAGTAAGAGCAGAGAAATGTCCACATTCTAAAAGTAGCATTTCTAAAACAGTAATGTTAAATCCAACTTTACCAGTAAAAGGGATTTCTCATTACTGTTCCAAAGATATGAAACATGGTTCAGCTACTCCTTTCTAATCAGGAATTACAGCTCAAAAGTGTATAGAAATTCCCAATGCTAGCCTATGAGAGGAATATGCCTCACATTAGTGAAAAACAAATTAAGCTGTTTGTCACTATCAAGACATGTAAAACTTAAAAGTAAATGTCCTACCTTTTGGGTACACAGCACCCTGCCGTCAGGGCTACCTACGGCCTGCCTTAGGGGTGACTTATGTGTAATAAAAGGGGAGTTTAAGGCTTGGCAAGTGGTTTTAAATGCCATGTCTAAGTGACAGTAAACTGCACACACAGGCCTTGCAATGGCAGGCCTGAGACAGGTTTGAAAGGCTACTTGTGTGGGTGGCACAATCAGTGCTACAGGCCCACTAGTAGCATTTATATATGGTATACCACTTTACAAGGGGCCTACAAGTAAACTAAATATGTCCATTGAGTACACACCAATGTTACCATGTTTAGGAGAGCAGCACATGCACTTTAGCACTGGTCAGCAGTGGTCAAGTGCTGAGATCCCCAAGGCCAACAAAAAGAAACAACAAAAAGACGTGGTAAGCAGGCAAACAGTTTGGGGGAAAACCACCCTAAGGATGACAGGTCTAACAGAGGCCGACACTGAGCTCACTGTGCATGTTTAGATTTGACTGGTTCTTATTCTGTGAGAACTTATGCAATGTATCTTTTAGAAGTGATTTAATGTGTTAATCGTGTGGCTAAGACTCTGGTTAGTTAGAATTGCCCTTGTCCACCTTTGCAGGCGGACGTCCCTTTTCACTCTCTCTTCAGACCCAAATGCTGTTTATATTTCTGTCCATAGAGTTACTTTTCAGAGGAAGTACGTTTCTCCTTTTCTTGATCAGAATCTTCATTTGGTTCTACTTACAATGCTATATTTGCTGATACCTGCTGCTTCTAAATTCCCCAATTCACCCACAAAAGTAGCTTAGCATTAGCGATTTTCCCCTCATGGGAACGGAATTTTTCTAACTTTGCATACGCCGTCTTTTAATAACTTGTTCACACATTTGCTATTTGACTTGCCTGATTTATATTCACATATGCTGTATTCAGGTGATTATCTACTTCTGATTAAAAAAATTTGATGTTAATTTGTAGGTTTAATAATTTGTTAGTAAACCAGAAACACCAATAACAGCCTATGCAACTGTAACTGTAAAATGGGTGACTTTGAAACAATAACTCATTTTTTTGTACAAAACCTGCAACACCCACAGAAGCATATAATGTTCCCTTAGTTTAGGAACTATAGAGGATTAAACTCCATCAGAGAAAAAAATCGCGATGGGTTACTGGACAGATAAGTCAAACATCTTCCTCCCAGTCGCAGTTTATATTGCTTACAGGTGAAAGCATATTAGAAAAGTACAAACAAATGCATCTAAAATGACTGTCAAGGCTCATTATGAATTCCTCCTTTTGAATATCTAGGGGCTTTTACTTGTCTGGACCTATTTTCAGGTCCACAGCCATTTGTCGTTTTTTAATTTGTTTTATATATTTTGTATATTTCTGATATTTTAATCATTCTTCATAGCATAATTGTATGGCTTTTAGCTGAAACAATAAACGGGTCTATTTTATAAGCCTGGGCAGAGTTCTGCTATCCCGAACTCCGCGAAGTGTCATAAAAACTCTGCTGCATTCCGCAGAGTTCTGCAAGCAAAGTTGCGCTGCTCGCGCTGATGTTTAGCTCCTGGAGTTTGTCCCGTGCTGTAAAATCAGCACGAACTGCACCACGTGCAGAGCAAGAGGGTGCTGCTTCTTTCTGCCACTAGAGTAGATGTTCTGCCCGAGCAGCAACTTCCTCAACCCGAGCAACAGATTTCTCAATGCAAGCATTAACGACCTGCTGCGACTGCCCAGGTTGAGAAATCTTGCCAGGAGGTGGTCTAGCATGTGATTTAGCAAAACCAAAGGGGATGATGGACGGAGTGTTGAACATTGCAAGCACTCACCCCCAGTCAACTGATCTGGGTTTAATCCATCATCATTCTTTAGCTCACTCCGCCACCCCAGTTCAGACATGGCCATATGCAAATCAGTCTGACCCTGTGCCTCATGGGAACAGTCCAGACCGAACTGCCAAGCCATGTCTTCACTGGACCGGAAACAAGCATCCTGGGACCGGTTTCTGGCTTACAGCCATCATCAGCCAGGCTATCTTGAATCCAGTGGCAAAGTGAGCAAGGGACCCACGTCTGGGCATACCCTGCCAACTTAGGGCGAACATAGCAAAACCAAAGGGGATGATGGACGGAGTGTTGAACATTGCAAGCACTCACCCCCAGTCAACTGATCTGGGTTTCATCCATCATCATTTTTTAGCTCACTCCGCCACCCCAGCTCAGACATGGCCATATGCAAATCAGTCTGACCCTGTGCCTCATGGGAACAGTCCAGCCCGAGCATGTGATTTTTCTTACTCATGCTCACCAACTTAATGTTGGTGAGCCGCACAAGAGGAAAAACTCTGCTCTGCGTGCTTTGCAGAGTTTTGCGGATCTCTGCTCTCCACGCGGAGTGGGCGAAAATCCACGCAGCCTGCCAGCAGAGCAGAATGCGTCACCCACCCCTACTATTTTATCAATTTCTCCATGTTCTTTTTTTATCTTGTTTTTAGGACTAAATTTAACAGTTATTTTCATCTTTTCTTCTATTATTTCCACAATTATTATCATTAATATAAACTGGGTCAGTACTCAGCAGAATATAGATGTTACTGAAAGACTCCAGCACTGAATTGGAAATGAACACCCTTGTATTATATAATACTGCCAGATTAGGATATGTCTCTGCATGTCTGAAGCATTACAAATATTGATCAATATACCTTTTGAAGATATTCATCTCTATGGATTCTTCTGGGTATGTTTCACCACAAAGATCCCCAGGTTGAATTAAAGTGAGGGCCTGAGACTTGAGGTTGCTTTCAGGTCAGACTAGTATACAAAAGTCTTGACACAACCAAAAACTAGAATAGGTTATAAAGGTCTAGTCAAAAACAATATTTTGTCTGAATGAATTACGAGAATATTGATTTGGGGTCTTATCCTCAAGTCAGCCATTCAAAAACAATGAGTCCTCACTCATTGATGAGTCTTTAAAATTGAAACTACATTTATTCTTCTCTGTGGCTGGAATGATTGAGTAGGTAGGGAAATTACCTCTATGTATTGTTATATTGTTGCATGACATTAAGCATGCTTCTTATGATTGTACAACAAAGAATGAACCACTAAGTATCACTCATGTATCATTCAAGACAAATTAATAATAAAAGGGTCAATCACTTACTAACCCTCAGAGATGTTTGATTTGATCTTCATTTTGAAGTTTGTCACAAAACAATTGTTAGTACTGGGTTGGCCTCAAAGTGGCCTTTTTAACTTAAAGTTGAAGTCTGGGGATGTACAGTTGCAGAAACATTCTGTTTCAGACTTAGCTTGACAGCAGATTTCACTGTACTCATGTCCATGCCCTTTCACACTCCACTCTGCCAGACCCTTGCAGGCCCTACAAGCTGTATGCAGATATTTGTTTTTAAGGACTAGATGCTGTGCTGTACAAAGGAGAAGATAAGTTTCAGGCCCTCATTATGAGCGGCCCGGTTAACTACAATGTGTGTGGTAACTACCCTTAACGCACATATAGCAGTTATGAGCTTTGTCCTTAATATGAGCAGGCCAAACCTGCCAATATGTGACTAGGGAAAATGTTTGAGATTTACCAGAATATGCAGATTTCTGTGCAGTAAGCATCAAAATCCATGTCATTTCCCAAAACTCGTAATTGGGTGGTATTTTATTGCACCCAATAATCTCCGGCTCAGCAGACTCAAATTTTATCACGTGCGATAAATATTACTGGGCCACTCATAATGAGGCCTTAGTGTTTTTTCTCCAAAGAAGAACTACTTGGTCCGCAAGTTCAAGCTCCTCATCTTGAAAGGGGGAACTGTTGAGAAATTACATGTCTTCCTCTAAAAGGTTATGCTCTTTCTGAGAACTGACTCCCACCTCTCTAAAGACAACTGATAAGCTGGGTGCCACAAGGCACCTATGGCTTGCTATCTTATTTTCCTGTGACGTCTAGCTGCAGTAGTGGCCCAGAAAGGTGAATATCAATGGAAGTGCTGTGTCAAGATGCTTGCATCTCAAAGGAGCCCAAACTAGTATGGATGGATCTGTTGGCTTCCAAGCAGTAGATATGCAACTCATCCATGCTGTGCCCAATCAGTTCAGAGCAGGAAAAATGGTACGAAGCAGTTGAGGTGAACTAGCACCTACTTTAATGAATCTGAACTAGATTTGATATGTATGCCTCAACTGCAAAGCTGTGCTATTGATGCTGCACAGGATCTTAGTTAAACTCAATCTTAAGAGAATGGGAAACATGATGTAATATGTCACCTGTATACTTCAATAGACCCATATCATCTATTGAGTCTGGGACAGAGTGGTTTTCCAACAAGGTATCCTGTACTTGGAGAGCAGGACCTGTTGTTCCACTCTTTTGAGATGAGGGCCTGCTTAAGGAGCTCTGAGGTAAGGCACTTAAGCTTCTCAACAATAATAAGATCTTCAACCTTGTTGGAATACTCTTTAACTAGCTCTGAGAAGTGAATGATGTGAAGCAGCAAAACATGACCCGTGCCTGCAACATTGTAAAAAAGACTCAACTACAGATTACTCTGGAGATTAAACACTTTCAAAGCATGGGTTTATGAATCTGGTCTACATGGACTTCCTGTTCCTTAGCATCTGACAATAAAGGATTCAATAATATACTGTTGATCCCTCCCCACTTCAAGGGGACTGCACAGACATAATCATGTATCAACCATGCCATCATGGCAAATCCAGGAACTGCTAGGTTTCAGCTAGAGCCATGAATGGACAGAGAAGAATGACTGCCTGCATAGTATGAATTGCCCTGTGGAGTCATGTTGTCTAGGGATTTTATGGACTTGTTCCAGGATAGAAGAGGATCACCATCCCTTGGAATCAGGTAGTCTGTTGATATCACTGTAATCTGTTAAGGGGGAGGCAGCTGTGTGTGGTGCTAGGGCATCTACTCAGTCCTGCATTTTCAAGGAACAGGTTGCTTCTGTCTAAAGTTACTCTTGGAGAAGTGATGGTAGATGGGGGTGTACAAGGACTGCATTGCTAAGAGTTCTATAAATTTAACTGGTGTTGCACATGGAGTGGATACTCCAATAGAACTGCTGGTTTGTTTATAAGCCTTGCTAGTATCTAGCACCATTTGTAGCTCAGAGTGCTTCAGTTATTCTCCCTGACAGTTCAGGCCAGGCCACTCAAAGACTATATTAGAGCTATTGCTTTGTTTGCAAACCTAGCTAGTAGCCCAGAGAACTACAGGATTTTCCCCTGACAGGACAGAACACTCAATCAGCAAGACAGTAAACCCTGGCAGTACTTGTCTCTATGCATCTTTGCACCGTGTGCTGGGAACCATTAGATTATTGATCCCACATCACATAGTGTGCCACCTGCATTCACTTGCCCTGTACCTTTGTCAATGATGTGACCTCAATGACAAAGAAGACCTTGCCACAGGAAGCACCATGTAGTAATCTTAAAACCTCATAATTCATGCAAAGAAATATATTCATACACCTTGGTGAGGTTCTCCAAAGACATTTAAATTCTGCTTCTGAGTCTTTCTGAGTTGCCCTCTAGTCCCTAATTTATGTTGCACTGACTAACAATTTCTAGTGAAGAATACAACACACATTTCTCTGGCACCAGTTTTTGCCACTGTTCAGTCTTAGTTTTCTGTCTATCTCTTACCTCTGTTCCTTTTCTGAGACCCTTCTCAGTTTCCAGGGCCTGCACCTTGAACCATTTAATAGTCATTCGCTTGGGTTTGCCTGGAAAAACATCTGCAATACCCCCGTGATAGGCTCATCCAGGTGGCCTTTTCTTTGCAGGCCTGGGTGATAGGCTGCTTCCCTCCATTCACTGCCTTCATGAACTCAACCACTGGTGGTGGCTCACAGCTTTACATTTCATTTGGGATCCACCATAGATGTTAAGGCCACTATTCTTCCCTACCAGATCCCTAAGTGTGATCTCTAAGTGTCTGAATACATGGAAAGGGGAGAGTACCAAGTACCAGGGCCCTGTGGTGGATTTGTATATAGGTCACTTCACTTGTGCATTAACCTTTCACTTTCCACAGGTGCAGAATATAATTACTGTTTGTTTGTTCCAGAGATGCTTTCTCCATTTGGCTTGCCTTATTTGTTTTTATTCGGAGATGAATAATGTGTGAAGGGGTTGACTTCCCTTTCAGCTATTTGCTGCTGATTCATTTTAATGCAGCTAGTCTTTCTGTCGGTGAGAACAGGATCTTGGGTCCTAAGTCACAGCCATCCCATGAATCTGAAACCCACATATGAAAACTTACACACGTTCTCCTGAAGGCACTATTCTTTATTTTCCTTTTTCATGACTCAGAATGCCTAACCATTGATGATAACCAAGCAATGCCCAGGAGGACAGATTCAGAAAAGGCTCAGCAGTAGTACACAGCTCTCACCCAGTGATACAATCATGGTGCCGATGGAAGATTGGTGCTTGGCAGCTTGAAGCGAGATGTTAGCATGAGTTTTGCACAGAGGTTGTTCAGACAGTTTAGCTACTTGGCCACTTTTAAAAGCATTTGTGATGCAGCACAGATGCCTGGAAATGATAGCCTTTGCATTCATAGCATTGACTACTTGCTTCACTCTGTTCACTTTTGTTATGTTTTCTCCAGGGGTCCAGTAGAATTGAACCAATGTTAGTGACCATTAGAGTTTATCAATTTTCATTTGCTCCTTGTTCCTCGTTTCTCCTGATTTGATGCAGAACATCTCATTTCCACTGGGCTGGCACACTGTTGTCTGGTGATCCAGATACTCACTAATGCGTCCCATTTTTGGACAGATGGTGGTGCTCTCTTGGAGTTTGATTATATTTAAATATTCATGTTCACTGTCAACCTTCACAATTGCTCATTCTTTGTACTTACTTTTAAGCAACTTTGCCTTTGCTCCTTCCTTACTGCCTCCATAGGAAAGCTCTGGAGCTGCCAAGATTGTCTTGGACATCCTTGATATCCACCAGTTTTTCTACACATTATTTCCTTTCACCTTTTCTCTCTATATTCTCCATGTGTTATACCTTGTTGATTTATTAATAACTGACAACCTGTATATATGTGGTGGCTGGGAATGGCTTTGGGAGCCCATTAATCTATCCTTTTCCTGTACCTGGCAGCATGGCAAAGACCCCTATTTGCCCATCAGCCTCTAAAAAACAAAGAAACCCTTAAGACTGATTCCCTTGCTTAATATGTCACATACAGAAAGGTGCACTGATCACATCCAGTAGCCATTGTACACCCAAATATCCATGGATTTATTTCTAACATGACCTGACATTTAGAAAAATTGGAAAATGGCCTGAAAAATCATTGCCTTGGGAATGCGACTAGGCATTAGCAGAGTCAGTTTGATGCTGACTCTGGTTTCCCTGTATCGGTGAGTAGTCCACTTCTGACCACTCTCTCATTCACTAAAGAGCTGTTGCACCCAAGGCTTTGAAAACTATCCTGTGTAACCTAATGAAATGAAATAACAGTGATATGGCCATAAATGAGCCACAATGTGTATTCATATGGTGATCAGGGTAATATGTTCTACAGCCACATTCAAGCTGGCACTCTCATGATTTATCACCTCCCATGATGCAAGGTAAAGCAGCTGGTATGTCTCAGAAGATATTAGAATGTTGAACAACTGTACCTCAAAAGTATCTAAGGGCAAATTTATGAAGGCTTTGCACTGCCCTTGTGCCACACAAGGGGTGCAAGGGCGATGCAAAACCTAAGTCGGATTTCTCAAGCCACGCAAGGCCATCTTGCGTGGCCCTGCATGGCTTGATAAATCCAAAGTAACGCAATGCAGCGCAAATCGCTGCATTGAGTTACTTTGCCACTGGGGGGAGTGTCATGTTGGAGCGTGGGTGTTCCCACACATCCACCCATGGATTTTGGTGCATTCCCAGATTTACCAACAATAGGAAACCTGGGAATGCGTCAAAATACTGCGCCTCTCCAGGGGAGGCATAACGAGAAGAAATATGTGCATTTATCCTTGTTTTTTTTAGGAAAATGCTCCAGGCAACTATTTTTGAGCAGGAAGGTGTCCCTTCCTGCACAAAAACAATACTGCTTACAACACAGGCGCCCTTGCACCGTGTTGCAAGTGTGCCTGCATTAGTGCTAGGCAGCACATTGTGAGCCAGCACTGGGAAATGACAGCAATGCGCTGCATATTGTTAAGTACGGCGCATTCCTGCCCTTTCCCTATCACGCAGCGCAGCGCAGCGCAGCGCAGTGCAGCAAAGTGGCTTACTATACTGCATGATTTCTTAATAAATATGCCCCCTAGTGTTCATGAATGGCAGTAAGCAAAGTTGGGCATCAGAATGGGGCCAAACACATGGAGACAGTGGAGAGGGAAGGGGGGATAATTGCATCCCTGAAGTACATCATCATTCCTGGTACACACCTATCCACGGCCTTGGAGTGAATGCTTAATGTGCATTGAATGCCTAATATCAGACTGCAGACAGGTCGTGGAATAAAGTCACAGCTCAGCCTACCCCAGCGAATGATTTAATACAAATGTGAGTTTCCCTATTTTTGTTACTTTTAAATGATGAACCAGCACCCCTGCATCACTGCTCATTAGTTCAAGGGTAAGGCATATATTGTGTAATATCTATATGTAAATTGCAGTAAACCTTGTGCTGAAAGTTTGCTTTTTATTGTGCACTTTCAAATCTAACGATACAGAGTTTAAAATATTACAAGACATCTATAGTTCGACGATATAATGAATGATCCTTTTACAACTGAAATCCATTTAATAGATTCACAAGGGTTCTCAATTTTGTATTGAGAAAAACATTATGATCCCTGTAATAAAATAAACATAGGACTTCCAGGGTGCATGCCTACGTCCTGCAATGCTGTGCCAATCATGAGGCATTCAAAGGGCTCTCACATTTCACTTATAGAGAGACCTGCTGCATTACTAATACCCCAACAAGACCGCAGTTGAAAATATACTTTGAAGGTTTACCTACCAGGTGTGCCCTCCCCAGACTTCACGTTTAAATTTGAAAAATTGGCACATTATATACCCGTTTCCTGTCTGTCATGGGATAATACTAGATTCAAATGAGACATAGGTTGTGGAATTCCAGAAGGGTTTTCATTTTTTTTTCTCCAGGAAACATGGTCCAGTGAGTAAATCTGGTTCCGATGTTTTCACATTGTAGTAAAGCTTTCCGAAAGCTGCGGACGAGGGCGAGCAACTAGCCAAGTCAACCACCTTAAATTGCTTCATTAGTCTCATAGTACTAGTGGGCTCTATTTAATGCTTTGTTTCCAGTACTGACATTATTGAAGGGCAAAAATGCATTATTAAAACTAAGGGGCTCATTACGATGGCGGAACGATCGCCACCGCCGGGCCGGCGGTGGCGATCGTTCCGCCATAAAAATGAGATTTACCCACTGCCATATTAGGATGGCGGTGGGTATCGCGGCGGACGCAAAGTCTGTCCGCCGCATTTCCGCCGGTGGCAATCGCACCGATTGCCTGGCGGGCGGAAAAGGGCCACTAATATGGTGGCGGTGCCTAGCAGGCACAGTCCGCCATATTAGGATGTGCTCGTGCAGAAGCCTTTCGCTGCACTGGGGGATACCCATGGTACCCCCCTGCATTTCCAAGCACCAAGCGGCAGGCACCGCGTGGTGCCTGCCACATGGTGCAGGGAAATGCGGTGCAAGCACCTTTAACATTGCGGACAGTGCTGCAGCCAGCTGCACCGCCCGCAATGTTAAAGGCCCAGGATGCGCCCGCCAGTATGGTGGGACCGCCGCATGTCTGGCGGCCAGTCCCAATCACCGCTAAGGTGGCGGACGGACCAAGTCCGCCCGCCATCGTAATCAGCCCCTAAGTTCGGTTGTTCACATTTATATATCAACTGACCCTTGTTGCTTACCAGGGATGTTAAAACTGTTGAAAAAGTAGGGGAGCACGCTTCTAATGAAGTACACTGATTATAAATACCAGAGACTTCAATATGAACTTCATGGTAAAAAGAAAAAATTATATTCTTTGTAAAGAACAAGATGACTTTTGGCACTTTTCGACTTGCTATATACTTACATAGAAAACTACTACCTTAGATGTTGAATCTGTAAAGTATCTACTAAGGACCTGATGCAAGTAGCCTAGGAAATGAACCAGCATTACCTCGTCCTTGGAGTTACCGATACCATTATTAGGTCTCAATGCCTAAAGTTTGAATTATTGGGAAAGCACACAGTACAGCGTGTGACTAATTATTTATATATATAAATAATTAGTTATCCCTCCAAGCAAACAGCCCGTTGCGCACTCCAGGGAATGTATCTATAAAGATTTACTGAGCAACAAACAACAAAGAAACAGCAGACGTGTTTCGGCCCATGGCCTCTGTCAATGTCGAAGTGCCCGGCATCTTCACCATATTTAAATACACCATAGTACATGATTGGGCAGCAGCACCCATGCAATGGAAACAAACAATGGTAACCGAGAAACAACCAACACCGGGACCCTAACCTCCTCCAGGAAAGGGCAGAGTTCACCCCGTTCTCAGCCAGGGGCATGGTGGAGATACTGGTGAAATATACCATCAGCAATAAATTAAAGCTGTTGGAGAAAATAAAGAAATTGGAGGAGACATTGCACAAAATCCAGCTAAAGAGGTCGCTGAGGGCCTAAGGCAACAGATGAAGAGACGGTTGGTGAATTACGAGAACACCATAAAGCAACGTAAGCAGAACAAATTTGCAAGGGACCAGAGGGACTGTGAGTCTGGTTGAGTCCTTATTTTTCCCAAGAAGTTCGATGTTCCCAGAAAACAACTAAACCACAACATAGTCAGCGTCAGAGATACCTCAGAATCAGAAACGGAGACTGATGAGTCAGAGGCAGAAAATACAAAGGAGGCTCCAGGACCAATCACTAGTGGGAATGTACATTTTCCACAGGAGTATCAAATTATAAGGGAAACGTGGACGAGAACCCCCCAACGTACACGCCCCCCAGACCACACAGGAGAAAAATCAGAAGAGGGGGGAAAAGGGGCAAACAATCCAGCACCACAGAAAATCACCAGGAGCAAGAGAGGGGGATACCAAAAATGATGGCAGAAAATTTGACAGTAGTTAACCTGTCAGTGAGAACTCTGACCAATACAGATATTGAGGGACTCCAACTTGATCTTACATTCTGCCCCACAGCTACATTGAACTACACACAAACTAGAATTGATCTTTATCAATTTATACGAAAACTGAAACTTAGGAAGGTACATCTATTACATCCAAAGAGACATGTCAACCATGCTGCCAATGATTCTGAACCAATAGATATCCTGACAGGCAAAGATCTGCAGGTGCTGAAGACTCTCCTAGAGTTTCAGGCAATGGCCCCGGAACCTACTTTGAAAACTATGAATGACATTTTGTCAGTCTTAGAGAGAGCCGGGATATCACAGCAAAGTGGGAAAAGCAATTTCAAAGCTAAATCAAGGTTCTTCTCACAGACACCACATGACTCCATTGACTACTTCCACGAGGCAATCATCAGAGATTTGGACAGATTACGGACTCCGGAAATGCAAGGAAATGCAAACAAGAAACATAAAATGACAAAGGAACATTGGCAAGCCGTATTAGCCCTCAAAAATTATACATCAATAATAATAAAACCTTCGGACAAGAGGGGTAACGTACTTCAATGTAAAGAGAAATATTATGCAGAGGCCTAGAGACAATGGTCAAATGAAGAATGTTACCAGCCGATCGCCAGAGATAACTTCATTGAAAGCATGAAAGCCTACTACAAACTCATCGAACAATGGAGAGACGAAAGGGTCCTTGACAATGAAGAGTACCAATTCCTGAGGGCGGAATATTTGACCATATACCAAAGATTTATAACAATGAGGAGGTTCCCCCTGGACATCCTATTGTGTCATCCAAGGGAAGTCTCTTGGAGAATACCTCAATTTTTGTTGATTTGTTTCTGTTCCACTTTGTCGAGGACTTAAGCTCATATGTAAGGGACACAACAGATTTTATAAGGATTATCCAGGGTATCTAATGGAAAGAGAACTTTCTATTAATAACTTTGGACATCACAAGTCTTTGTACGAATATATCTCACAAACAGGGTTTGGAGGCTGTGGAATTCTTCCTTAAGTGACAACCACTCAAATACCAGGAACATAACATGATGGTTTTGCAGTTAATCGTATTCTGCTTGAACAGTAACATTTTTCTGTTTGCAGGACAATTGTACCCGCAAAGACTGGGGACTGCCATGGGCACGTGCTTTGCCCCCAGCTATGCAAATTTAATCGTGGGCTGGTGGGAGAAGCACGTGGCCTGGTTGGATGACCATGATTGTTGGGTAAACAATGTGGCCCTTTGGGCAAGATACAGCGACGATTTGTTTATTATGTGGAAAGGGTCCTGGCAAAATGCAGAGGTGTACATACAAAAATTAAATGATAACTCTCTTAATCTACAATTAACCAGCCATATTAGTGACACTGAAGTACCTTTCCTTGACCTGCTAGTATATGTACAGGGCAACCAGCTGCAGACCAAACTCTATAGGAAGTTGACAGCCGGTAAGTCTATCCTGCATTCTTAAAAGAAGGGAGGGACCCTTTGAGCACCAAAGGACTACAGTTCCATCAAGAAGTCAAAAAATAGCAGTGTGTACTTGGTTAACCAATAATGTAGCTATTTCTCATTCAATCACCATGCCTCTCAATACTCAAACAGACTCAACAGAGGGGACACAATTGTTACTTCAAAAGCAGTGTGTCCTCACTCAAGTGTGGTAATGGAAATATTACGTATCAGTTTATTAAAATCATTAAACAATTTTGTCAAGTTAAAAACAAAAAACATTTGATCACATATATTTCATATCCTTATACACAAATATTAATCTTTAACAGCACAAGTAATCACAAGATAAATATAAGATAAAAAAAGATAGAAAGAGAAAAGAAGAGAGTATCAAAAGACAGTACACTTTGTCATTACAAAACGATATCCATGTTGAAATGGCGTTAAAGCTGGGACCCGATATATTGGAAGTAATCAAATATCTAGTGTGCCAGCCCACTACACGGATTATGTTGTTAGTGCGTCTAACAACCTGGCCTTCCGGTTGCAGCGCAATGCCACCCGGAGTACCGATGGAGAGAGCGGTGCCCCTTCCCTGAGCTGCTGCCAGGTTAAGGTGAGGCCTCTTATCCGTAAGAGACGGGTATGACCAGTGAATCATCCAGGCAATCAGCAGGATCACTGGTGTTGTATTCAATTACTATTTTTTCTTGGTTTCACTAACATTTTTCACATTTCACAGTTTGTTAAGCAGTAGCAAAACTAGGTCCTGACGAGAGCTGCGATACCTCTCTGGGTCTATAGGGTGAAACATGTAGACCTGTCTTTGTCTATTACCTGCAGTTATAAATTACCACTGCCAGTGCTCTGTTTTTAATCCTGGCCCCAGGAACGAACTAATAAAGTCATTTCTTTCGTACCTGGTAGCTAGTTTTATTATCACTACCCCCACAGTTTATATTATTTTGTGCTGTGCCGTCTACCCAACCTGACATCTTTCTTCTCATTGTAAGATTTAGTATATCCTAAAAACTAGGAACAAAACATCCCTGAGCTCCTCCCTCTCAGTGAGGGGGTTGTAGCCCGTGGCGGGACTAGTTTTTCCCGTCACAAGGAGAATCCCAATGATGAAGCATGCCACCTACAATGGGTGAGGGATTTCATACTAACAAAGGGCTCTCCCCATAAGCGTCATGAGATAATCTCTGGTTTTTTCTTCTCTTTTGACAATGACCACCAATCACCTAGGTGTATGTTAGCCCATTCAGGGCATGATTGGCAGTAGGATCCTACACACGTCCAACCAACAAGGAAGCGAGGGTCCTGCTATAACACAAACTGATCCCCCTTATCCACCTAAACAGGCCCATTTCAGGCCACATTAGGGAAGCTGTATTATCTCTTACACGGAGGGATCGGGAGCTGCACCCTCTACGTTCTACAGGCTGACTGTGGTCACATATATGCAGTATGCCATGGCCGTACATAGTGCTAATTGTACAGATGCCATGTTGTTGGAGGAGGGACAGGCATATGTCTGATTCAGAGGTCGCATTAGGCTATACAGGACCTCACCCATGGTGCCTTCATTGTTTTTATACGCAATACCTTGGCAATACAATACGGAGTATGAAGTTCTATGACATGTATATATATTTTATCAGGTTATATTAATGTAACAATATATAAAAGGATGATTTGCATGCATGTTAGAAATGGGATTTCTGGTTGGCTAGGGCATGCGCCTAAGCCAGGCAGAAACCACCACTCTAGTCAGGGCAAGGGAGTTACACGCTGAAGATAACCTCTGCTCACCCCTCTTGGTAGCTTGGCACGAGCAGTCAGGCTTATCCCAGAGGCAATGTGTAAAGCGTTTGCGCAACACACACACACAGCAGCAACACACTAGGCACACCACAAAAGAAACTCCACACAAGGTTATATATAAAAAATAGCCTTTGTATTATCCAAAACACATTAGAAACATAATCACACAATATACACTGTGCCAACTGGCACTAGGCAATATTCACAGGGGATTATATACATGACAGGGCCAATCGGGCCACTGTCAGAACCATCACAAGCACAAGTAGTAAAAATGTCACAACCAGTAACTACTGGCAAAATACTGTACTCAGCATTATCACTAGCATAAACACATTATGCAATCTCATTAGGCCTAAACATCATAGCATGACATTTGCATTATCATCACATTAGGCATAAATCACCTTATGCATAAGTCAGTAGTGCACCACAGTACACTGACCAGGGGCATAGATCACTTTAGGGCCTTGCGCCCTATCAGTACACCCATAAAGTGCACACAGCACCTTAGCGTAATCACTGAACTGACCCCAGGCCAACTGGCCTTTTACTGGGGCTCAAATGCCCTATGTCCCGCAAAGTCAGGGCTCGAAATGAGGCCTCTCGAATGGCCCCCTGGGTGCCTCGGCAGCGAAACCACAGTGCGCAGATGCGCTGGGGCGTGGGGTGCAACTCACCCCATCCTTAATAAAAGAAATGGCCCCCAAACGTTGCAGCTGCCCGCGCTCTCTCAGGGCAGCTGGGATTGGTAAAACAGGCACGGGCACCATCGTGCCTCGAGAGCCTCAGGCACTGACAATGTGCCTCGCAAAAACGGCTCTGGGGCAGGAAGTGACTCAAGGCAGCTGCCCACTACCAACCGGGGCAGCTGCTACTGCGGGGAAAATAGAGCCACACTTCCCCCCACCTCTCCCACGGCCTCTCACCTGGGACAGGCACCGGCAATGTGCCTCGGCTGGTCCCGCTCTCGGCCTCTCCAGGCTTCGCCCAGTCCCTCTCCTGGGACACAGGACTTCTCTGTGGAGCCCGCGAGGCTCCGGATGGTCTGGGCTGTACGCGGGGCTCTCCTCACTAACACGGGAGCCCCGCCTCGATGCTGGCAGCCATTTCCTGCGTCCCACTCGGCCTCGGCTCCTCTCCGTATCTGCGGGGCTCCCACCAGCTCACGGGAGCCCTGCTCGGGCCTGAGTTCCTCTCGGCCGGCCGGCTGGCAGCTTCCGGGTCTTGGCTCTGCCCCCAACCAGGCGGCACTTTGCCTGACTTCCAGGCCGCGGCGGTGCCTTTCGGCGGCTCTCTCTTCTCTGCGGCAAGTGCGGGGTGGGCTCCCGCCGAGAAATAAACACCTCTGCGGGGTGGGCTCCCGCTCTTCACTCCAAACGCGGGGAGGGCACCCGCTCCATAAGTACACCACAATGCGGGGGGGGGCTCCTGCTTGATTCCTGTGCCGTGCAGGGGAATCCCCATGCCGGGATTCCCTTAGGTTGCTCGGGCAGCACAGCGCTGCAGAGCACGCACGCTCCGCTTTCTCCAGGCAATCGATATAGCGCTCACGAGGCGCGAGAGTCCTCCATGTTCCAGGGACAAAGCTGGGCCCAGGCAGGCCAGCACACAGGGCCCTCCAGCAGGGAGGCAGTCCCTCGTGGCGGTTCCTCCTGGGGCCCAGCAGCAACAGGTCCCAAGGAAGCACAAAGCACACACTTTCATGGGGTCACAGCCCCAATATTTATACAGCACTTTTTCTTTGTCTGCCCTGGCACAGGGTTTGGGAAAATCCAGCTTCAACTGGTTCTGGGGTTTTTTGGAGCACTCTGTTGACAGGGCTCCTCTTCCCTATTGTCAGGTGGGGGCTCGTCATCAGACACACCACAGGGGGGGCGGAGCCAGCATTCACCCAGGCAGGCACAGACACATTCAGGGTCAGGGGACTACTCCTCCCACTACTCCAAATGCAGATCCCTATTCAGCCTAGCGCTGACTCACCCTGCCCCTCCTGGAGCCACACACACCTCACCAGCCCCTGTCACTCCAAAGCCAGACATGCAATCCACATCAGGCAGGCAGACACATAGCACACAGAAATGCCAACTTCTAAAAGTGGCATTTCTAAAATAGTGATAATAAATCTGCGCACACCATTGCGCAGCATTTATTATTACTATTCCAACCATGCCAAACTTGACCACGCTGCTCCTCTCATATCAGGAATTACCACTGAAACACTTATCAGGGAATCCCCAATGCATTCCTATGGGAGTGCAGCCTCACAGCAGTGAGAAACCAAAATGGCTGTTTGTCACTACCAGGGCATGTCACACACTTAAGGTACATGTCCTACCTTTTACCTACAATGCACCCTGCCCATAGGGCTAGCTAGGGCCTATCTTAGGGGTGACTGACATGCAGTAAAAGGGGGTCACAGACATGCCACACACTTTAGGTGCCACGTTACAGTGGCAGTAACACTGCGCGCACAGGCCCTGCAATGGCAGAGGCGTGAGACGGGTTTGCAAGGCTACTTTGGTGGGTGGCGCAATCAGCGCTGCAAGCCCACCAGTAGCATTTAATTTACCAGACCCAGGTATATGAGATACCACTTTACAACGGACTGACAGGTAAATTAAATATGCCAAACAGGTGTAGACCAATCTTACCATGTTTACCGCAGAGAGCACACGCACTTTACACTGGACAGCAGTGCTAAAGTGTCCAGAGTCCTAGAACCACCAACACCATGTCAGAAAAAACGCTAGGAGGAAGGCAAAAAGTTCAGGGATGACCCTGCAAAATGGGCCAAGTCCAACAATGCATACTTGATTTGCCTCAGGAAATGAAATCCCTTTGAATGATTATTCGAGGTCACCAAGAAAAGATGGCCGCCAACTCATGAATTAACTCTAGTTGAGAGAGGTATTTGTCTGAATTATAGTTCAACAGTAGTCACGCATTAGGCTAAATAGGACCACTCACATGGTGCCCCAATCGTTTTTAAAGGTAATACCACGGCAATCTAATATGGGGAATGAAGTTGTACGACATATAAATATTGTTTATCTAGTTATAATCATGTAACAATATCTGTTAAGATGCCTTGCATGCATTCGCGATTTGTATTTTTAAAATGTCACTCTCATCTACAGAAGTCTGGAAAGGGGCACTGTTGTATCGCCCCCAGGTGCCAAGAAGGACTTCCTACTAGCGTTAATTGACTTCATTGCCCCCCACGTCTTGGCCACAAAAAGGTTTAGTATTAGGTGATTTTAATTATCATGGTGAAAATCAGGATGATCCATGTGTCACCCAACTCTTAGTGGATCTGCTCTCCATTGGTTTGAAGCAGCTGGTGACCGGCCCTACACATAGAACTGGTCATATGTTCGATCTTATTTTTACAAATGCTGAAGAAGTAGTTTGTGACTCCCTGCTGCTGATTTCCTGGTCAGATCACTATCTGATCTATTTCTCTATTACACGAAATAAGACCTGTAACATACCTATGAAAACAAAAAAGCCACGTCAAACTGGAACTCTGTCACCCTTTCTGCTTTCACAGAGGTTTTTAATTCTCCATCTCTTCCCTCTGCAGATGTGGACACTGCACTACCTATTTACCAGGATTCCTTGACAAATGTTATAGTCTATATTGCTCCCCTTAAGCTATCATCTAAAGCTCCTTCCAGAAGATCTGCCCCAGGGTACTCCGATGCCTTCCGTCAAGAGAAATCAATATGTAAGGGCCTAGAGCGCAGGTGGCGTTCTACAAAATCTTTTAAAGATACAGCAGATTTCCGCTCCAGGCTGGGAAGCTACCACAATAAGATCAGGGCTGCCTGGAAAGCCTTCTTAGCAATGTCTATTGAAAAAGCAAGGAATTCTACCAAATAACTTTTTAAAGCTTAAAATAATTTCGTGAAACCCCGCGCCTGTATTGCTACCACCGAGGCCTCTCAGTATTTCTGTGATAAATTAGCCAATTCTTTTGAAGATAAATTTGAACTTATCCATAAAAACCTGCCAGCTATCTCGGACAGCTCTCAGCACAACTTTGACCTTAATCACCCCCATCCGATGGCCACGGGTAGCCTGAGCAATTTCTCGCTTTGTTCTGAGGGTCAGGTGTTGGATATGCTATCCCATGCTAAGTCCGGTTCACCTCTGGACCCATGTCTCCCTAGAATAACAGTTAGCTTAGCAACCTGTCTGGCTCCTGTAGGCACAGACTTATATAATCTTTCTCTGATTTCAGCTACAGTGCCCAAGGAATGGAAGCATGCATTGGTGTCTCCACTGCTCAAGTAATCCTGTGCAAACCCTAAAGATGCCATCAACTACTGACCAATCTCACTGTTACCTTTCCTTGCCAAATCTCTAGAAAGGTTTATTAACAAGCAACTTACTGCCTTTCTCGAAAAAAATCACATTTTGGATTATTCACAATCCGGTTTTAGAGAGCTTCATAGTACAGAGAGCGTTTTTGTTGGCAGTGGTTGATAATATCAGGCTCTCTCTTGACACAGGTACCCCTATTATGCTGGTGCTGTTGGATTTATCGGCAGCTTTCAACACAGTCTTCCATTCCATCTTAATTTGCAGGCTTCAAGATGCTGGGTTACATGGCAGAGCCCTGCGTTAGCTCTGCAGCTTTCTTACCAATCGAACACAACAGGTCTGCCTGGACCCTTTCAAGTCTCATTGTATGCACTTGCATAAGGGAGTACACCTGGGCTCGTGTCTAAGTTCAACCCTGTTTAATATTATATGGCACCACTTGCCTGGATCGTGAGAGCCTGTGATATGGAGATAGTGTCGTATGCTGACGACACCCAACTTCTATTTCCTGCGGACCAGACGCAGACAAAGTGGAAAGCACGTTTGCTAACTGTATGAGGGAAGTCGCTGCATGGATATCTAGTAACTATCTTCAACTGAACAGCAACCAGACCGAGATTATGATTTTCGGGAAAGCGTCAGAGCTCTGGTCTGCTTACTGGTGGCCGCCTGAATTGGTCCCAGCCCCTTCTCCTAAGCAGTCTGTGAAAAATCTCGGAGTGATGTAGTATGCTGCATACGCTTTTCTTGTTAATATTTTTCTTTTTATTGTTTTTAAAGTGATGTTAATGATACTTCAGTATACGTTTTAACCAAATGAAAACAAATTAAATGTACATTAATAACATATTCACAGCGTACTTAAGATGTGTCTAACATTATGCACAAGGATACCAGTACTGAAACATCGACAGAGCTCCCACAACGCACCATCATTCTAATTTGCATCATGAGCCAGCACTAGTAACAGAGCAGAGCGCGCGCATTCACATACACCCCACCCAGTACACCCCCATACCAACTACCAGTGACTCCTCAGGACTCTTTCTCACCTCCTCCCATTGGCAATAAAACCTGTCACTTCTCCATAGACCTTGGAGTGTGCACCAGGACAACTGCCTCCAGAGCTATATAGGCGTTTGACTATTTTTCAAACAACTTTGTTGAGAGTGAGCCAGGCCTGGTGGCTCAGTGGCCTAAGCATCCATTGCAGGGGCCTGTGTTCGACTTTATGGTCACAGGTTCAAATCCGGGTGGGTCCACTTAGCTTTTCATCCATCTGAGGTCGATAAAATGAGTACCATCTGTTATTCAGTGCCAGTGACCCCGTTGGGGTGAACGTGCTCTTTACAAATACACATGTTATGTGTATCCCGCCTATCGTTATGTATCCATATTGCACAGCTCCATTGCAAAATTTCCATTAAACTTAAATTGCTAACATCTCATTGAAAAAAATGACCAATTACTATCAAATGTAAGCACAGATGTAAACAACCCTGCATTTGTTGAACGTTTTCTCTTTTAGTAAATAATATATTTAGCATCGTGCATCCAAGTGTCAAGTCTTCATGCATGCGGGGTCGCCACTGGTTTTTCAGGTCCATAGTTCCTGAAGACCGTGCACTTTATTGAAAGACTGGAGAAATGGTGTGTAATACAAAGCTGACCAGACAAGGATCAGCCCACAGTCAGTGGGTCTGCTCGCCGAGCAAGCCTTTATAAACAGCTTTTAGAAGCACGCCAGCTTGGTGAAGGATGGGAATTGTTGTTTCGTTAGTAGCAGTCCATTTTCCTGCTGCCTTGACATATGGGCTCTTTCACTTCAGTTGTCAGCTCATTTTCGCAAAGCCCAGCATTTACTCCTGGAGCAAGTGTGGCTACAGAATGAAACAGATGTCAAGCTCTGGCCTAAACTATAATTCTCTCGCTGTGAAATCAGGGTACCGGGCTGGTTTTCTATTGCTTGGCACCACACTAGCTGCTGAACAGCTGGTAGAATTGTGTCAAAGCAAATTTATTGGGCTTTGTACAGTAGTTTTTTCTGTCTGCACCTCAAAATAATTGGACCTATATTTTATACTGACACCTACAAGGAAATTGACTAAACCATCCTGGGGTAAAAGAACCAGATTGCTGCCCAAAAGAGGCTAACATGAATTAATTCACACATTCTGGTTATTATTGTGTTGCTGCATACATTTTCTCGAGCTGCTCGTGAGCAGCTGTGCAGTGTTGGTGAGTTATCATGCACCGACAGCCTGGTAGTTTTACGTGAGATGGAACCGGTGTACTGGGCAGGGAGAGTGTCATGCCTGTGTGAGTGTTGATGCTGTCTAGAACACCAATAGCATTTTTGCTAAAATACGTATACTTGGAAAACAATCTTTAAAAGGTGCCACTTGGCCCCTTCAAAGTGACTTCAAAACCAATAACGGTAAAATGGCACTTCCTCGGTTGCTCAGTGGCTTAATTTCATGTACCCCATGTGATCTGATTCTGCTCCACACTCTTTAAAAATGGGAAATCCACAAAAGCATTTTTAGCCATAAATTACGATTACCGGGCAATTATGCCTGCATTTACACCCGCCTGCAAATGGAAAACTGGCAGGCATAAATGGCTGTGCTGGTATTTCTCTGCTCTGACTGCTGAGGAATATCCAGTGTTCACTCCCATGCAAGGGCTGGAAAGTGGGTAGAAAGAGGTATGGTTATCCTTGTAAATTTATGAACTCACAGGAATTCTTAAACTCTGATCTAGCCGTTTCCCACCCTGGACATGGTCAGAGATTTACTCCAGCAAGGGACTGAAGCAATTCTTCCTCCCGAGTTTGAAAGGGAAATTACTCCCCCTAACTTGAAAGAGATGTAGGGGATGGGTTTTTCAAGAAAATCTTTCCGTCCAACCATTTGAGCACTGACTGGTGGGAAATAAAACCTCCATCGGTGCCAAAATTCAAGGTGCCACACAATGTCAGTTCTGCATTTACAGTGCTTTGATCAATTGAAAGCACATTCGCCTTATAGATTTTTGAGGTTAACTGCTGGGCCTGCGTTCTGCTTTGCTAGCAACTTTTTCAAATTGCTTTCTCTATGAAATTATAAAAATTTGAAACTCAAATTTTAGTCTGGATGTCTGGCTTGCTCAACTACTCCATCTTTCAGATCCATCATATACACTTCATCCATTCATAATTGTGGCCGAGTAGTACTCTTTATTTTAAGCATGCTTAAAAGAAGACAGTGAGTCTGCAAGTTTTTTTATCATTGCAGGAGAAATTTTTGCTGTCTGTTTTGTAAAGTAGTGCAGCAGAGTGTACATTAAGGTGTACAGTGAAAGCTTAGATAAATGAAGCTTGTGGATCAATATACAATATAGCACAGACCCCTTATCAAGTCCTGGGTGTTTAGTCTATTTTATTTTCTCAAGTTCCACTTTTCCTAACAATTTATGACAAGGTGTTGATCTTTCAGGGAACACTTTTTTAACTCTCATACAGGTTTACATTTTGGAACAGTTCTCTGTCTGCAAAGGTCACCATGAATATTGGTGCATTTGTATTGGCTTTTTTTTAAATATTTCATTCAATTGTGCAAAGATCTTCTGCCCATGGACTCATTTGGACTCGAGGGGCAACAGTGTGATCAATTTTGCAGGTTAATAATTTTCCTTACAACTTGCTATAATTAAAAATGTTTCCTGTTGGTAGCTATATTTGATCTATTTTATCCTATATCTCTGAAATTGTATATCGACTGGGGTACAAGGCCAGACTGGCCGTACCCGGCATTGAGCTGGAAGGGTGGGGGGCCGGTTTTGTTATTGGGGGCGGTTTATAGCAGTGCAGCTGTTTAAAATTTAATTGCACCTGCTGCCGAGTTCCTTTTATATCCACCAGTTTTCAGTCAATAATAAAAGTGTCAAGCTAACTCTGTGATTAATGTACCTGGTGGAGAGAGATCAGAAGTTTTCTCTGGTGGCAGTTTTGACTCAGCAAAGGTAGCTCAGAGGGTTCATAATCCTGCTGCAAAAAACTTGTACAGCGCAGATCACAGAACAGATCACAGAACAGTATTTTATGTACATAGCTCAGTGGGTTACTGCTTTAGTCACAAAGATCCTTCTGTTACTGTGCAGTTAGTAAGTTACAATTGTAATCTTACACAGTAGTCTATGAACTGCTATCAAAGAGCTGCATGCAAACTGCATGGTACAGGATAGAAAGTTATGTTTTTCCCCAGGCTTTCATTATCCTAATGTTGCTAAAAAGGGTTTCTTTGAGTAGAAATATTTTCTTATTAGTAAAGACAACCCTAAATACTGTGTTACAGTCTGAATCCTGAGTTTGTGCTTCCCTGGACCAAGCACACTTTGTCGCTCCCTTTGTCTTATGTAACATTTTCTATACACTGATTTACACACATATGATTCATTGTCTCGGCATGTGTGTGATGTAAAGTGCTCCGACACCCTACATTGGTATTACAGACTTTATAAAACATATGAAATACATGTGAGAATGTGAGAGAGGGGCTATGAACACATAAGAGTTATAATAATAACAGTGGTTCAAGCAACAAATTACATAAAAAGAAACAACATCTGTTATAAGTACAGGAGAAAACAAATTGGAAACAATATAAATTGGATGCAAATCAAAAAGGAATAGGTTATGGAAAGGTACCCATAATCAATCAAAAAATATATACTGCAAAAACATCTTTTACTAAAATATCAATATAAAATGACATTAAGATAATGGACAAAAGATGCTCATAGAGTTACACAACAAATATTATAAAAGACACGATTAACAGTGTAAACAATAAAACAATGGCAGAGGAAAGTGAATTAACATAGAAACTGGTCCGACAAATCAGAAGAATGGGAGTGGCAATGAATGCTTCCTCTTCTATATATATGCCAAAGACAAGCGTCAACGGCGTTTCGACCAAACTAATTTGATATGGTCATCGTCAGAACAGACAACACAAATATCTGAGCATCACATTTAAAAAATCAGAAAAAAATTAGAAGGGTACGAGAACCATGGGGTCTGGCTCAACACTATCATAGCACAAGACAGGAAACCCAGTGTCATACATTTATAGCTGATAAATGACGTGCTAGTGAAAGAAAAACATATTAGTCCAAGGAAAACTCAAAATTCGAATGAGAACAAAAATGAGAGGAAATCAAAATGAATGCAATCTTTTTTTTTAAACATATTTTATTAGATTTTCAAGGTATAGACTGGGCGACTGCCCACAATGAACATATAGACCACCGGATACATCCAAAATACCTTCATTTATAAAGGAACTGAAACCCCTGCAAAACAAGCCGGCTATGCAACATGAACATGACACAGAGCATTTACAACCCCACACAATTATTTTAGTTAGGACATAGTTGATTACCAGTAGCATGAATATATGTGCAATCTGTTCTGGGACTGTGATCCCGGGAGGGAGCCACACTATACAGGGTCTATGTTCAGCAGTGGTGGTAGCTCTATTCCTCGGTAAATCGCCCATCTGGACCAAATTTTCCTGTGTTTCTGGGGGCACCCCCGGGCCTGAAAGACTGATAACTCAGCCCCCATGCAAGAGTCCAAGGCCTTCTTCCAAACACCAATTTTCAGGGGGGACGCAGCCTTCCACTGCTGCACGATGTCTCGCTTGGCTATGGTAAGGGCCAGAAAGAGTAAATGTTGTTTATATTTTTTCCCTCCTATCCCGTCAGTACTATGCAATAACAACAGTCTTGGGTCGAAGGGGAGGTCCCATGATAAAACTTGGTCTAGACAAGACACCACATTGCGCCAGAATGGCTGTAGTGTACTGCAATTCCATACGGTGTGTATAAAAGACCCCTCTTCTTTCTCACAGCAGAGGCATACTGAGGACTGAATAGCCCCCATATGCCACAGTCGGAATCGAGTGTAATATATACGATGTACGTATTTGAGTTGGATGAGACGGTAACGCGTGGACACCGCTGAGCTCCGGGGACTGGCCAGGGCCTCAGTCCAATCATCGTCCGTCAAGTCTGGCAAATCCCTTAACCATGCTGCCAGTGTCTTGTGTGGTGTGTTCTGGGCGTGTGTGGTCAGCGTCTGGTAGATCTGCCGTATTTTGTGCGCCCCAATGTCTCCCATGAGCAATCTGCCCTCGAGCGGGTGGTATTCTGGCAGGGTCTCCAGTAATTGTAATTGGGGGTTGAGTGCATGTCTCAATTAGAGATATTTGTAAAACTGTGTCTTGTGTAATTGGAACTCTTTCTGCAGCTGGCTAAACGATTTAAGTGTGGCGCCCCGCACGACATCGCCCAATGTAGAGATACCCAGCAGATCCCACTTCTGAAACCCCTCTAGTGCAGCAACAGGGCGGAGATATGTGCCGTACCACAGCGGCGTCATGCCTGTCATGCGACTTTGCCAGCCCATACGTCGGACTACCTGCCTCCACGTCCGAATCACTACTCTACCAGCCGGCGGCATACAGTCTACATTTATGTGGCTGTATAAGAGTTGGAGGAGGGATGCCTGCTCCATTGCCCTGTGTTCCAGTTTGTAGGCCGGTTCTGAAGGTGAGTTATGCCACCACTCATTGATAACTAATAGGTGGGATGCCACATAATAAGCATAAACGTCCGCAGCAGCGATGCCTCCGCAGTATGTGGATTGTGTGCATGTGCTTAAAACTATCCTTATCGCCCGCCATCCCACAAGAATTTGTTATGTATAGAGTTAATTTGTGAGAACCACGCATACGGTATGTCGTACGGAAAATTTTGGACTCTATACAAAATACGTGGTAGTGAGACCATTTTAAAAATTGCTGACTGCCCATATAAGGACAGCGGAAAAATGAATGCAGAAAGCAGGAAGAAACTTACCAGCTCCCCTAAACACATCAAGCATACACAAAATCTGGCCCAACAAATCACAAAACTCATGTGAGAAACTACTTGCACGTTCAGAATCAAAAAAAGTTCTGAGTCAAGAACGCATTCAGCTGTGGCCAAAGTTAGGCAACCACATCAATAATTTTGGGCAAAAATCAGGAGTCCTGGTGGCCAATGAATGAGAAGCAATCGATATCAAAATAGAGCAATAACCAATTCAATTAGAATACTGATAGGACAGTTAATAAACTCACCAACATTAGGAGTAACGAGGGACCGTATGGATAAATCAAGGCCCCCACATGGGAACCGGTGCATCCTTAGGAACCGGCCAGATGGAACTTGAGAGAATTTCGCTTTCGCGCTATCAGGAAAGATAACAAAAACGAATTAAGTTACCTGCGCAGAACTTAAATTTTTTGTTTAATAACTGTAAGGATTAACATGTCTTACCTGCACGAGGTATTGAGCATACATATGCTTCGCTACCCGTCCGTGCAATGAAAGCGTGCTGGGAGCAGCGTTTGGTTAAGCACTGTCTGCTCACCTTAATAGAGATCGAAAAAAATCTTCATATAGAGGGAAACTCAATTCTCTCTATGTTTCCGGAAGTGTAAGAAAAATATAACCTACTTTATTTGTGGAAGTAAATATGCCACGTTATGACTTAAATTAACAAAAACAGTAAATCGGGAATAATTAAATCATAATAACTCGGGAGGACACTGCATAGTACACGGTCATGCGCAATAACGTAAATGCTAATCCCAAGTGGTAATCAATATATTCGAAAAAAAACATCATGGGCATGGGACAGTCAAGATTGACCAAATCAATCATGTAGAATATTGGATATTGACAGATTAGTATCAGAAATCTCAAGCATACCAAAGGCCTGAACCAAAAAACAATAAATAATAATTACATAAATAATAAAGAAATAATGATTAAATAATAAATAATAATTTCATAAAGTAAAATAAAAAATGAAGTAAAGGCTCCAAGGAGACCCAAGTGCACAGGGACAATATATTTAAACACCACTGAGTGTTTGGCTGATTTTGCATTGCGCTTAGCTTATCAAGGTAAGTTTATTGCAAAAGGAAATACATGCATGAATGGCTTTTAGTGAAAGAGGCATATCGGATACATTAACCTATTACAGAAATGCACCATCTGGGAATAAATACAGCTATATCGCACTCTGCCTGCTTGAATGGAAAAAATATAATCGTAAGAAATCATAAAAATACTGAGTAATACAATTCATTAAATAGAAAAAGAATTACAAATACAAAGCTATATGATTCAATGCAATAGAAAGACCAAAGTATTTTAAAGCATAATAAAACTGCATGCAAGCCTGACATCAGTGTAAAATTGTTGAGCTACATCCCTCCAACGTGTTAAGCCCCTTATTGATGCTGTCGCATCTCAAAATCCAGCGGCATTCAGCTTTGTTAAGCATCAGTTGGATATCGCCACCAAGCAGAGGTTTCCGTATTAATTCAATCACCTGCCATTTTATTTCATCAGGAGAATGATTTCATTCAAGGAAATGAGATACCAAAGGGGCATGTTCATTTCTGCGTCTGATGCGGCTTTTGTGTTGTGGGAGGCGGGTCTTTACTTTTTGGGTGGTTTGACCCTCATAGATGAAATTGCACGGACACCATAAGGCGTAAACTACATTTTGAGAATTGCAATTTGTGTGGTCCCTTAGATCATACACTATGCCATCATGTAAAAATTGTTACGTGTTGGATATAGACTCACACATTATACAATTGCTGCATTGGTAATGGCCCACAATCTTATTGAGGCCCCACATTGAAACCAGGTCAGGGGAATTGATCTTGGGCAAGGAGGCTCGTACCAAGCGGTCACCCGTATAACGGCCCCTTTTGAGGGAAAAAAGTGGTAAGTCTTCAGAAATGCCTATGGATTGAATTAAAGGCCAATGCTTTCTGATAATTTTGGTAATGCCATTACTTTGTGTGCCAAACGTGGTCACACATGCAATTCTCTCCATCTTTTTGCAGTGGAATGGGTGAGTAAAAACTCCCAGTGGTTGTACCACGTCCTTTTAAGGGATCTTTTTATTAGTCGTCTGGGATAGCCACGATGTTCAAGTTTTTTAGCTAAAATGTTAGCCTCCTGAAAGTAGTCTGCTCTAAATTAGCAGTTTCTTTGAATGCGAAGAAATTGCCTTAAGGGCAATCCATCCTTTAAACCTTTAGGATGATGGCTTGTTTACCATCATGGGGGACAATTGTGAGATCTAATAAATCCACCTGCTCATTACTTGAGTGTGCTGTAAAATTCAAACCGGGAGAGCGAGAATTTAGCCATTCAAGAAAGAGGGCTAAGCTGGATTTGTTTCCTCTCCAAATGAAAAAAATATTGTCAATGTAACGCCTCCAGTGGCACACATTGTCAAAGTAAGGATTTGCATTACAGCCATGTATGTTTCGTTTCTCAAAATTGTCCACATGCAAAATTGGGGGCATAAGAAGCCTCCATAGAAGTTCCCTTGACTTGTAAGTAATACTCGCCATCAAATTCAAAATAATGACGAGTGAGGGAGATAGTCAAAAGATCAATAATAACCTCAGTAGGTACACTAACTGGGCCAGGTCTGGTTTCAAGGGCTTCCTTAATCACCTGAATACCTTCCAAATGGGGAACGTTGGTATACAAGGATACAATGTCCAAGCATACCAGCAATTCTTCATCGGAATCAAAATCCATGTTCTCAAGGTGAGTGATGATATCTCCACTGTCACAGACATAACTCTTAGTATGGACAGCCAAATCCCTGATAAAAACATCTATGTACTTGCAAAGTGGTTCAAGCCCTGAGCCGCAGCTGTATACAGTGGGTCTTCCAGGCGGTCTAAGGGAATCCTTATGAACTTTAGGTAAAGTATAAAGGACAGAGGCTTCTCCCATATCTGAATAAGCTTATCCACACGGATCAGTGCGGATTTGTGCCAGCACGCAGCACATCACTAAACATTAGAAGACTGCACCACATAATGGAAGCCACCCCCGTAGACCATCAAAATGCAGGATGCATCACGCTTGACTTGAGGCAAGCATTTGATACAATTACATGGGACTACATGTTCAAGGCTGCAGAGAAATTTGGTATACCCCCCGAATATCTCCAATGGGTACGACTGCTATATGAGATCCCCACTGCGAGAGTCCGTACTGGAAGTCACATATCGCGTACATATCCAGTATGCAGAGGCACACGACAGGGGTGCCCCCTGTCGCCATTACTATTTATACTAGCGTTGGAGCCGCTAGCTCTTAAGCTGCGAAAGAAGGCAGGCCAAACAGGAATCCAACTAGGCAGCACCACACATTTGATATCAGCCTATGCGGATGATATAATAATATATGCACATGACCTGACCGATACACTAGAACCGGTACCAAGTATTTTCTCCCAATTTGAGCACATATCGGGTCTTGCCATCAACAAGTCAAAATCGCACACCTTCTTTTTTCAGGAAGGTGACCGCCCGGATGAGATCTTACACCCTATCGGTAGCACAGCATACATTCAAATACCTAGGCATACACATTTATAGATCCCAGGTGGATTTGCTAGAGGGCAATCTGACCAGAGCGATTAGGGCGATCCGGTCTAAAGTGGCCTTCTGGACCTCGCTGCCATTATCAGTGATGGGCCGTATAGCCATATCCAAAATGGTGGTCCTCCCGCGTCTCCTATATTTCTTTACTAATATGACGGTATTAGTCCCCACCTCTCTTTTCAAAACGCTAGACACCATACTCTCGGACCTAATACGGGGGACCGGACGAAGAAGGGTGGGACTAAAGAAACTGCAACTGGAGACTAGCAGAGGGGGACTGGGGGCACCGGATATCCATGCGTACTGCTATGCGAGCCAGCTCCAATGGCTTTCCTACTGGGCTGCAGGCCGTAATTTGCAGGAGCTAGGATACACTATGCACAACATTAACCAGGGAACCCTACACGCATTACTGTTGCCCAAAAGCAAGATCCCTCAGGATGCACCGTCGCTATTACGGATAGCGCTTGTGTATTGGAAAAAAGCAATACAATACACCCTCACTGTCTCCCATACACAAATAACATCCCGCTTTTAGGACTCCCACTGCCCAATGGACAGATCACAAAGCGCAGAATTCTTGCCTGGACTGAAGAAGGGGTCGATACCGTAGGGGCATTATTCAGCAATAAAATCCTGTTAGACCATGAGAACTTCACACGAGAGAACAGGGTCCCAGACCACTTATATATGACGCACGCTGCCATAATACAATACGTAAAGAAACACTGGGCTCCTACCAGGGAAAAACCCCCAACGCACGAATTAGTGCAGGCAATGTACTTAATGGGTGAAGGACTCCTTCTCATTAAATGACTGTATACAGGTATCCGGGCACAGGCTGCGGTGTCCCTCAATGACTTGCGTGACAAATGGGGTGGGGACATAGAAAAGGAGATATCCGACAGGGAATGGGCCAGCATTTTAGAATACCCTAAGAAAGTGACACGAAATGCAAAATTTAAATTCATACAAAACATGGTCCTACACAGGGCCTACCTTACACCACACCGTCTACAGCAGATGTTCCCGAATACACAGCATTACTGCCCCCGATGCAAGGCAGAAGGAGCGGACTTAGTCCACATGTTATGGTCCTGCCCACGCCTCAGAACATACTGGGAGGAAGTACGGAAAAACAAAGACACAGTGACACCCCTCCAAACCGGGGAAACAGTCGCAGGATGCCTATTAGGGCTCCGCCGACGGACCGCCTCATAGAAAGTACAGCTCTGATTTTTAGACCTAGCTTTACTTATAGCCAAACGGTCCATAACAATGAGATGGAAGTCGATAAAACCCCCAACAGTGTACATCTGGCACAGCGAGGTGGTGCGCTGGGGTGGAGCTGAGAGCGCAGCTATACGGCGGGAGGAGGCCCGAGGGCTGCGTAAGAACCAGATCTCTATGGAATGGGAAGTCATGTTAGAGGCCTTCAAAGCCCTAGAACTTGATCCCCTGCTTAGTACCCCTAGCGCATAGTTGATACACATTGACTTGGCGTAACACTGTGTGGCAGAGCCCAGCGCAGGCACAGGCAGGGCACACAATCAGATAGTACTGCAAACATAGCACAGAGGTGACCGAGACGCAGTAATATAATAGAGGTCAGATCAGATAAGCCAGAATGGGGGGAGGTGGGAGGGGGACGGGTAGTTGTTGTAACTTGAGTGCAAATCCAGATACTGGAAGTTTATTTTAGTCTATGGAGAAATATATGTATACAGGATATAGCTATAACAATTTCAGTTAAACTGACGGCTGTAATATAATGTAACCAATGAATGTATGATTCCTTGCTTAATTACAGCATAATGTATAAATTGTGTTCACGGATGCAACGGATAAAAGGAAAATCAATAAAGTATGTTTTAAAAAAAGTATAAAGGACAGGTGTCTTTGGAGATTTGGCATTAAGATAATTAAATTCATAGGTGCTTAAGAAACCACTATTTTTGGCCCTAGATGTAGTATCAGAGATTAGTCTTTGAAGATAGGATAAGGAATTAGATCTCAACATAGTGTAATGATTGGTATTGGACAATTGTCTTGATATCTTAGCCTTATAAGCTGCAACAGGTTGAATAACAGTTCCTCCACCTTTATCGGCGAGCTTAAAGATCAAGTCAGTATTGGTTTTTAAATTAAGGAAGGCTATTATTTCCTCAAGAGGGATATTATAAGGAATATACTCAAAACGTTTTCCAAGGGCAGTGACATCCTTCATAACCATTGTTTCAAAGGCCAACAATTCAACCAGTATTTTATTACTTGTTGGATTAAATGAAAAGGGTGGCCTTAGTTTTGAAGGATTGATGGTTTTTGGTAAAGTCTTTGTCCGGAAAAAAGGCTTTAAGCCGTAATTTCTGGAAGAACCTTAATAGTTCCATTTGAATGTTAAAAAAATTAGTTTTCACAGTTGGTACAAAACTAAGCCCTTTACTGAGTAATGCAACTTCAACTAATGAAAGAACATGGTCAGAAAGATTAAAAATAGGGTTAAGGGAAAGATCTAGCTCAGTAGGATAACCCTCAACTATTTTGGGGGTCCCCATTGGTAAAAGAGGCACTGTTGGCAGCCGCGGCCTATGCAGGTAAAAGCTGTGGGGCGATGGGGCCGGGTTGGGGTGGATTTCAACAGGTGACAACAAGGGGAAATGAATTATTTATTTAATTTTCCCTCATGGTCGTCTGGCGAATCCCCCCCAACCCGGCCCCACCGCCCTACCGCTCTTACCTGCACAGGCTGCGGCTGACTGTTGGAGGGTGATAGTGAATGAATCATTGAAGAGCCCCAACAAAGACTGTTGTATCCTGGTGCACTGTAAGGTCATCATTTACTATGCTTTAAAAGCTAGTACAATTGAATATATAATGAATAATGTGTTGCACAATGCACCATTTTTGTCATGTTTTTCAAATTTTCTTGGGGGAGAACCCCTCAAACCCTCCCTTGTAGTGGTCGTACTCGCTTGCTCGCGACACACCGTACGGGGGTTCGTCTAACAAAATTTGCCAGGGCTACTTTGAATCCTGAAGCTGCTCTCATGCATGAGAGCAGCTTCAGGATTGGCCGCAGAGCATTCTGGGAACCTGTGCCTGCCTGCAGTGGTGAGGAGAGGAGCAGAAAAGCGCAATGCTGGAGGGCGGCAGGTAAATTTTTAAAATTTTGTTTATTTGTCTCTGTCGTTCCTCATCCACCCCCAATCCTCCTTTCCTGCCCCGCCTCTTTTCCCTGACATGAGCCGCTCCTGGTTGGATATCTTAACAGTGAGTTAATTGCAAATTCAAGCTGTGATGGGTATATGTTTAAAATTCTTTCGTAATGTATGCAGTTGTTAGGTGGTGTGTGGTGTGCCTTGCTTGGCGGTATTGACAGCACGTTGACTGTACGCCATATGAAGTGCATGGATGCTTAAAGTGCTGCAAAGGGCAGAGAATTGTGGCCAGGAGGAGAGGGCCTATTTGGAGAAGCGCTGGTGAAAGAGATGCGCTTTGAGGGTCTTTTCAAAACTGATGTGAATATTTTCACTGTTTCAATACATTGGGAAAGTGTTGCAGGGTCCTGGCCTTTGTGCTGTTAAATTTAGTCCTCCAGCTCTGTATCTTGGTAAACACCCATTACAACGAAATTATTACAACGACTACCATTACCCCGCATTCCATCACAACGCAACTACCATTACTCCGCAATGCCATTACAACACATGGCATTACAATGCATATGCATTTACCACGCATGCTTTTACAACGAATTTCGTTGTAAAGGCATGAATGGTAAATGCATATGTATTTTACATGTAAGTATAAGGTAAGTATAGGGTTTGGGTTTTGGGGTGTAGGGGTATATGTTTTGGGGTGTGAAGGTTAATTTTAGGGTTCAGGGTTTGTTTGGGTTTTGGGGTGCCCAGGGTAATTTTAGGGTTTAGGGTGGGTTTGGGTTTTGGGGAGCAGGGGTAATTTTAGGGTTCAGGGTTTGAATGGGTTTTGGGGTGCCCAGGGTAATTTTAGGGTTTAGTGTGGGTTTGAGTTTAGGGGTGCCCAGGGTAATTTTAACGTATAGTGTGGGTTTTGGGTTTTGGGGTGCTGGGGTATTTTTAGGGTTCAGGGTGGGTTTGGGTTTTGGGGTGCCCAGGGTGATTTTAGGGTTTAGAGTGGTTTTGGGGTGCCCAGGGTAATTTAAGGGTTTAGGGTGGTTTGGGGTGCAGGGGTATTTTTAGGGTTCGGGGGGGTTTGGGTTTTGGGGTGCACAGGGTAATTTTAGGGTTCAGGGTTTGTTTGGGTTTTGGGGTGCCCAGGGTAATTTTAACGTATAGTGTGGGGTTTGGGGTGCTGGGGTATTTTTAGGGTTTAAGGTACGTTTGGGTTTTGGGGTGCACAAGGTAATTTTAGGGTTTATGGTCGTTTTGGGTTTTGGGGTGCCCAGGGTAATTTCAGGGTTTAGGGTGGTTTGGGGTGCAGGGGTATTTTTAGGGTTCAGGGGGTTTGGGTTTTGGGGTGCTTAGGGTAATTTTAGGGTTCAGGGTGGGTTTGGGTTTTGGGGTGGACCAGGGTAATTTTAGGGTTCAGGGTTAGTTTGGGTTTTGTGGTGCAGGGGTAATTTTAGGGTTCAGGGTGGGTTTGGGTTTTGGGGTGACCAGGGTAATTTTAGGATTCAGGGTTTGTTTGGGTTTTGTGGTGCAGGGGTAATTTTAGGGTTCAGGGTGGGCTTGGGTTTTGGGGTGACCAGGGTAATTTTAGGGTTCAGGGTTCGTTTGGGTTTTGTGGTGCAGGGGTATTTTTAGGGTTCAGGGTGGGTTTGGGTTTTGGGGTGACCAGGGTAATTTTAGGGTTCAGGGTTTGTTTGGGTTTTGGGGTGCCCAGGGTAATTTCAGGGTTCAGGGTGGGTTTGGGTTTTGGGGGGGCAGGGGTATTTTTAGGGTTCAGGATGTGTTTGGGTTTTGGGGTGCAGGGGTAATTTTAGGGTTCAGGGTGGTTTTGGGGTACCAAGGGTAATTTAAGGGTTCAGGGGGTATGGGTATTGGGTTGGTAAGGGTAATTTTAGAATTTTGGGGATGTATAGTTATTGGGATACAAATGGTAATTTGGAGGTTTTAGGGGGTATTAAAAAAAAAAATATATATATATACAACAATTCCTCGTTCTTTAAGATTCCCCAGCTGCAGGAACCAGAAAGCAGGAACGGACTCCAATTTCTTGGTGCAAAATATTCCCTTTATTTAGTTCTTGCGCGATGCCGCCATGATGCGTTTCGGCCTATGCAGGCCTTGATCACATGACTCGTCTACAAGTCCTCCCCTTATTTAAAGTGCCAAGTGCTAAAACAACATGGAAGACAGACTATCGTTCTGACTCCCACTTCACACAATACAAATAGCAGCAAAATCTGTACATTTGATTATAATTTGGAACAGCAATTAAATGCCTTTGTGCGACATGTATAAATATAACTGTATAAATACAATAAATATTCCACACATTTTAAGAACATCTAGTCTAAAGAGGCATAAAAAGACATTAAAAGACATTAAAAGCGCTAAAATCCGTTGAATCATAGTGCCCATTTAATACAAGCCTACTAATATTCTAAAAATGTGGTTCCTGTGCTGTGTCTTATGTCCGTAATATGTTCACTAATTGCCAAGAGTCATCTAATGTACCACCTTTGTCATGCCCCAGTGGGTCGATTATTGCTGCTAAAAAAGTAAAGTGCATATGCTTTGAAAGAGCCATTGGTGTTAAAGTGCTGATTTGCCCCTGCTGTTGTTCTACAGTGCAATATTCCACTCATAAAGTGCCTAAGTGCAAAAAAGATTTATTTCTCAGTTATCTTTTAAAAAAAACAGATGAGACAAAAAGAAGGAAGGTTATTTACAGGGATTCTGAGGTGCAGACTTATCATAAGATATATGCTCGATTGCATTAATGTATCTAATCAATATTTACTGAGTAATTACATCTAGTTTTGGGGCTGGAAACTGCTATAGCCATGTGTATAGGTCCTCAGTTGTATTAAGACCTTGTAGGCTTTTGCTGTCAAATTCCAAGATGTACCTAGTTTCCAGTCTCCTGAGGGTTGCCTCCCTGTTCCCACCCCATCTTGGTAAAGGTACCGAGTCCACAACATAGTATTTCAGATGCGGTAGCGCATTGTTATGTACTTCCCTAAAGTGACAGGCCACCGGGTAGCTAGGATCCGAATTTGTTATAGCTCTTAAGTGCTGGAGTATTTTCTGGTGGACCTGCAATTTTGTGCTACCCACGTAGCGCATTCCACAAGAGCACTCCAGCACATAAATGGCAAACTCCGTTTTACATGAAAGGAGCTTTTGGATCTTGGTGGGATTGGGTTTGAAAGGCGTGGAATAGGATGTCTTACTGATACCAAACTTACAAGCTCTGCATGAAGGGAAGCATGACAGCATCTAACGAAGCCCTTTCATGCTGCCAACCAACCTGAACTTGTACTGATTTCAGGACTGCTGCTCACCAGGAAATCACTTGTTGACGGGGCCTACCTAAATGTTATAGTCGGTCTTATAGGAAGCGACTCCCCAACTCCAGGATCACTACGCACTAGGTGCCAGTTTTTCTTTATCACTCGACATAGATTATCTCTCTATTTGTTGTAAGTAAGGATTAGTCTTGGATGGCTGAAATCAGGCATTGAGTCGTTCCTACTCTTGACCGTACTTTTTGGAGATTTAAATAACAGGTCATCTCTGCATAGATCCCTGGTTTTTCTCATTGCTCGGTTAACAGTGTGTACCGAATAGCCCCTAGCTAGAAAGCGCAATTTGCATTCTTCCTGGGCTTCAATTAGGTCAGTCTCTCTACTGCAGATTCTGCGCACCCGGAGCATTTCCCCATAAGGGATACTATGTATAGTGTGCTTCGGGTGGAAACTGGTGGCATGAAGTAGGGTGTTACCCGCAGTTGGTTTACGATACAATTTGGTTTCAAGGCGACTATTTGCAACGAAAACCTCCACTTTCCATTTAACGTGTTGAATTGTGGGATTTGCAGTCCAAACTCTGTAGTTTGTCGCTCTCATTCCTGGTGACTATTCAGTTTTCCCTCCAAATTTCTCCTTTGCTCTGTGCTAAGACTTGTATGTTAAACAGTGCACCCCCAGCCACCATTTTGTGTTATCAAGCCAGTGAATCCAGCCCCCCCCCTGCCTCCCCCTCCAGCAACAGGGATTTTCTACATCAGAGGGTGCTTCTGTGAGCTGTTTAAACTGTGTTTAATAGGGACTGTGCACTTCTGTTTTTGGCCAGGAGAGGGAGTAAAGTTGTATTCAAACAGTATTGTTAGATTTCAAGTTTGTGAGGCCTTTACCTGCAGAAATCCAAAGTGTGGATTGAGCCTGTCTGTCTCCTAGGAGATTCTGGACAGGAGAAGCAGCCCCCACCCCCACCCCCAGGCCAGCAGGCCTAGGACTGGGGATTGGCTATTCAGCTCCCAGGCAACTCTGAGCCCTCACCTCACACCTGCCCAGGTCCCTTAAGGCTTTGCTGGGTGCACCCCAAATCATTCTCCTCCATCTTGTGAGTTGCAGCCTACCTGTGCCCCAGATTGCAGTGAGCAGAGTCCAGCAAGTGGTAAGGAGGCAGACTAGTGCTGTCTCTTCCCTCCTCCAAAAAGTTTTTAAAAAACGATTTTCCCTTTCTGTGATTACTGTCTTTGCCTGTGGTTGTTACAGTTTAAAAATGTAGTTTTAACCTGCCTGTGATTGTATATTTTATCACCTGTTTTGTGTGTTAAACTTGTGGTTTTCCTGCCCATGATTGCTTCCATTTAACGTGTTGAATTGTGGGATTTGCAGTCCAAACTCTGTAGTTTGTCGCTCTCATTCCTGGTGACTATTCAGTTTTCCCTCCAAATTTCTCCTTTGCTCTGTGCTAAGACCTGTATGTTAAACAGTGCACCCCCAGCCACCATTTTGTGTTATCAAGCCAGTGAAACCAGCCCCCCCTGCCTCCCCCTCCAGCAACAGGGATTTTCTACATCAGAGGGTGCTTCTGTGAGCTGTTTAAACTGTGTTTAATAGGGACTGTGCACTTCGTTTTTTGGCCAGGAGAGGGAGTAAAGTTGTATTCAAACAGTATTGTTAGATTTCAAGTTTGTGAGGCCTTTACCTGCAGAAATCCAAAGTGTGGATTGAGCCTGTCTGTCTCCTAGGAGATTCTGGACAGGAGAAGCAGCCCCCACCCCCACCCCCAGGCCAGCAGGCCTAGGACTGGGGATTGGCTATTCAGCTCCCAGGCAACTCTGAGCCCTCCCTCACACCTGCCCAGGTCCCTTAAGGCTTTGCTGGGTGCACCCCAAATCATTCTCCTCCATCTTGTGAGTTGCAGCCTACCTGTGCCCCAGATTGCAGTGAGCAGAGTCCAGCAAGTGGTAAGGAGGCAGACTAGTGCTGTCTCTTCCCTCCTCCAAAAGTTTTTAAAAAAACGATTTTCCCTTTCTGTGATTACTGTCTTTGCCTGTGGTTGTTACAGTTTAAAAATGTAGTTTTAACCTGCCTGTGATTGTATATTTTATCACCTGTTTTGTGTGTTAAACTTGTGGTTTTCCTGCCCATGATTGCTTCCATTTAACGTGTTGAATTGTGGGATTTGCAGTCCAAACTCTGTAGTTTGTCGCTCTCATTCCTGGTGACTATTCAGTTTTCCCTCCAAATTTCTCCTTTGCTCTGTGCTAAGACCTGTATGTTAAACAGTGCACCCCCAGCCACCATTTTGTGTTATCAAGCCAGTGAAACCAGCCCCCCTGCCTCCCCTCCAGCAACAGGGATTTTCTACATCAGAGGGTGCTTCTGTGAGCTGTTTAAACTGTGTTTAATAGGGACTGTGCACTTCGTTTTTTGGCCAGGAGAGGGAGTAAAGTTGTATTCAAACAGTATTGTTAGATTTCAAGTTTGTGAGGCCTTTACCTGCAGAAATCCAAAGTGTGGATTGAGCCTGTCTGTCTCCTAGGAGATTCTGGACAGGAGAAGCAGCCCCCACCCCCACCCCCAGGCCAGCAGGCCTAGGACTGGGGATTGGCTATTCAGCTCCCAGGCAACTCTGAGCCCTCCCCTCACACCTGCCCAGGTCCCTTAAGGCTTTGCTGGGTGCACCCCAAATCATTCTCCTCCATCTTGTGAGTTGCAGCCTACCTGTGCCCCAGATTGCAGTGAGCAGAGTCCAGCAAGTGGTAAGGAGGCAGACTAGTGCTGTCTCTTCCCTCCTCCAAAAGCTTTTAAAAAAACGATTTTCCCTTTCTGTGATTACTGTCTTTGCCTGTGGTTGTTACAGTTTAAAAATGTAGTTTTAACCTGCCTGTGATTGTATATTTTATCACCTGTTTTGTGTGTTAAACTTGTGGTTTTCCTGCCCATGATTGCTTCCATTTAACGTGTTGAATTGTGGGATTTGCAGTCCAAACTCTGTAGTTTGTCGCTCTCATTCCTGGTGACTATTCAGTTTTCCCTCCAAATTTCTCCTTTGCTCTGTGCTAAGACCTGTATGTTAAACAGTGCACCCCCAGCCACCATTTTGTGTTATCAAGCCAGTGAAACCAGCCCCCCTGCCTCCCCTCCAGCAACAGGGATTTTCTACATCAGAGGGTGCTTCTGTGAGCTGTTTAAACTGTGTTTAATAGGGACTGTGCACTTCGTTTTTGGCCAGGAGAGGGAGTAAAGTTGTATTCAAACAGTATTGTTAGATTTCAAGTTTGTGAGGCCTTTACCTGCAGAAATCCAAAGTGTGGATTGAGCCTGTCTGTCTCCTAGGAGATTCTGGACAGGAGAAGCAGCTTCCAACTCCCTGGGCAGCAAACCTTGTCTGAGGTTGCTGGGACCTTATATAGTCTGCTAGTGGCTGCTACATGTATACACTGATTGGTGGTTGTATCTGATGTTTCTATTGGTTTGAGTTAGTGTCCTCATTGGTTGGGTATTTGAGGGTTCTGATTGGTTTCTGGATCTGTGATTCAATCAATGTAGGGTTGGGACTAGGGCTAGGGTTATGATTTCTATTGGAAGCAGGGACTAGGGCTTCCTGTTTTATTGGTTGTTGGGACTAAGGTGGAACTAGGACTAGGGTTAGGCCTTTAATTGGAAGTAGCGATTAGGGCTTCTGGTGTTATTGGTTGCTGGACTAGGTGTGGGACTAAGAGTAGGGTTAGGCTTTCTATTGGAAGTAGTGACTAGGGCTTCCCGTCCCATTGGTTGCTTGGACTAGGGTTGGGACTACTGGTAGGGCTAGGGCCTCTATTGGACATAGAGATCAGGGTTTTTTGAACTGACTGGATGCTTGGAGTAGGGCTAAGATTGGCTGTAAGGTCCTGATCTCCTATTGGTTCTAGCTTTTAGGGCTAGTGTTGTGATTGGATAGTATTAGGGCTAGGGTTCCCATTGGCTGACGGGGTCACCTGATTACTAGGGGTATCAAAGGCCAGGGTTAGGGCGTCTCAGCCCGGGCGTCGAGGCTAAGGGCAGAGAGGACAAGGGTGAGTGCCTGTTTGAGCCTGTTTGAGACGGGCCAGGGCCAGGAATGCTGCCCATCTTCCCATTAATTAATGTGTCTATTACTTTTCTCCTGAAAAAGCATATCTAATGCACTACCCTATTTCACATCCGCTACCTCTATCAATATTTTTAATCTGCATATACTTACCTCCTTTATGCATCTATATACTTTCAATGTACTTATGGATCTATATAATTATCACTTTCTTCTAATTTAGCATTTCCAATGCACTACCCTATTTCTCAGCCTATACTTCCCTCAATATATCTTCTAGCCCAACTTTTTGACTCATCTCAAACTTCTTTCTACTACTTTTTCCAATTCACTACCCTATCTCACCCTATACATCTATCACTATATCCTCTACACCCACTCTCTCATTTATCGCAAACGCCATACCACTACTATGTTCCCCAAAATAACCCTTTCTTGACTCTCTCCTACTCTACCCCTCCTTGTATCTTCTGACACCTCCTTTACTGTACCAATGCCCAAGACAAACCTTTCTAAACTCTTCCCTCTGACTCTTCCCCTCCAAAAACCCTTTTTACTCATCAAAAAGCCTCCTCCTACTGCTATGACCTACAAAAAGAAATCCTTCACTCTTCTATCCCACAACTATCCTTTTCAATCAAAATAACAGACTAGCATGTTCACTTCACTAATTCCATATTCCACTATACTAATTCACCACTAATCCTTTATGGGTTCCAGAGTAGCGTGCTACTCCCCAACAAAGCGCTTCAACACCCACCAGGGGTAACAGGCGCTATATGAATGCAAACCTTTCTTTCCCTTCTATCCCTCCACTATCCTTCTCACTCCAAATAACTGACTAATATCCACCACTCAAATTACTTTCATATTTCACCATACTAATTCACCACTAATCCTTTATGGGTTTCCGGAGTAGCGTGCTACTCGCCCAAAAAAAAAAAGCAATTCAACACCCCATCAGGGGTTAGAAGCGCTATATATATGCAAACCTTTTTTCCTCTTCTATCCCTCCGCTATCCTTCTGAATCCAAATAACTGACTAACATATCCACCACTTAAAATTTACTTGCATGTTTCACTATACTAATTCAACACTAATCCTCTATGGGTCCCGGAGTAGCGTGCTACTCGCCGAAAAAGCGCTTCGACGCCTCGTCAGGGGTAGTAAGCGCTATACAAATGCAATTACAATTACAATACAATACAATACATCTAAAAAGTAAACTGAGCTGTCACTGATGTTATGGGTAAACTGCAAATTTATATCATTGTTGTTGATGCTTGTGATAAAATCCAACGCACTCTGTCTGCTCCCTCGCCAGATCAGGAAAAGATCATCAATGTATCTGACCCACTTTATAACATGATTTGCCAGAATGTTAGTGTACATGGAATTTACAATCATCTCCTCCCACCATCCCATGTGGAGGCAAGCGTAGCTTGGGGAAAAGCTTGCCCCCATCGCTACCCCTCTTGTCTGTTGGTAGACTTGGGTTTGGAATAAAAAGAAATTATTGTTTAAGCAAAACTTAGTTAGGCTAACAATCATTTTGTTGTGTTGGTAAAATTGGATAGCCCTCTTGCCTAAAAAATGTTCCAACGCCCTAATGCCATCTTTGTGATGTATACTAGTGTACAGATTGGATACATCCAAAGTCATTAACAAGTAATCCTCATGCCATTGACAATCATGTATTTGTTTCAAAAAGTCAGTTGTATCCTGTACAAAAGATGGTAGGGCTCTGACATGTTCTTGTAGGAAGAAGTCAATGTATATTGATACGTTCTCCAACAAACTTTGTTTCGCCGATATTATTGGTCTTCCTGGCGGTTTTGAAATGTCCTTGTGCACTTTTGGGATAAAATAAATCACAGGCATGATCGCATAGTCGTTTTAAAAAAATCTATATTCATCCTGATTGAGTAGACCGGCGCTCCTCCAGGCAAGAAGTTTATTAAACAGTTCATTTTGTACCGATGTAGTTATTTGTTTGTTGCTTAATTTGTAGCACTCCCGGTTACTCAGTTGCAGCAAAGCTTCCTCCAAGTATTGTTTTTTGGGCCATATCACCACATTGCCTCCTTTGTCCGAATTCCTTATAACTAATGTATCATTGTCTTGAAGCTTTTTTATTAATTGGTGATATTGGTGTTGGCGCGCACTTTGGTGTTTAGTTGCTGCTTGAGTTTTATAATTTCATTTCTTAATTTCTGCTATTATTGACTCATTAAAAGAGTCAATTGAGTCCCTTGGTAGAATCAGTATAAATGTAGATTTAGGTTTAAAGCCCGTGTTTATAGTTGCATTGACTTTTATCAGTTGTTCTGCCAAGACTTGTTGCGTGGCCCCTGGTTCTTCCAATATGGGTTCATCACTTTGTAGGGCCTGCATGTCACATAGAAGACTTACATCCAAGGCCGACAATGAACTGACCCCACTTGTTGCAACCTCTCCAGTTGTTTGTGTTGGCGCTTTGCTTTGTTTGAGTAGATGAAACGTTTTTAGTTTTAGTTTTCTGATAAATTTGTAGATGTCCGCCCTGGTTTGGGTATAGTCAAAATTGCTCTCTGGGCAAAATGACAATCCCAGCGATAGGAGTTGTTGTTCCGCAATGTTTAGATTGATTTCTGAAAGGTTGATTATGGTATTGGCAGTTTGCATTTCCTGTGTTATTTGCGCCTCCAGTTTCTGCTGGCCGGTTTCTTGTTCGAGCGCGGTTTTGCATTGGCGCCTTCTTCGCCGTCTTTCCCGGCGCTTAATATTCCTCCTTTGTCTACTTTGGAGTTTGTAGTCCTGGGGCGCAAAGTTTGGCGTCTTTCCTGCCGTAAAAAATTTAATTCTTCGGCAAGTGTGTGTTTGGGTTTTTGCTGATTCATGCCTCCCACTACGCCCGTTCTGCCTAGGACTCACTTTCAACAGCCGAGCTGAGATCAGACATAGATGACGCTGTCTGCGCTTCCCTACTTGGACCTGCTATAGTTCCCCGGTCCGTTGTGAATCTTACTGCCATATGAGTCGCTTTCACTGCATCATATTTTCTAGCGAATCTGAAAATTTGACCATTATCATAATCGTTCTTATCTCTTTGGAATTTAAACGTTTTGCGTTTTTTGATAATGTCCTCTTCCTTTTTGAGTCTCACAAGCATGTCTTCTCTTAGTTTAGATGTTACTGTGCTGTTTTCCAATGCCTCAATTTGCTCATTTACTTTTTCTATTTGATTTTGTAGATCACTCCTGTCACTGTCAGCGTATTTGATAAGGATTATCACAAGTTTTCTCGATGCTTCCAAGTTGCTCTCTGCCCATTCCCGCAATATATTGGGATTGGGATTTTCATAACTTGGTGCGAGCATGATCCGTAGCCCGCGTGGAATCCTGCCCACCTCTAGATATTTCGATAAAGACTTGTGTTCCCACCATTTTGCTTGCTCTGATTTCATGAGCTTCTCTTGTAAACTTCTTGTAAAGTTCCTTTAAGTTCGAAGACTGCCTCTTACTCCCCTCATTATTAACTTGCTTTTGAAGTTCTAGACTAGGGGTCTCAGTAAACATTTCGTCTGCTGCCTCCTCCCTGCCTCGTAGCACGTCGGCAGACATTTCTATTCCGCTTGTAACTTAATGCGAGTTTAGACTGAAGAAATAACAGTGCCTCGCTGCACACCTCTCTACGGACACTCTTGGCTGCTCCTACCTTGTGTGGTTTTGTCGGTCTCGTATGCGTAATCCGACACGAATCGTCCCGCTCTGCCACAGTCAGTTGGTGTTCTCCGCCGTCCGGGGGCTACCACGACCTTCTCCTCACGGAGACTTCTCCTTACGGTTCAAAACCAGATTCGGCTTCCCGTCGTATGGTCCTAATCGAGAGGGGATCCGTAAATCTAAGGAAGCCGCCCTGGAATACATACAACAATTCCTCGTTCTTTAAGATTCCCCAGCTGCAGGAACCAGAAAGCAGGAACGGACTCCAATTTCTTGGGGCAAAATATTCCCTTTATTTAGTTCTTGCGCGATGCCGCCATGACGCGTTTTGGTCTATGTAGGCCTTGATCACATGATGCGTCTACAAGTCCTCCCCTTATTTAAAGTGCCAAGTGCTAAAACAACATGGAAGACAGACTATCGTTCTGACTCCCACTTCACACAATACAAATAGCAGCAAAATTTGTACATTTGATTATAATTTGGAACAGCAATTAAATGTCTTTGTGCGACATGTATAAATATAACTGTATATAACTGTACGGTATGGGTATTGGGGTGGTAAGGGTAATTTTAGAATTTTGGGGATGTATAGTTATTGGGATACAAATGGTAATTTGGGGGTTTTAGGGGTATTTAAAAATAATAATACTAAAATACATATATATATATGGGGCGGACACTTGTCTGTATCATCTATGGAATGAATAAACTCACCATGGATCTTTAAACCCGTCCAGTCTTGATTTTTTCTGAAACGAGTGCTTTTAAGTTGGTCCGGACCTGCTGTGTATTCCCTCCTAGTCATTGGAGGGTCAGGACTTTGGTTACATATATATATAGATATATATATATATATATATATATAGAACTTGAGAAAAGATTAGATAAACATGAAAAGGAAATTCAGCTGAAGAAGGTGAAAAAATTCAATAGAGATAGGATTGACTATGCCTGTGGTAGAGTTTATACGTTTGCACGCCGTTTTGACTCGAATTATAAGAAACAAACGATGGAACAGATTCAAATACAGGAGCAACATAGAATCTCAAGTGTTGAAAGCTCTGAGGTCAGTTCGGGGGACAAAGGAACACCGATGGTCAGATCAAAGATGGATTTTACGGGGGAAATGCGACTATTGCGCATGACGACGAGGGGAAAGGGAAGAGGAGCTCCCCCTCCAACTGGAATGGAAGAACGAAAAGAACTAGGTGCAGCAGGAAAGGGCAGAGGAAGAGGAAAGAAAGGGAAACAATAAACACTGAATCCATAATGGAAGACAATCTGGTGATCAATCTCTCCAGCAAGAAATTAAATAAGAAACATATGAATTTATTAAATAAGGGATTAACTTTTTGCCCTGACTCTGGCATGGATCTAGCATCAGCACGTGTGGACCTACATAAATTCTGTAGAAAATTAAAATTGAAAAAATACTTTGCAAACAGGTCCCCCCGTTTCTCAAGATTCGAACATAGAACATCACACACGAACCTCACGGGTGAAGACATCGAATCCTTGAGGACGATGCAAGACTTGGTGAGTGAAGAAAATCCACATAAACCAATGCCAGAAGGAGCAACTGCCACAGACCTGTGTGCAGTTATGGGTATTGATACCAACATGACTGTGAGTAGTGGATGTAAAGGAAAATCCAAATTTTGCCCTCAGTTACCCCCTGAACAGGGTGGATGTCTTTCAGGAGCTGGTGGCAGAAGACCTGAGGGACATCTATGTTACAGAAAAAGATCACAGGAGTCTAAAGAATATGAACATGAAAAAGGTTGACTGGTGGGCACTCACAGATCTTCGGCAAGACATGAGTATTATCATCAAACAGTCCGACAAGGGCGGAAATGTCGTGGTGATGGACCGCAACAAATACCACCAAGAGGTCAGAAGACAGCTAGAAGATGCAACAAATTATGAAAAACTGAAATCTAACCCCACCAACGACATCAAGCTGATTTTTCATGCAAAATTACATCTTTGGCATGGAGAGGGCTTGATTGATGATGACGAATTACGATATTTAAAGACAGATCATCCCATCTTGCTGACCCTATATGTACTACCCAAGGTGCACAAAAATCTGGAAAATCCCCCTGGTCGTCCAATCGTCAGTTCATGTGGGTCACTTCTTGAGAACACTTCTAGATTTATTGACATTTTCCTCTTTCCTTATGTCGCTGACCTACCGTCTTATTTACGTGACTCTATGGACTTTCTTAACCGAATTAATAACACACCTTGGAAACCGAACTACATCATGGCTACAATTGATGTGGTCACTTTGTATACTTCAATTATCCATGCAGATGGTCTAAAAGCATGTGAATATTTTATGAGATCGCGATCCCTGAATCTACTGAGCCACACCAACATGCTCCTCGAAATGATGTCCTTTTGCCTTACCAACAATGTTTTCGTCTTCGATGGAAAGTTTTATAGACAGAACCAAGGCACTGCCATGGGGACATCATTCGCGCCAACGTATGCCAACCTCACGATGGGCTTTTGGGAGGCAGAATGCTTGTGGTCAGAAAGTAACAACATCAACTTGGAGAGGGTGGTGTTATGGGTCCGCTATATAGATGACCTATTTCTCATATGGGAAGGAGAGGAGGACGATCTGAAGGAGTTTTTGTCATCTTTAAATACCAACTCTCTCAACCTACAATTCACATATACATACAGTAGAAACTCTGTGGACTATTTAGACATACAGGTCTACATAGAGAATGAGAAAATCTGCACCACCCTCTACCGTAAGACCACATCATGCAACAGCATTCTACAAGCTAACAGTGCACACCCAAAAGCCCTCAAGTGGAGCATTCCGTATGGAGAGTTCCTGCGGGCTCGCAGAAACTGCTCTGAGGATGGAGAGTTTGAAAGACAGGTGGCCATGATGTTTGATCGTTTTTGGAGGAGAGGTTATCCAGTGACAGTCTTAGAAAACGCACGTGTTAGAGCCACCAACGCTAAAAGAGAGGATTTACTGTTACCCAAGAACACCAGAACATCAACGGAGTCTACTGCCGAATCGATGAGATTTATTACGGATTTTAACAGTTCAAATAACAGGGTGAAACAAGCAATCAACAAGCATTGGAGTGTTCTTAAGAAAGATCAAGAACTGAAACCATTTATCAGAGAACACGCGAATATTACTTATAGGAAAGTACCTTCGTTGGGCGATCTGTTGACACAAAGTTACTTTTCTAACAAAAATGCACAACAGAAAAATACTTGGCTATCGCAGAAGGGATTTGTGAAATGCCCAAAATGCAAGGCGTGCAATCATGGCCGCAATATGGTGGAAATAACTACTATCCAAGGCTTCAAGAAATCCATCAAGGAGAGGATCGCATGTGAAACCACACATGTGGTGTATTTGCTGGAGTGTAGATGCGGCCAACGTTATATCGGCAGTACAGTGAACAAACTTAAATTACGCATCCTCCAGCATTTGCGGGACATAATAAATAAAGATTTTACATATGTGATGGCCAAACATATTTGGAAAGAACATGAAGGGATTTTAGACAAGAACACACTGTTTTACTCTGGCATTGAACACATCCCGGCAAAGATTAGAGATGGGGATAGGGAATTGGCCCTGAGGCGTGCAGAATCAAGATGGATCGTAACTCTGGGCACAGAGATGCCTTGGGGCCTTAACACGGATGCTGAACTATACACCTTTCTGTGAGTCCACTCGTCTTTAGGAAATGAGTCAGGGAGTAGTTGTCCGTAATCTTCAGTAGAAGTGAGAATCCAGTTCCGTATAATGGACAAAAGTCTTAAATGATTTTTTCTTTTTAACATTTTTCCTTAAATGGTAGCTATATTGTATTGTGTAAAGCACCGTCATTTTGTGTGTTCCTTGAATCCATACCATGATTTTTCTCCCTCCTCCCCTTTAAAACAGGATGCAACTGTATTATGCACTTTAATTGACTAGGGTGAGAGAATAGGATGGCATAAGACTACACACGTAAAAAGTGATTGCACAATGTACCCAGTGTAGAATGTTTGCATGAGTCACTTTAACGCACAGATTGTATGCAAGCTAGCATAACTAAGTGGAACTTCTCCTTGATCTTGCTATGCGCAATATGAAACATGCATAATATATGTTGTGAAGAATGGTTATATATGCACAAGTCACTTTAACATATAGATTGAAGAGCAAAGATAATGTGATAAGTGATTGCATTAGGTACCCAGTGTAGATTGTTTACAGAAGCATGAGTCACTTTATGACATAGTCTATAGGCAAGTCAGAATAATCAAGTGGAACTTTTCCTTGACTTCTCCATACATGTATTATAGGCAAGTCAAAACAACTAAGTGGAATTTTTCCTTGACCTTTCCATGCACAATAGGGAATACGCACAACGCACTTTGAGTAGAATGGTCGCGTAAGCACAAGTCACTTTAACGCGTAGATTATGTAGTAAAGATAACACCAGAGAGATAGTTGTCTGAGTCAAAGTCTATATGAATTTAAATATATATTTTATAAAAACATGGATGGTGCAATATTTAATAACAGCCTTTATATAGTTTTTTAATGTATAAGCCAGTTGTATGATTAAATAGAACTTAGACAAATACATTGGAAAGGAGCTGTTCTTTGGTGTGTACACACACCTTAGAAAAATCTTTTGCACATCGCACTTTAAACAGACCATTTACGAAGACACGTATCACTCTCTTCCTCTTCCATCCTGTTTAGGAACTTTAATAGGTCTGACGTTATGATAGGTAATACACATGATGTCCTTCTTTCAATCTCATGGATAGGGACACCTCACGGCATTACGACAGTGTTTGTCTACACATTGAATACATCACTGTATGCTACCAATGATCTAATAATTCACTGTGAAATAAGATTAGTAAAATGAGTTTCCACCTAGATAGACTGTGGAGGGTTGTCCCGCCTCTAGGGTACTTTATAAGTTTATATTTAAGAAAAGTTGTGTCACTATTATTATGTTACCAAAAGAATTTTTGTTAGCATAACTTATGTATACTATGTTATCATGAAATTTTGTTGTGTCTCCTTTAAGAAACTGATATGGCTTTTAATTGGTGGTGGGGGGAAATTAGTAATGCTTCCCCTTTAAATGGACACTCTAGAATGCACTCTTTGACCCAGTAGAAGGCGTAAGCCAAAACGCGTAGGTCTTTTTTGTTAGTATGCACCCCTGCACTTTGCTGTTTATGGCCCCATGACAAAAGGAGGCTTATTGGATTTTTAAGAACAATAAAGCTCTTCGTCGCCAAGATTCTGTCTGTGCCGTCCTTCTGCCTGCCCTGGGATTGTGTGGAAAACCGAAGGGTATTTTGCATGAAGCTTGAGAGGAAATATATATATATATATGTATATATATATATATTTCCATCTTTTGTAGTTCACTCAGCCCGAGCCTCTTTGATCCGGCGAGCCTGCGGCGGGGTAGCGAACCCCTTAAATACACAGCCAAACCTGTGTGATACGACCGATTTGCACTTCGCTTTAGTCAATAAACAACAGTACCGCAGCTTCAGTACTACAGCGTGATTTAATTTAAAAAAAAATGTCAGCAACACCCAACGCGTTTCGGAGCCTTGTGCTCCTTGGTCATATATACATATATATAAGTATATATACATATGTATATATATATATATTTTATAACATTACATATATATATATATATATATATATATATATATATATATATATATATATATATATATATATATATATATATATATCACGCTTCAAGTTGCCCAAAAGGTTGGGAATGCACTCAGGCAACAATTGACATCCTGCCCTCCATTACACTCGGACTGCCTTGCCGACGCGTTTCGGAAATGTATTTCCTTTTGGGCAACTTGGAGCGTGATATATATATATATATATATATATATATATATATATATATATATATATATATATATAATCCTCGTTAGTTACCAATCTCCTCCTGGAGAAAAAAACGAGCGTGGACCCGGCTTGCGTGCAAATTCGTTTTATTAATCTCACATTGTGTCCGCCATGACGCATTTCAGCCGATGACCGGCCTTGATCACATGACATCGCTAAGACTGTGCTTCAGCAATTTAAAGTGCCAATGCTCGCAACCAGAATAATAGGCATAGACAACATACTTATTCATGGTTCCAATTAACTACATCAATGCATTATAATATGAAATAAATCCATACATATAATGTGATAACAATAATAAAATAATTTTTGCCATGGTTAGCATGTTTGTAACAATATGAACCAGGTATAATACCATAATTGTTATGGCTTTAATGCCAGGATATACCACTACGGTTCTCATATCCATATGCCTTAGGTTGATTACATCTTATTGTGCCCACCCCTACAATTGAAATATCCTCACTGTTTGCATAAGTGCTCCACATTTATGCCCATGAGTAAAGCTATTTACCCTGTTCATTCGGTTATCTCCTCTAAGGGGTTTTCAAAGTATGAATACTGTTGCCATCCATAATCTTACCAGAACATGTTCATTATGGAAACTATACTTATCCATGTGCAAATTTAGCAAATGCTAGCAAAGTGACAAAGTGCTAAATAAATAATTCCCTAAAGTGTGCAAAATAAGCCTAAAGTGCAATGTGCTGAGTGCTGCGTGTTGCCGGCAGCATTATATGTAGAACTAAATGTTACCAGAGGCTCAGCCGGTAATAAGACCTAAAAGTGCAAATGACCAGTGACTAAAAAGGTTCTACATACTGTAGGCAGCAACCTTATTGACATAATGTACTGATGCCGCCCAATTAAGTATGATTAAAGTGCAGATGATGTGGGTCAGATTCCAGGATCAATCCATAAACATATCATAAATATTACATTTGCAGTTGATTCCCTTCCATATACATAAATACATAAATATATAAACATCCATATAAATATGATATATAAAACAACTGTCTAACATGAATAAATATGTGCATGAATAAAATCCCACATTAAATTTACATATTAAGTACAAACTGAAAAGACACACAAAGTTATAAATTATAGATGCATTAGAAGACGGTGTATAGTATATATTGTATGGTCAGACAGATCATTTACTTCCCTGAAACCATTAATACAACTATTAATATAATAGCGTGGTGCCATAATTAATTGATGCATATATTGACTCTCTATATCATAGGTAGGTGTGCAAGTCCTCGCTTGTATTTAGGCCCCCTGGTTGTTTTGAATCAAATTCTAAAATATAACTGGTCTCTAGGCGCCTTAGTTTAGCTTCCCGGTTGCCACCTCTTTTCTGAGGTGGTATTGCATCTATGGCATAGTATTTGAGATGCTTAAGGTCACTATTGTGACATTCCTTAAAATGCCTTGCCACCGGGTAGCTTGTATCATTATTGACAATGGCCCTTGTATGCTGGAGTATTCTCTTGTGCACGGCTAACTTCGTACAACCAATGAATTTAAGGTTGCAGCTGCATTCAAGAATATATACAACATACTCAGATTTACAGGTAAGGTGTTGTTTAATAGCCTGTATTCTGGTATTAAATGCAGTTTGGTACGAGATTTTGTTAACGCCGTGTTGACAGGCTTTACAGGTAGAACATTTATAAAACCCTTCCTAGCTGTAAGCCACATCCCCCTATCATGGTCCTCTGGGCTACTTTTTACCAGCGCATTCCCCATACTAGCAGTTTTTCTATATGTGATCGATGGTTGAGTTGGTAAAAATTTGCCTATTATGGGGTCGTCCAGAACTATAGGCCAATTGCGTCTTACTATGGCCCTCAATTGCTTTTCCTGCCTAGAGTAAGATAAAATTAATCTAATAGGTTCTTGGGCCTCATCTGGTAATCCGCTTGTCACACCTCTTGATTTGACACTGTATTGTAACAAGTCCTCCCTTGCTCGCACTCTGGACCTAGCAATGGCTGCATCAACTGTCTCGGTTTTATATCCTCTGGCTAAAAAGCGAGCTCGACTTTCTGATTGCTTAACTACAGTGTCTTGCTTATCACTTATCACTACATATGCGTCTAATGCGTAACATTTCCCCATATGGGATGCTGTTAATAAGATGGGGAGGGTGTGCACTGGACTCATGCAACACTGTGTTGCCTGCTGTTGATTTGCGATACAGGGATGTAGACAAGCGGTTATTAATGATTTGGACCTGCACATCCAAAAACGTTACTTGATCTTTGCTAATAGCTGATGTAAATTTCAAGTTCATATCATTGATATTAATTTGAGCAATAAAGTCTATAGCACTTTGCTCATTGCCGCACCACACAATAAACAGATCATCTATGAATCTGAGCCAGGAAATTACCCTAGTATTGTAAGTATGCTCAAATTGCTTCCTGAGGACCAGGTCCTCCCACCAGCCCATAAATAAACAGGCATAGCTGGGGGAGAAGCTGGCCCCCATCGCCACCCCTTGAATTTGCTGGTACATTTGATTCTTAAATAAAAACAGGTTATTTTCCAAGCAAAAGAGCAGCATGCTAAGTAACATCTTGTTATGTTGAGCATACTTGAGGGGTCTGTTGGCCAGAAAATATTCCACAGCCCTGATGCCGTCCTGGTTTCTAATACATGTATACAATGAAGATACATCCAGGGCTATTAAAAGATATTCTGGCTTCCATTGTATGTCTCTAACTTTTCGAAGGAAATCACATGTGTCCTGCAGGTAGGACCTTAAATTCTTAACATGGTCTTGCAGAAAAAAGTCAATATATTTCGACATGTTTTCCAAGGATCCATCACATGCTGCAATGATGGGTCTACCTGGTGGTCTATGTATAGTCTTATGTACTTTTGGGACAAAGTAGATTACCCGGATGGTGGGGTGTTCCTTCTTAAGATATTTGTATTCCTCCAAATTAAGAAGGCCCAAACTTTTCCATGCTAACAATTTAGAGAAAAAAAGATCCTGAGTATTTTTAAATTTTTGTGGTGAACTCTTTCTGTAGCATTCTGGTTGTTGAGTTGACTGGATGCTTCCATCATATATTCTTCCAAGGGCCATAAAACAATGTTCCCGCCCTTGTCTGAGTTCCTCACCACCACTTTTTTCTCCTTTTTGAGTTTATCGAAAGGTGATTTTCATCTTGGATCTGTTTATATTCATGTTAAGTTTCTTGACCTGTGCCACCACCTGCTCATTGAACACATCCAGTGAGTCTCGAGGCATAATAGGTATACATTTTGATTTGATTTTGAAGGGAGTTACTGGTTTTGCACATGTTTCTGATATTAGGGACTCCTCTGCATGGTGACCTCTTTGATTGGATTGGTCTTCTCCCGTGCTGGCCATGCTCTCTTTAACTTGTTCCAATTCATGTAGGTCTCGCAATATCCCATAGTCTGCCGCTGTTAAATTTGAGGTATCAGGGGTAGTATTGGCTGGCATAATGTTGTCCATTTGCCTGGGATTGGTTTGAAGTAGATGATATTTATTCAACTTTAATTTTCTGATGAACTTATATATATCTGCCCTGGTCTGTGTATAGTTGAAATTCGATTCCGGGCAGTAGGAAAGTCCCAACGACAAAAGTTGTTGCTCAGCTATGTTTAGATTGATGCCAGCTAGGTTAATGATCGTATTGGCTCCCTCGGTGTTGGGGGAGTCGGAGGGGAGATGTGGGGTACCATCTACTCGCGTTTCCCCTGTCCTCGTCCCCGTTTCTTGGTTCCTGCGTTTTCTGCAGACTTGCCTTCTCCCCCTTCTCCTCTGAGTGTTCCTGTTTTTGCCGGCCCTGTGTTCCTCAGACGCAGTGTTTCTCTTCTGCTCCTTATTATAAAACCCAATTCTTCCCCCAATGTTAACCTCACAGCGCTCCAGTCAGGTCTTTTCCTTGTGGCCTCTGTTTCGGATTCACTCTCGAGCGCTGAACTTTAGTCAGACGCTGATGTTGATTCAACCTGCTGCTGATTTCTATCTGTCTGGTTGGAGACCTGCATTTGTTTATTGGCAGTTGCTGTTCTCATTGAGTCATACTTTCAGGCAAAAGTAAAGATTTGCCCATTGGCATAATCATCTCTATCCCTTCTGAATTTATATGTTTTCCTCGTTTTGATTTTTTCCCCTTCTTTGTGTATTCTCATGGTCATTTCATCATATAACTTCTGTCTCATTTGGGAATCTAGTTGTTGTTTGATTTCATTGTCTAGAGTGTCGATTTTCACTTGCAGGTCAGTTCTGTCAATCTCTGCATATTTCACCAGTATCTGTACCAGCCTGCGTGATGACTCGAGATTGCACTCCGCCCACTCAGCCATCATCTGGGGATTGGGTGTCTCATAGCTGGGAGCGATCATTATCCTGAGGCCCCAAGGGATTCTTCCGACATCCAGGTACCTTTGGAGTGACCTCGACTCCCACCATTTTGACTGCTCTTGACGCATAAGCTTCTCAAGCATACAAAAGTTGTCTTTTAATCCTTTCACTTTCCCACTTGTTTCCTCATTAGCACTATTACTGGCACCTCGCGGTTCCGGGGGAGAGTCAGAGAACATCTCCTCTGCGGCAACCTCACGGTTTCTTAGCGTGTCGGCGGACATAGTGAGTATATTTGAATAAATCCGTTCCAATAAGTACTCCTCGCTTGTCAAATACTGCTGGGAGTTCCTTGGATGCACACCTCCCCACCTGCTTATGACAATGTTTTTAAGTGCTGTACCTTTTGCGATGGACCGTTAATGATGCGGTTTCTTCACCCGGTCTCTGCTCCTCCGAACAGAGTCCTCGAGCCAAGCACCGCACCACGCTGTCCTCCACAATCCGGCACGTCTTACGTGTCCGCAGGGGGCTTCCGTCCTTTCCGTTGCCGGAGAATACCTTGGTGCCCCTGGGGTTCTCAGCCGTTGCAACACCACGAGCCCGCAATGTCACAGACCAGAACAGCTGGCAGCTTGACTTTCCTGCTTCGGAGCCAACTTTTGGGGAGGGGGTCCACGAACCGGAGGAAGTCAATCCGATAAATATCTAGAATCCTCGTTAGTTACCAATCTCCTCCTGGAGAAAAAAACGAGCGTGGACCCGGCTTGCGTGCAAATTTGTTTTATTAATCTCACATTGAGTCCGCTATGATGCGTTTCAGCCGATGACCGGCCTTGATCACATGACATCGCTAAGACTGTGCTTCACCAATTTAAAGTGCCAATGCTCGCAACCAGAATAATAGGCATAGACAACATACTTATTCATGGTTCCAATTATTATATGTATATATATATATATATACACAAACAGTCCCCCGTTCCGGAGCCCAAGATCCTACAGAGCGGCCTCACACAATGGGCACGGAGCAGCCCATCCTTCCAACACAGTAGGCAACATCCAGTCACGTGACTTACCTTTGAAAAAGCGCGCCCCAGCACACCTGCGTGTTATTTCATTCCATCTGTGAGCAAGGCAGAGAGCCGAAACGTTAGAATATGGAATGCGGTGTTGCTGTACTTGGAAAATAAACGTCATCTGCAGTATTGGGCCTCACTTTTGTGCTACAGTGTTGGAAGGATGGGCTGCTCCGTGCCCATTGTGTGAGGCCGCTCTGTAGGATCTTGGGCTCCGGAACGGGGGACTGTTTGTGTGTATCTATGGAGGAGCCTGATCCACTCGCGCCCCCAACCTACTGAGGAGAAGCTAACATAGCGAAAGGACGGCGCGAGGAAGAGATTCAGGCGGGATGATTTCCTGCCATGATTGTGCTGCGAGATGGTGCTTACATTCAAGTTTGAAATTTTAAGGAGTATAATAAGACACTGTTCCAACTCACCTGACTGTGTCAAGTATTTCCCACAATAATATCAGTGCTTGTGTTTAGAGGGAAAGTATCATCAAGGCAAAGAATATCGGAGGATTTCCAGTGGAACTGTGAACAACAAACACAATGCACTATGGGACTTGTAGTAGGCAACATCCAGTCACGTGACTTACCTTTGAAAAGGCGCGCCCCAGCACACCTGCGTGTTATTTCATTCCATCTGTGAGCAAGGCAGAGAGCCGAAACGTTAGAATATGGAATGCGGTGTAGCTGTACTTGGAAAATAAACATCATCTGCAGTATTGGGCCTCACTTTTGTGCTATATATATATATATATATATATATATATATATATATATATATATATATATATACATATATATATATGCACAGGAACTTCGCCCAGGTACTCCAAATGTCATGGAAAGACGAATACGGACCCAGAAAATCTTCGTGCGAGGTATTTTATTCAATTGCTACACCCAGCACTACCGCCATATATATATATATATATATATATATATATATATATATATATATATATATATATATATATTCCATCTTTTGTAGTTCGCTCAGCCCGAGCCTCTTTGATCCGGCAAGCATGCGGCGGGGTAGCGAACCCCTTAAATACACAGCCAAACCTGTGTGATACGACCGATTTGCACTTCACTTCAGTCAATAACCACAGTGCCGCGGCTTCAGTTCTACAGCGTGATTTAATAAAAAAAAATGTCAGCAACACCCAACGCGTTTCGGAGCCTTGTGCTCCTTGGTCATATATAAATATATATAAGTAACCACTTTTACAGAGTATATGCCTTTAGCACGCATGCCTTTGCGTTGTAATGGCATGCGTGGTAAAGGCATATCCGTTGTAAAATTATGCGTTGTGATTGAAACGCGTTGTAACAGCACTTGCGTTGTTACAAATGCGTTGTGATGGTATGCGTGGTGTTGACATGCGGGGTAACATCATATATTCCTCACCCCTTGAACTGTGGACATGATGGTGTCAGAGGTGAATTGAATGTTTCTTCTGGAACCATTTCTGTTGAAGAGATTATGTAGGTTGGTGGGATTATGTAGGTAGGTGGGGCTGGATGGTTTGAATTCAGTCTTCTTTGCGGAGGTAGACCATGAAGGATACACAGGCCTATTGGGCAAAAAAGTTATTATCCTATGCTTTGAGATTTAAAGTCTCTTTTATCTGATCAACTATCAAGAACACGGAGATTATTGTTTATAGCTGGACTTTTATTGCAATTTTAAATTACAGGTCCTTCGTGTTTCAACTTGTGTTTTAATTGTAAGTTGTAATTAACTGAACAATAAAAATATTCGTTCATTCATTTAAAGTCAGTTACAAATCAGTTTTAAGTTACATTTTTCAGGAGATCTGCGGGTCCTTTGGTGTGTGTGGAAATGCAGGTCGAAAGTGTGTTTTTGCCAATTTGAGTTGACATTCGGGATGTTTAGTGGCTGTTGACTTGGTGGATGATAAGCAGATGCTCAAAGACAATTGTTGTAAATCTTCTCCCATGGTTTCCTCCTGTCCTGCTTCCCCCTCCCCTTTCCTCACCTCGGAACCTTCCCTGCTCCCAACTTGCAAACTGAACATTCTGTATGAGCGTTCAGGGACACGCTGACCATCAGATGACTGGATTGTGATGGTGCATGAAGAATGTTAATAAAGCTATTGAACTTACAACACCTTGTGGCTTAATCTTTGCAACAACGGTGACGAGTGACAATTGCTGTGTGGGGACAGCAGCACCATCTCCCCCGACTAGTACTCCCTTGAGAAGTACCTCTACTGCAGTAAGAGGCACTCGAATCTTCACTAGGAGAAGGAAGTCTCCATGACCCAGCTGAAGTATTCTACTTGTAATGCTATCCAGTTGTACTAAGGAGGTAACTTTTTCAAGAATGCAATAACCATCACCAACGCGGTTTGGCCAAATTCCTCTATTTTCACCTTTTGTCTTGGGACACCGCCTATTCCCTCTCTCAAATATTATTACTGCTCTTTACTTATTGTAGTAATGGGGCCCTGGTTACATGAAGCTTCGCCCTCCGCTGCTCTTTTACAGCGCGCCTACCAGCGACAAACCACGCAGTGGGGAATAAAGTAACGCATTTCTCCCACTCCTAATTGTACTATACTGGTGGCGTTGGATCCATCATGCATTGCGTTTTTTACACTGTGGTCCTACTATTTGATGAGCCATGTGGTAAGTATATATCACAGTCATGCTCCTTTAGTATTTCGTCAATATTTAAACTGCAAAATATATGGTTTTGCAGCTTACCGCTCGGTGAAGGATCATGCCGTACTCCGCAATTTCCTTCATTGCTCTGCGATTTCCTTCAGTGCTCCGAACCTCTCCTAGCTGCGCTGAGGAGACTTTGAGCTTCGCGCTCAGGGCCTCATTTATGAGGTTTTGCCGTAGGGCAGTGCAGCAGGCCTTCCTGCTGCGCTTCCCTACGGCAAAAGAAAAGGGCAGGAATGCGCGTATCTATAAGACAGATTCCTGTCCTTTTCCCCTGCACCGGTTGCCAATGGGCTGCCGTGCGCCAACGCAGGCACCTTTGCACCATGGTGCAAGGGTGCCTGCGTTGGGGGATGATTATTTTTGTACAGGAAGGGAAACCTTTCTGTACAAAATAATCACAAGAGGCTTCTTCCTCTTTCTATGTGTGCTGCAGAATACAGCACACATAGAAAAACGAGGAGAAATAAAGATATTTCTCCTCGTTGTGCCTCCCTTACGCCTCCCCTGGGGAGGCGTAAGCTGAGCGCTGCCTCAGATTTACGATTTCTCGTAAATCTGGGGCAGAGTCAAAAGGCCATGGATGTTGCTGGGAACGCCCCCAGCAACACCCATTGCACGCCCCTTTAAGGGACTGATATTTATCAGGCAGCATTAAGCCAAAAAAAGTAGCTTGGTGCTGCCTGATAAATATCACGCAGGCTTCTGCGCCACGGAACGTCAAAAAAAGTACGTTCTGGAGGCGCAAGGAGTCTCATAAATGAGGCCCTCAGTCTTTAGTTTCAAGTAGCGCTGTCTCCTCATCTTTCACTGCGGAGGTGGAGCGCATTCTCAACTCGTCCTCAAAGAGGATTGTTACATAATATTGTTCACAGTAGAACACTGGATGTGACTGCCTGAAGAGAGCTAAATATAGGACTTTCAGTATCTATGTCTACTTTACTTGATGACGTGGATTGAGACTGCTTACACTGCATAACTATTATTTTAGAACAGTAAAAAGATATACGATATATACGTTAGGGCCTGTGCTAGTCTGTCATTGTCATAAGTTTTGAAAAACATACCTTTCAGCTCAAGTTGCAGATCTTTTCTTCACTTGTACAATAACAGCTGCAGCAAGTATGTCACAGCCACCTGCATTTCTAAATGAGGCAGAGGAACCAAACCTCCCATAGAAAGAATGGAAAAGGCTTTTTGAGTCATATCTCATCGTAATAGGAGGTGAGAAATTCACCTCACTGCGCAAACAACACATCCTACTTCACAATTTGGGTGTGAAAGGACGGAAAACATATGACAATATTCCTTAGACGCTGGAAGGAGATGATGATGATAAAGGAGATGTGTCTGTGGATGCGTACCGAAGAACTTTTGACAAACTTGAGCAGCATTTTGGAAAAAAATAAATGTGGCCGGAGAGACATAAGTTTTTTGCAAGAGTTCAAGGAAAAAATGAGAAAGTTAACACGAACATTACAGCCTTAAGAAGTCTATCTATTACATGTTAGTTTGGCCTGCTTGCTGATTCACTCAAGCGGGACCAGTTGGTTAGAGGTGTGAGAAGTTGGCCTGGTATATGCTGTCCACTAGTTATAGTGGGCACCTTGCACCAGTCCAAACGACCTTTATTGATGATAGGTTTAAAGACAACCGGTATTGAAAGCTATCCTAGTGGTAGCTATGGAGAGCAGCCTTCAGGCTAAGTCTTGAAGGAGTGTTAAGCTGTTTGTTTTACCAGTCTATAATCTCATGAATGACCAAATGAAAGGAGAACCACACCAGGTATATATATAAAATATATGTATTTATTACTAAACACTACCCAATAGTCTCTTTATGAGGCTAGAGGTCAAAGTACACAAGTTACAGTAAAGTAGCACAATATACGATTAGCCCTAGGGGCGTACCAAACCATATATTAAGAAAGTGGTATAAGAACCACAACTTAAGTAGACAGAAGGCCTAGAGCCTGTAGAATCGCTGGGACCCCAAGGAACCACCCAAGGTAGTGACACAGGGGACCCACGGGGGCTGTGTGCAGTGTGTGAACACAGCCGCAAGCTCCGTTATCGTCTATGGGAAAGTCGCGGTTAGAGTTTTAAAGTTTAAGGACACTTAGAAATGGACTAGGACCAAACCCTATTGGACTTAGACAGTTCTAGGGTCAACACCCACCGGAGCACCGGAGTACTCGAGTTACCTCACCCAGGGAAGCCGGGTGCATAGGTGTCAAATGGTGTCGGGTCGCGTAGTCGTTTTCAATGGCAGTCTGCAGAGAAGTGCTGCTGCCGGGAAGATGCGAAGTGTCCGAAGAGATCCAAGCCTGGATCGAAGATGAGAAGAACCTGAAAGCAGAGGGGACAGAGTCTGGGTCACTTGCCAGTGACCAGGGGCACAATAGTCGAATGCCCGCCGATGTCGGGTGTTTCAGGTGAAAGAGGTGAAGCTTGACTCTTCAGCCACGAGGACCAGGAGGTATCGACGACAACCAGGAGCTGGATTCGAGCTCTCCCACAAAGGATGTCGAGTGCTGCAGTGATGGTGTCCGGATTGAACACAACAAGCCTTGGCAACAGCAACCCACGCAGAAAGGAGAAAGATGCTTCGGTGCAGACCAGCAAGATCTGAGGGACTCACCACTCAGTCGAGAGTCAGGGCACGTCTGGAGCACCCAGAAAAGCCCAAGAAAAATCAGAGTTGCCTTCACAGGGACCCACCAGTTGATGGACCAGGGATCGCAAAGGATCCTCAAGCGGAAATGCAAGGAGCGGGCCCACGGAACACTCGTGGAGTGTAGGCTCACAATCTTCGACACAAATGGTGCTTGGGGCCTGGGCTACAAGAAACCCAAAGCAGAACTTCAAGAGATGTCGAGAAGTTAATTCACTAGCAAATGTGCACGGTGTCCAGGAGTTCCGGTTCCACGTCACTCGTGAGGGCTGCGGGTCTCAGCTTTGCTGGGGACTCGGGTCGGCCTCTGAGAAGTCTGGATATCCTCTTCCTGGGCTGCAATTACTTCGGAGTCCGGCGGGAGCTTCGGAGATGCAGACTGGCAAATGCTTTGTTGGAGCCTGCCGAGCAGGGGAGTCACTCCTTGACCCCAAGGGAGATTTCTTCAGTCCTCTAGTCTTGAGTAGAGCATCGAAGTTCCAGGATTCACTTACAGGGTTTCGTCCAGGGATATCTAAAGTCCTGTTGCCAGGGGTTCCTATCTTATACCCAAGGAAGGGGTTGGACTAACTCAGGGGACCCACCTATGGGAGGGTTTGGAAAGAGGGGTGGCTACACCCATTTCCTTTGTCCAGTTTCGTGCCAGAGGAGGGGCTGGTAGCCCCTGCAACCGGTTTGAACTGGACTATGCACAGGGACACCAAATGTGCCCCCAGTGCAGGACTTCAAAGCACTCAGAGAGTGCACCCACCCAGCCCCAATACACTAAAGCCTGTCTGGGAGGTGGTAACACCTCCCTGTGACAGGAAACCTATTGTCCAGGCCTCCCCTGCCGGAGTTTCGGTCAGCAGTAGGAGGCCAGACTCGTGTCTGTGGCTGCAGCATCCATTTTGTGATGCCAGGGCTCTGTTTAGCTGGTACCGGGTATACCGGTGCTGTCATGTCTCTCCCTCTAGAAGGGTGGGATCATACTCCCACACCAGTTACTGGTGTGGGGGTATGATTCCAAGGTGTTTGACACCAAACACGACATGTTTCCGTGCAGCCGTCCCAAAGTTAGCATTTACCGTTGAGATATAATGCACTTAAGAGTATATGGTCAGGCTGCACTCACAGACAACCCCGGAGGATAGATTCCGAAGCCTGCAGAGGGGCTCTGCTCATGCATGGGCACCCTCTCACATAAAACCAAGCACCCGGCCTTCAGGATTGATAAGGCCTGCCATAGGGGTGACTGATAAGGTTATATGTGCAGTGATAGGGTGAGATATAGTGAACCTATATCGCAGTAAGGGGTGCATGCACCACCTCACTCAGGCTGCTGTAGCAGTCCTGTGGTGTCATTTTGGAAGGCTTCCCAGGGGTGGCATAATACATGCTGCAGCCCCTAGTAGTCCTCTGGGGTACCTATGCCCTAGGTACATAGTATACCATATACTAGGGACTTATAAGGGCACTCCAGAATCCAATCTGTGGTGTACCTAAAGTACAGAGAAAGCAGATAGGCTGGGGACCTGAATAGCAGGTTCCCAGCCAAACTAAGTCAAAAACCATCAAAACACCAGGAAAAAAGTGGGGGCAACCATGTAGTCAGATTCCACCTTCCTACATAACCCCCCCAAACGGAAGGAGATAAGGCTAACCTTGCCCAGTTGAGCCTTTATTGACTAAGTGGCCATATAAGGAAGTACCTGCACTAGCATGGTTACCCCCTGTCTTATGGTCCACTAAGCTATCCCTCACCCCAAGGGTATGAGAGGGTCTCCACCATGGGGAACTACTACCTGTGGTGTGCTTTGGTAAAGTAAAAGGCTGGTGAGGTGTCTGAGTAGGGAAGTGAGGTCCTAATAAAGTTGGTCTCAGCTTCCTCAGATCACTGGTCACCATGTATGCCTTTCTTTCCATGACTGAGTTGCACTTTGCTCTAAGGGTCAACCTTTGGCTGCCTACAGCTGGGGGTTGGGTCCCTTTGGATGGAACACTGGAGGGGCATGGCAGGTTTGGAACCTTTTGGTCCCAAGTTTGCCCTTGCCTAACATAGTCCTTCTGGGGGAGGTCCCTACACAAAGGTATGGGGGATCCCTCAGTGTGTTGAGGAATTTTCACCTGGCTAGGGCTACTAGACTGGGTGCCCATAATCTGCTGATGGGGGGGTTTCTCTGGACAGGGGGCCCTGGGGGGTCCACTAACCTCCCTGACCTCTGCAGCCCTGGGCTGACTGAGGCAGGGTAGAGAGGGGCAGGTTACCTGCTACAGACTGGGTACCACCTTGGAAGGGTCCCCTGCCATCAGAGGGGTTGCCAGGCCAGGCCTGACTACCTCTGGGGCAGTTCCTTCACTAGGGGTAGGATCAGTTCCCTGAGGAGGCTGACCCTTACCTATAGTCTGGGGGGAAGAATACTTTTCTTCAACCCTTGTGCTCTCTTGTGGAGGAGAGTGGGCCATTCTTTCAGGCTCCATCACTCCAAACTTTTCCTGGGGTGGGGCTGTGGCCATCACAGCCCCACTAACTTTCTCAGGGATGCCCAGCATTCTCAGGTGGGCTTGGTGTTCAACTTCAGCCCAGGCTGAAATCTCTAGATCATTGCCCATCAGGCAATCTACAGGCAAGGTTGGGGACACTGCCACTCTTTTTGGGCCTGTGACCCCTTCCCACCTGAGATTGACTATGGCCATGGGGTGATCTGTTCTGACACCATCAATGTTGGTCACCTGGTATTTAAACTCAGGTAAAAGCTGGTGAGTGGGGACTAGTTTCCCTGCCACCATGGTGACACTAGCCCCTGTGTCCCTGAATGCCACAGCTTTCTGACCATTAATCAGTGGCTCCAGTCTGTACCTGCCCAAGGCATTGGGACCCATGGTAAAAGTGGCAAATCCCATGCCACCATCACAGACTGAGGAGGCTTGTGAGGGGGGCCTGTCTAAACTAGGGCCCACCTCTGTTCCCCATGAGAATGCACCTAACTTTTTGGGTGCAATACAACCGCCTGGGGGATTACTATTAGTAGTACCAGGAGGAGTGGTAGTATTGGTTGGAGGAACATTTTCTTTATTGCCAATCTTGGGGCAACTGGGGTCAGTTTTCCAGTGGCCAGGCTTTTTACAAACATGGCAATATGGTTTCTTTTCAGGAGAGGAAAGAGTTTGGGACCCACCCCCAGAAGAGGACTTTTGGGGCCCTGTATTGGATTTAGCTTTAGATTTATCCCCACCTTTCTCTTGGGACTTGGTAGAATCTTTCTTCTGGTCACCACCCTGATTCTTAGGCCTTACCCTGGTTCTGACCCATTTGTCCGCCTTCTTTCCCAATTCATGGGGAGAGGTCATATCAGAGTCCACCAGGTACTGGTGTAAGAGCTGGTTTTGACAATTATTAAGGATCTGCTCCCTCATAATCAAATTGTACAATCCTATAAAGTCATGCACTTTGCTGCCATGTATCCAACCTTCCAGAGCCTTAGTAGCACAGTCTACAAAGTCAACCCAGTCTTGAGTCTGAGCCTTTTGGGTATCTCTGAACTTCAACCTATACTGTTCAGTGGTTAGGCCAAACCCATCAATCAGAGCACTCTTCAAGACTTTGTAATTATCAGCATCCTCTTGTCTGACAGTGAGGAGCTTATCTCTACCTTTGTCTGCAAAGGAGAGCCATAAGATTGCTGCCCACTGCTCCTGGGGGACCCTTTGAACTTTACAGGCCCTTTCCAGTGCAGTAATCCATTTGTGGATGTCATCCCCACTCTGGTAGGGAGGGACAATCTTGCTTAGGTTTCTATGGTCATGAGACCTTTCCCTACCACTAGGGAAGTTGCTGCCACCATGGGACTCTAGTCCCAAGTTTCTTCTTTGTCTATGAAGCTCTAGGGACTCCCTGTCTATAGCCAACTGCTCTCTTCTGATCCTAAGCTGAGCTTCTTCATACTTGAGCAGTCTCTCTTTCCTTTAATGAGAGGATTCCCTCCTATGAGAGGAAACAGAGGTCCCTACTGAGGTGTCAGAATGGTTAGACTCCTGAGAAGGAGATCTTGACCTTCTAGGCACACTCACAACTCTTCCTGGTGGGACAAAGGGGGGGCCATTCTGGTCCTCCTCCTCATCTGCAGGAGGAGCTGGATTTTCCAGGGTAAGATCATTGTCATCTTCCTGGTCAGCTTCAGGGGTCAGGTCCTGGGTTTCTTCACCCCTTGGCCCTTCCTCATTTGCTGCCCCACCCTCTCTGCCTACCCCTTCAGACCCTGAGGCCTTCTTGAGATCATCCAACAGCAGTACCTCTATGAGGCGTTGGGTGTTTGCAGTTTTTCCTGTCTTCAACTTCCTAGTACTACACAATGCTTTCAATTCCAAGAATTGGAGGTTGTCATACTTGGATGGTGGAAGCCCATGGGCTTCTGGCAGGGACCCACTGGTTCCTGGCCTTGAAGACATCACTAGTGAGGTGTGGTGTATGCACTACCTACTCTAGTGTGGCCTACTAAACTCTCTTGAGTTGTAGAAAGGGTGTGCTAAGCCCTTGACACACAACTCTAAGTTTAGTAGAACTTACTGTATTTCTAAGCTTGAATTTATATGTACCTCAGGTACCTTTAGTGGTTTTCAGTTAGTCACACACACTTGAGATTATCTGGTAAAACAAGGCAAGCTTGAATCCAACCGCTGCACACCAATGTGAGAAGTTGGCCTGGTATATGCTGTCCACTAGTTATAGTGGGCACCTTGCACCAGTCCAAACGACCTTTATTGATGATAGGTTTAAAGACAACCTTTATTGAAAGCTATCCTAGTGGTAGCTATGGAGAGCAGCCTTCAGGCTAAGTCTTGAAGGAGTGTTAAGCTGTTTGTTTTACCAGTCTATAATCTCATGAATGACCAAATGAAAGGAGAACCAAACCAGGTATATATATAAAATATATGTATTTATTACTAAACACTACCCAATAGTCTCTTTATGAGGCTAGAGGTCACACTGGCACATGCATCAACCGAAATACTGGTCGCAAACGGGCAGATTCTCAGAATCTGCCCCGTTGCGACCAGTATTTCTGCATTTGGGATGCATCATCCCAAATGCAGAAATCGCAATTTAAGGAATCGCAAAATTGCTATTCCTTAAATTGCAATTGCATTTAAGGAATCACAAATTGAGATTCCTTAAATGCAATGCATTAAAGTTAAAAAATTTGCGATTTCGCTAATAGGGGAGCAAATTACCATGAAGTTAAACTGCATGGTAATTTGCAAAAACTTTGAAAAATGCACTAAAGTTCATTTTTCAAACTTCCATTTTACACACACACATGCCCTTGGGGCATGTGTGTGTGCAAGATGTACTCATATGCAGATTTCAGGGTGCAACAGGGTGTCCTTTTGACACCCTGGCACCCTTGAAATAGCTCCCGCTATTAGCCATTCTTTAATAGCGAATCACTAATAGTGAATATCTTCCCATTCATTCCTATGGGCCTCCTGGCCCATAGGAATGAATGGGTAGGTATTCCTTAATTGCGACTCGCAATTTGCGAGTAGCAATTAAGGAATGTTTAGGAATCGCTATTTATTGAGCGATTTCTACATGCATAGGCAATTGCGATTCCTTAATAGCGATTCCTTAATAATAGCTATTAAGGAATCGCAATTGCCTAGCTTGATGCACGTGCCCCAAAGTACACAAGTTACAAGTCAAATAGCACAGTAAAGTAGCACAATATACGATTAGCCCTAGGGGCGTACCAAACCATATATTAAGAAAGTGGTATAAGAACCACGACTTAAGTAGACACAAGGCCTAGAGCCTGTAGAATCGCTGGGACCCCAAGGAACCACCCAAGGTAGTGACACAGGGGACCCACGGGGCTGTGTGCAGTGTGTGAACACAGCCGCGAGCTCCGTTATCGTCTATGAGAAAGTCGCAGTTAGAGTTTTAAAGTTTAAGGACACTTAGAAATGGACTAGGACCAAACCCTCTTGGACTTAGACAGTTCTAGGGTCAACACCCACGGGAGCACCGGAGTACTCGAGTTACCTCACCCAGGGAAGCCGGGTGCATAGGTGTCAAATGGTGTCGGGTCGCGTCGTCGTTTTCAATGGCAGTCTGCAGAGAAGTGCTGCTGCCGGGAAGATGCGAAGTGTCCGAAGACATCCAAGATGGATCAAAGATGAGAAGAACCTGAAAGCAGAGGGGACAGAGTCTGGGTCACTTGCCAGTGACCAGGGGCACGATAGTTGAATGCCCTCCGATGTCGGGTGTTTCAGGTGAAAGAGGTGAAGCTTGACTCTTCAGCCACGAGGACCAGGAGGCGTCGACGACAACCAGGAGCTGGATTTGAGCTGTACAACAAAGGATGTCGAGTGCTGCAGCATTGGTGTCCGGATTGAACACAACAAGCCTTGGCAACAGCAAACCATGCAGAAAGGAGAAAGATGCTTCGGTGCAGACCAGCAAGGTCTGAGGGACTCACCACTCAGTGGGGAGTCAGGGCACGTCTGGGCACCCAGGAAAGCCCAAGAAAAATCAGAGTTGGCTTCACAGGGACCCACCAGTTGATGAACCAGGGATCGCAAAGGAGCCTCAAGCGGAAATGCAAGGAGCCGGCCCATGGAACACTCGTGGAGTGTAGGCTCACAATCTTCAGTGCAAATGGTGCTCGGGACCTGGGCTACAAGGAACCCAAAGCAGGACTTCAAGAGACGTCGAGAAGTCAATGCACTAGCAAATGTGCACGGTGTCCAGGAGTTCCGGTTCCACGTCACTCGTGAAGGCTGGGGTCTAAGCTTTGCTGGGGACTTGGGTCAGCCTCTGAGAAGTCTGGAAATCCTCTTCCTGGGCTGTAATTACTTCAGAGTCCGGCAGGAGCTTTGGAGATGCAGACCAGCAAATGCTTTGTTGGTGCCTGCCAAGCAGGGGAGTCACTCCTTGACCCCAAGGGAGATTTCTTCAGTCCTCTAGTCTTGAGTAGAGCATCGAAGTTCCAGGATTCACTTACAGGGTTTCGTCCAGGGATATCTATAGTCCTGTTGCCAGGGGTTCCTATCTTATACCCAAGGAAGGGGTTGGACTAACTCAGGGGACCCACCTATGGGAGGGTTTGGAAAGAGGGATGGCTACACCCATTTCCTTTGTCCAGTTTCGCACCAGAGGAGGGGCTGGTAGCCCCTGCAACCGATTTGAACTGGGCTATGCACAGGGACACCAAATGTGCCCCCAGTGCAGGACTTCAAAGCACTCAGAGAGTGCACCCACCCAGCCCCAATACACTAAAGCCTGTCTGGGAGGTGGTAACACCGCCCTGTGACAGGAAACCTATTGTCCAGGCCTCCCCTGCCGGAGTTTCGGTCAGCAGTAGGAGGCCAGACTCGTGTCTGTGGCTGCAGCATCCATTTTGTGATGCCAGGGCTCTGTTTAGCTTGTACCGGGTATACCGGTGCTGTCATGTCTCTCCCTCTCGAAGGGTGGGATCATACTCCCACACCAGTTACTGGTGTGGGGGTATGATTTCAAGGTGTTTGGCACCAAACACGACATGTTTCCGTGCAGCCATCCCAAAGTTAGCATTTACCGTTGAGATATAATGCACTTAAGGGTATATGGTCAGGCTGCACTCACAGACAACCCCAGAGGATAGATTCCGAACGCTGCAGAGGGGCTCTGCTCATGCATGGGCACCCTCTCACATAAAACCAAGCACCCTGCCTTCACGATTGATAAGGCCTGCCATAGGGGTGACTGATAGGGTTATATGTGCAGTGATAGGGTGAGATATAGTGAACCTATATCTCAGTAAGGTGTGCATGCACCACCTCACTCAGGCTGCTGTAGCAGTCTGTGGTGTCATTTTGGAAGGCTTCCCAGGGGTGGCATAATACATGCTGCAGCCCCTGGCAGGCCTCTGGGGTACCTATGCCCTAGGTACATAGTATACCATATACTAGGGACTTATAAGGGCACTCCAGAATCCAATCTGTGGTGTACCTAATGTACATGGAATCAATTTGGAAGAGAAAGCAGATAGGCTGGGGATCTGAATAGCAGGTTCCCAGCCAAACTAAGTAAAAAACCATCAAAACAGCAGGAAAAAAGTGGGGGTAACCATGTAGTCAGATTCCACCCTCCTACAAGAGGTACTAACAATCCTAAAATACAAGAGAAGTTAATTGTAGTTAACCCTGATTTGAAATAATGCTGTTTGCCAAGCTAAAACAGCAAGTTGCTGGAAATTTGGCAGAAAGGGCCATTTTGCCAGGGTTGCCGTGATTCTGATCATAAACCAGTTCTAGTAGTTGAACCAGACCACATGAAGAATGGAAACTTATACTCTAGGTGTAAGAGGAAACAGGATGTAAAATGTCCTTTGAGTGACATTACTCCAGATAATAAGCCAATTGTTCCCAGAAAAGGAAGTGAACTAGAAGAACCAGACATTAAGCCTGGGGGTATAATAGGGAACCCATTCCTTTAGAGGGTATGAACACTATGAGAATCAGGTTTAAAGGGACAGACACAATTGGAAAGGTATAAGTACCAAAATGAGGATTCAATCTACTTCGATGGTGCCATCAAAAAGATTTAGGGATCAAATTGATAGAGCGAAATGTTCTTGTGAATTGTAGGGGTGCATCATAATCACTGATAGGCCGCACCCATATGTATTCAGACATATATTCGTTATACTCATTGTATACTCATGCATGTTTAGCAAAGAATGAATAGTTCACTGAATTGAAGTGAACTCAGCAGTATAATGGGGTTAGGATAATGATGTAATGTAATGCTTTTTGAATTGTGTGAACATAATGCATAGAGGAATTAGTTCGTGTATGTAATGTAATTGCAGTAGTTTAAACGTGCACCATATTAAAGTTGCACATGTAATTCATCGTTTGCATAATGAATCGTAATGAATATGCTTATAGGGAAAAGTAAGATGTGTGTTTAAAAGTTATATGTAAGGGCCTGACTACATATATGCTTAAGGAAGGCCTGGTATATTCTTATGTTAGCTTATAATGTAGGCCGAAAAGGGTTTCTCTTGGAAAGGCTCTCTGGGCACAAACGGTAGATTTAATTAGCACAGTAGAAGGTTTCTGTTGAACGTATCTTTTGTTGCAGGTGCAAGGACACATGTCTCGTTAGTAAAGACTAACTCTTTGTTTTCAAAAGTTAGAAAGATGGGAGGCATGGTACGGGGAGTGCAATGGAATTTAGGGATGATACTTTCAGCGGAGAAGGCGCCTGGGACTCAAGGTCAACGAAACTGTCCAGGATGAAGTCACCGTTTCAATGGAAAAGCACAAGAAAGAAGACCTGGCCAAGAGGGCGTAAACAAGGCGTGTACCTTTGTAGTATGGTTTTGTATTAGGGATAGTGCCCCGAGGGAGGAAGCCAGAGAAGCGGTAGGGGAGACCTGAGAGAAGGACAGAGCTGAGCTTAGGTATATGGTGATTGCACTTCTTAGGAAGTCTTCACAGCTGACACCTTTTATTCTTTCTTGCCTGGGAAAATCGTTATGCAGGGATGTCACTTAGCGTTAGTGTAGGGACAGCAATTGATTTTGAGCTTGTTTAGGCCAATGAAGAGCAACTTAGAAATAGGAGCAATCATAGTCTGGTTGGTCCTCCTAGAACTTTCTATTCTTCTTATCCTGAGTCGGATGAGATTCCTGCGTAGATTATTATATGTATTAGTGCCCATCTATTTCTTTAACCTCGTGTTGAGGTGCCTGCACATTCAGTTATTTTTGGCGATAATAAATTCTCAAACTTGAATTCGGAGTCAGTGGTCCTTTCAGACAAAATGAATGCTGATATCTAACCAGATGAGATTCTCTCCTTTACACTATTCAACAGGTAAAAAGATCTTGGCGGCCAGAAGGTTCTTATAGATAATTAGATAAGAATCGGCGTTATCAGTTGGTAGCAGAGTAGGATGGTTACCTTTGATGGTAAGGGGAGATCTAGAGCAAGATAAGAGATTAGGTTGCCCCATAGAGCCCGAGTGACGCAGATCCAGAGAACCGCGAGAGAAGGATGTCGGAGGTCGTGGAAAACTGACGGAGAGTGACGGTGCGGCGGAAGTAGCAGTTCGTAGTAGAGTGAGTATGAAAAGAGTGATGGTTGATAGATTGCGGTGTTATATTGTTGTGTGATGTCTTGCGGAGTTGGAACGAAAGTTGTGTGATTGAGAAACGGACCGTGAGCGCGCGCGGGACCGGGAGATTTATTGTGGTGTAGAATACACCCAGAGTTGAGAACGTTGACCAGAGTTGTGGGGGTCACGAGACGTCATTGACAGACCCACAGAAGATAGGGACACATGTGTGAGTGTGTGAATAACCAACGCAGGTCGTAGGTTATTGTGTGCAGAACATCGAGTGATTGAATCCTATCGAGTGTATTAGAGGCGATTGTCCGGTCGTTCGTGGACAGACGGTTGCCAGATTGAGGTCAACAAGCTCAAGAGACTGATCGGTCATTGGTAAGACTGACGGTCAGAGAGGTAATTGTTCGGTAGGACGGACATTATTTCAGAGTATAATTGGGACGAATGCGAGTGAGAACAAGTGAATTAGAAAGGAGGGGAACTGCTGCGAGCGGAGGAAAAGTGACGTCAGACAAGTGCCGCGCTGCGATAGGCCGGTTGGTGTGAACCGCGCTGGTATTGGTGGATTGGAATCAGGAAGTAAAAGCGGACATTTTGAGTGCAAATACAAAGTTGATTCATCATGAAATGTTTTAAAGCTTTAAGGGAACTTTGCAGAGGTGATAGACATGTGGTTGTTCGGGAGGGAGAGGAAGCTCCTCCCGAGGACACACCAGCACATTATATGGCAAAGAATGTAGGATTGCATACCATAATTTGGCTTGAGAATTGGCATAAAATGACAGAAGCAGAAGGAGAATTGTCGTTCCCTCGATATGGTACTTTCAGGTTAGAGGTGCTGTACCAGCTCAAGAGTGTAATGGCTTCATTACGACCACTACCTAGACCAACACAGTTTGAGGCACTACATGCATGGATAAGAGCAGCGTATGATAGGAAGAAGGACAGATGCCAAGAAAGGGTGAAGAAATCGGTCAGGGCATTTCAAGATGCAAAATGGGATGCCTTGGAGAAAAGGTGGAGAGCAGACACGATCGAAGGAGATAAGTTATACCCACTGCTGATACAAAATGGAAAGATTACAAGAATTGATGAGGATGATAGTGATTTAGATGACAGTTTGTTGGATAGGATGTTGGCAGAGAGGCCACCACCATTTAACCCAGAGTCAGAAGAGGGAAAGAGAACCCCAGCAGTGACAATAGTTGATGAAAGCCAGAACCAGACTAGCATGAGAGTAGTGGGAAGAATTTCCACAGGAACGGAGGGGGCTACGGCGTCTATGATAACACAGCCTCCTGCGGGGAACACAAGATTACCGGACTCCTTGACAGTACCGGTTACCATTGGCCCTATAGTACCGGTATATGACCCAGACCGAGTGAGAGAAGGGAGCTCCGTGCCGATGAGAAGGGAAGAAGGAAACAGTGAGAGTGGGAATGGGTTTGGAGTAAGGGTGGTTCATTTCCCAAGACCAATGGAGTCAAGTACGCCGTTACCGGCTACAGCAGACTCTTCCTTCAGGAGAGAAGAGGAGGGACCAGAAAGACCGAGGTCTTTACGGGAATCTAAGTCAGCTTTGAGGGAGTGGACACCAACAGTAACGAACCAAGAGGATAGGATGCAAAGAGATAGGGCACAAAATGTCTCGGAAGACAGACCAGGTTCCAGGAATATGGAAGGGAATAGGTCACAAGGACAGAATAGTGATTGTGATGAGCGGGACGGCTCAGGTTGTCGAGACGTACTGAGGAGTGCAGTACAGGCAAGGTTGCTAGACGTAGTGAGGCTGAAAGCAGAGGTAGACGAAATGATCAGTGGGAGTCTGCCTTTAGAAAGGATAGAAATCTATGGATCAGATGAGCTGCTGTTTGTAGCAAAAGATGTGACTCGAAAAGCTAGAATGGCACATGATAGATTGAGGGATTTGGCCAAAAGATATGAGGTGGACCTGAATAAAACTAAAGCGTTACAGGGACCACATAGATTGCATTACAGTGATCAGGAGTTGGAGGAGAAAAGAATCACAGGGTTGAAGACGCACACCAGAGACCTGATCATAGGAATGAGAATATGGATTTTGTTGGACAAATGGGAAGAAAGGTGGTCCAAAAAGAAACCAGTAAAAAGAGCAGAAGGGAAACGCCGCCGCCAGGAGAGGGGCGACGGGTGTTGGAAATTTTCCTTTACGGGAAGTACAGAATGGAGGGTACGTGCATGTGCCGTGGAATAGAGGTTATTTGACTGCATTTACAAATGATTTTCCTCGGCTGAGGGAAAACCGGTGGAGTGGTACAAGCAGGTTGAGCGGTTTGTGAAGATTTCAAAAGTATTGTGGATTGATTTGAACACTTTGTTTGACATAGTGGTACCAGGAGATTTGTGGACAGCATGTAAAGTCGCTATTGAGTGGCCGGCTTCGGAACCGAAAAGAGAGGCGGTTACAAATGGTCCATCACCTGATGTCATGAAAAAGTATGAGCAGGTGATTACATGGTTGAAGTCGAAGATTTCACCTCAGGATATAGATTGGGTTAAGATAGATCGGACTGTACAGGAACCCAAGGAAACGGTGCATGAGTATTACGAAAGACTTCTGCAAGTTTTTAAACATTATAGTGGGTTGGATGTTTTGGACCCTAAGGATATGGGACAGTTTGTCTCAAAGTTTGTAACAGGTCTGAGAGGGGAAATCAGCCTCATGATACAGCACCATTTGATCTGCTGGCAGAACAAGCCACTAGATGAAATTTTGCGGTACGCGAGGTACTGTAGTGATGAGGTGGATTCAAAACATCGAAAGCTAAAAGACAAATTGATGCTTGTCCAGATGCAGACAGCACAGAATCAGCCTAGTGGAGGGACCTTGGGGAGAAAGCAAGGAAATTTCCAGGGAAACCAGAATGGGCAGGTACAGGGAAAGGGAAAACCAGTAGACCCCAAGACAGGAGTGGACGTGGCCACACTAAAGAAGACCACTGCGTGTCATCTTTGTCGCCAGGTCGGACATTGGAAACGCGAGTGTCCTTTGAACCCAGCTAATCAGGTACAGGAAGAGGAAGAGGGGGCTCAGGCACCCGCGCAAGAGGTGGTTAACACAATAACGAGACCTAGAACGATGAAAGGGGGGTTTACAATTCTCAAGCTCAGATTCCCCAAGCTCCAAGGTTTTCACAAGGAACACGAACATATCAACAGATGCCCCTGTTCGAACGATATGCTGAGGATAGCTTAGACCCTTTATCCTGACGGTGCCTGAGGGGGAGGAAGACTGCACACTTGGAGCGGTCTTGGAGGTAGACCAGAGAGGACCTTTTGTAGAGGCAGAGATTGAGGGCAATCCTGCAACACTTTTGGTTGATACTGGAGCTACCCGGTCTACTGTAAGATCTGCAGTAGTCCCTAACCTACCCCTCTCGGGACAATCGATCCAGGTTGTTGGAGTAGCGAACAAGAAGATGAGCAGCCCATTGACAGAACCGATCTTAGTAAAGATAGGTTCTTTCCAAACTAGACATCAGTTTGTAGTGTGTGACACGAGTCCAGTTTGTCTTTTGGGAAGAGATCTGTTGTGCAAGTTGAACTGCACGATTTATTGCACACCACGGGGAGTGGAGGTCCAGACGATAGATGACGATGCGGACTTTAAAATTACCAATCAGCTTCTGTGTATAGATCTGTACCCAATGGTGACTGTGGAAGAACTTCCACATGATCTGAGAGACGCAGTGTCGCCTGTGGTGTGGGATTTCGCAGGCGATGAAATAGGTTTAATCAGAGGGGTTGAACCAGTGCGGATTGAGGTGAAACAGAATGTTGATTTCCCCAGAACACCTCAATACAACCTGTCGACAGAAACGATTGCAGGAATAAAACCTGTGATCGAGACTTTCATTGAGAAGGGTATTTTGAAGGAGATCAGAGGCAGTCCCTGTAATTCGCCCATAATGGGACTACAGAAACCGAGCGGGAAATACAGGATCGTGCAAGACCTGCGAAAGGTCAACATGATAGTTGTCCCTTGTTGTCCAGTGGTACCGAATCCTTCAGTAATACTGTTCCAGATCCCATGTGAAGCCGAATGGTTTACGGTTATCGATTTGTGTCAAGCCTTCTTTTCGATACCGCTCCACGAGGAAAGCCAATTTCTTTTTGCGTTTAGGCTAGAAAATCGCGTGTTAACATGGTGTCGTATCCCTCAAGGGTATACGGAAAGTCCATCGATCTTTAACCAGATCCTGAAGAAGAACCTTGAGAGTCTTGTGTTGCCGCAGAACTCAGTTCTCGTGCAGTACATAGATGACTTGCTCATTGCCTCAGAAACAGAAGATGCTTGCAGAATTGACACAGTAGCCTTGTTGAACCACTTAGCAGAGAATGGACATAAGGTGTCCCCGAACAAGCTGCAGTACTGTTTGAATGAGGTACAGTACTTGGGACACAGATTAGAAAAAGGCAAGAGGAAGGTGTCACCAGATCGAATTGAGGCAATAATGAGCATGGCGGTACCCACTACACAGAGGGAAGTTAGGATGTTTCTGGGAATGGTTGGCTATTGTCGACAGTGGATTCCTAGTTTCTCCTTGAGAGCAAAGCCTCTGCAGAGGCTCACGCACAAGGATGTGAGTGATCCGGTACCATGGGACGAGGAGTGCTTGATGTCATTCCTGCAGTTGAGAGATGATTTGTGCAGGGCTCCCGCACTGGGAATGCCTGATTACAACAAGGCCTTTTCATTGTTTTGTTACGAGAGAGGAGGATGTGCATTAGCAGTGTTAGCTCAGAACCATGGAGGTGTCCGTAGACCAGTTGCTTATTTTTCAGCTACTTTAGATCCAGTAGCTTCTGCGTTGCCCGGATGTCTAAGATCCGTTGCTGCAACAGGTGTCAGCATTGAAAGATGTGAAAGCATTGTAATGGGACATCCATTGACTGTACATGTACCACATTCGGTTGAGTTATTAATGACCAGGACCAAGACCCAGCACCTAACGAACAATAGGTTAACAAGGTACGAGCAAGTCATACTTGCCGCAGAGAATGTGACTCTGAAAAGGTGCTCCATCTTGAACCCTGCGACATTGATGCCAATACCGAACACAGATGATGAAGATTGTGAGGACCATGACTGTCTCGATGTGACCGAACTTTGCACCAAACCGAGACCTGACATTGTCGATGAGCCATTGGATGACCCAGATGAAATTTTCTTTGTCGATGGTTCATGCTTAAGAGACAGTGTGGGGCAATTGAGAGCAGCGTTTGCTGTATGTACTATTTCAGGAGTGGTCGACGCCGCTTGCCTAGAAGGAGTACGCTCCGCGCAGGTAGCTGAGATCATTGCCTTGACCCGTGCCTGTTTGGCCGCTGATCGATTCGAATCACGATTTACACAGACAGCCAATACGGCTTTGGCGTGGTGCATGACTTCGGGCAGTTATGGTCTCAGAGGGGATTTTTGACATCATCTGGCTCACCCATTCGTAATGGAGAATATGTAAGACAATTGTTAGAAGCATTACAGCATCCGAAAGAAATTGCTGTTGTAAAGTGTTCAGCCCATGGGAAGGGGAGGACTTTGTATCCTTGGGTAATAACTACGCAGATGAGGTAGCCCGCTTCTGCGCAGAACAAGGATGCATATACACAGGCAGGGAGATAGAAGAGAGCCAAGAGGGAACCGACCTCAGCATAATGTTGGCCATGGCAGACACTTGGGAAGAGCTTAAGAGATTGCAAGATGAAGTCTCAACCAAAGAAAGAGAGGGCTGGATCAAGGCTGGGTGCGAGAGAGGAGAAGTGGATGTGTGGGTATCAACCGATGGGAGAGCTGTGTTGCCGGAAGAATTGCTGAGTCCGATGGCAAGATTGATACATGGTCAGGCACACCTGGGTAGAGACGCAATGATGAGGGTGTTCAGACAGACGTGGTATAACCCACGGTTCCGAGCAATGGCTGAGACGGTATGTCAGAGGTGTGTTACATGTCAACAGATGAATGCTGGAAAGAAAACTGTAGTTACACTGAGTCATATTGGAAGGTCAGGAGGGCCCTTCAATAGACTACAGCTGGATTTCGTGGAGATGCCTAGGTGCAATGGCTTGAGGTACATTCTAGTGATAGTATGTATATTCTCACGGTGGGTGGAGGCATACCCCACACGAAGGTGTGACACTCTGACAGTGGCTAAATTACTGTTGAGGGAGCTTATCCCTAGATTCGGGATCCCGACCTCTTTGGAATCAGATAGAGGTGGGCACTTCCATAGCGAAATCATGAAGTTACTTTGTGCAGCATTGAACATTGACCAGAGACTCCACTGTAGCTACAGACCAGAGGCTTCTGGGATGGTGGAACAAGTTAATGGAACTTTGAAGGCCCGGATGGCAAAAATGTGTTCTTCAACATCCCTGAAATGGCCCGACGCCTTGCCACTGGTGCTCATGAGCATGCGAAGTGTCCCAGACAGAAAGACCGGGTTGTCCCCCCATGAAATAATAATGGGGAGGGCAATGAGACTGCCAGCAGTACCAACTACAGCCTTGATAAACATCACTGATGATTTGATTCTCGATTATTGTAAAGGACTCTCTGATGTGGTCCGTTCTGTATCCCAGCAGGCGCAAGCAGCTGTGGTTCCAGCCTCGAGTGATCTGTGCCACGACTTGTGTCCCGGTGACTGGGTGCTCGTCCGGAAGCACGTGAGGAAGAGTTGTTTGGATGCTCGTTGGCGTGGCCCGTACCAGGTGATACTTATCACGAACACAGCAGTAAAGTGTGGAGGATTGCCGAACTGGGTGCATGCTTCCCATACCCGCAGAGTTCCAGCACCCTTGGAAGAAACAGCTCCTCTCGCAAATGAAAATCCAGCTGATGTGGCAGGGCCACATGAGAGGACAAGCCAAGCTGTAAGGGTCGCTGACACAGCTGGTGGTGCACTAGAGCAAGCTGAAGGGGGTTTCCACAGTTCGAACCCTGATTCAGGCACTGAAGAAAGAGAAGGTGCAGTGGGCGGAGAAGAGTCAAAGGCAACAGAAAGAGGAAGTAGTGCACTGGGCATAGAAGGAGAAGGCAGACGAACGAACAGAAGTGTTGAAAGTTGGCCTGAAAGACAGAGGCGACTGAACCTGAGGTTAGCACCTGAGAGAGACCTTGCTCCAGTGTCCGAAGTATCTGAAACCGAAGCAAGCGACGAAGACCAAGCACAAGACAGTCGGCGAAGGTCTAAGAGAACAAGAGTGCCTTGTCGCAGATACTCTACCCCTGAGTGGACTTACACTGTGTTTGATGCAGGGGGTGGTGAATACAGGGAGACTGAAGTCAGTGGAAGTGTTCAGTCGGAGCCCGAAACTGGTGGTGAAGGTGGTGCTGCGGATGCCAGGGTTCGAGATAGACGGAACACTGACACTCACGATTCCGAATCCCCCACTTCTGAGTGAAGTCCGAAAATTGCTTTTGCATCGGGTCGAGTTCCCGCCTTTCGGAGCTGAGCCGTTTTCACACGAAGTGCTGCTTTTGCGTCTTGAACTTTTGTATCACGTTCTGGTTGTGCTCAATGAGGATCTCATTATGGATCAGTAATGAACTGTAAATAAAAGTCTAAAAGAAGAAGATAACCTAGGTCCGAGTGGAAGAAGAATAAACTTAGGGACTTTCCACAAGAAGAGGGACGAAAACTAGGGAAGTCTTTTTCTGGACTGTGTAAATAAGTTGTGATCGGAAAGGGAAAGCCCGGAGATTTCATGGTTGCTTGAGCTGGTTGAGCAAGTCACAAATAAAGGACAGAGACTTTTCTGAGTTCTTTGCGATAACCAAGACTTTTTGAGAACTTTCGAAATCATGGAGCCGGGTAATCCCAATCGTAGAGCAAAGTGGATTATAGGCATTCTTATAAGTAGTGTGATAATTTCTATAATCATAGTAGTTGTAGTCTCATATACTGGTTCGCATGAGCCAGAAGTAGAGGCAGTGACAGGGACACCCACACCTATCACACCTAGTCAGAAGGGGGTAGACAGGGCAGCTGATAGAGCTATGATATTAGAAGAAAGTCGTAGATTACATGTAGATTTGTCTAAGGGTGATTTTAAGCTTAATGCGTATGCTAAGTTGTTGTATGAGTATGTTGACGTGATGGATGCGAAAGATTGTTATGTGTGTATGCAGTTGCCTACTTCGGTGGATGAGGGTATTAGGTATCATCATCTTCCACTGACTTATGGTATTTCTTGTAGTCTTTTGCTTAGTTTGTTTTATGAGAGAGAGCAGTTCGAGTATTTCTTTTCCAATTTCGACGCAGTGCTTCCTGAAGTCCCAGCTTACAAGCATTTGAATAAGTATGACTATTATAAGACCGAGGACAGACTGAGGAAGTACTTCATACCGAGTTTGGAATTGGATACAGCATTCGCACACAGACACAATCTGACTTGTTTGATGTCGGATGTAGAGAGAAAGTTTGTAGATCAAGTTGAAGATAGGTATAGAAAGCTGACTGAATCCCGAGATTTAGGGCATCACAGGACAGATTGGACGGAGGAAGAACGGTTGCATAAGACCAGGGAAGCTATGGTCCTATAGCGTTAGATAAGGAGCAGAGGGGTAAGTTGTGTATAAGGCGTTATCAGACTTACTACGAAAAGGTTCCAGTGGGACAGAGTACTTGTGATCACGTTTTCACCATGGCAGATGAGGCAAAAGATTTTCTCCAAGGTCCTGTACAAGTGATACCTACGGTGTATTACGTATGTGGAAAGAATGCTTATGTGAGGTTGCCTGCAAATTGGTATGGAACATGTTATTTGTCAATAATATTTCCAAAGATTTACCATACAGAAGACTTAAATCTTCTGGAGGGTGGAGAGCATTCAAGAACGAGAAGAGCTGCAAGTGCAGGAATCGTTGTGGGGGATATCTTTGGAGCTATGATACCTAGTCTAGGAGTAGTCTTGAATGATGTGAAGATCCGGAGGTTAGCGACTGTGGTGGATGAATTTTCGATGAACACAGCAAAGTCGTTGGTGTTGGTGGAAGGAGAGATGTTGTCGATAAGGGGTATGGTTTTGCAGAATCGCCTTGCTTTGGATGTCCTATTGGCAAAAGAGGGCGGAGTCTGTAAAATGCTGAAGGTTCAAGAGTGCTGCACTTATATACCAGACCGTAGCAAGGATCTGGAGAAATATATAAGTAACATCACTATGATCCACACAAAGATAGCGGATTTGACCAAAGAAGGGGCCTGGGAAAAGGTCGGAAAGGGTTTTGGTCAAGTGGGAGGTTGGTTTGCAAACCTAGGAAAGGGATTCCTTGGGTACTTCCTGAGACCACTCCTTATCTTGGTGGTTTGTGTGGCTGGCTTGTGGATTATGATCAAGGCCTACAAATGGTATCGAGCAGGCAGAGTCAAGAGAGCTTTGAGGGAAAATGACATGAGATTGGCAAGATTGCAGGACAATCAGTATCAAAGGCTCAAGAGCATGGAGAACTTCAGATCAGGGAAGATGGGAACAAGTTCTGTTTAGGTCGGTTCCTTCTCCGAGGGAGTAGAATGAGATGTGATGACAGGAGTCATCAAAGGGGGAACTGATAGAGCGAAATGTTCTTGTGAATTGTAGGGGTGCATCATAATCACTGATAGGCCGCACCCATATGTATTCAGACATATATTCGTTATACTCATTGTATACTCATGCATGTTTAGCAAAGAATGAATAGTTCACTGAATTGAAGTGAACTCAGCAGTATAATGGGGTTAGGATAATGATGTAATGTAATGCTTTTTGAATTGTGTGAACATAATGCATAGAGGAATTAGTTCGTGTATGTAATGTAATTGCAGTAGTTTAAACGTGCACCATATTAAAGTTGCACATGTAATTCATCGTTTGCATAATGAATCGTAATGAATATGCTTATAGGGAAAAGTAAGATGTGTGTTTAAAAGTTATATGTAAGGGCCTGACTACATATATGCTTAAGGAAGGCCTGGTATATTCTTATGTTAGCTTATAATGTAGGCCGAAAAGGGTTTCTCTTGGAAAGGCTCTCTGGGCACAAACGGTAGATTTAATTAGCACAGTAGAAGGTTTCTGTTGAACGTATCTTTTGTTGCAGGTGCAAGGACACATGTCTCGTTAGTAAAGACTAACTCTTTGTTTTCAAAAGTTAGAAAGATGGGAGGCATGGTACGGGGAGTGCAATGGAATTTAGGGATGATACTTTCAGCGGAGAAGGCGCCTGGGACTCAAGGTCAACGAAACTGTCCAGGATGAAGTCACCGTTTCAATGGAAAAGCACAAGAAAGAAGACCTGGCCAAGAGGGCGTAAACAAGGCGTGTACCTTTGTAGTATGGTTTTGTATTAGGGATAGTGCCCCGAGGGAGGAAGCCAGAGAAGCGGTAGGGGAGACCTGAGAGAAGGACAGAGCTGAGCTTAGGTATATGGTGATTGCACTTCTTAGGAAGTCTTCACAGCTGACACCTTTTATTCTTTCTTGCCTGGGAAAATCGTTATGCAGGGATGTCACTTAGCGTTAGTGTAGGGACAGCAATTGATTTTGAGCTTGTTTAGGCCAATGAAGAGCAACTTAGAAATAGGAGCAATCATAGTCTGGTTGGTCCTCCTAGAACTTTCTATTCTTCTTATCCTGAGTCGGATGAGATTCCTGCGTAGATTATTATATGTATTAGTGCCCATCTATTTCTTTAACCTCGTGTTGAGGTGCCTGCACATTCAGTTATTTTTGGCGATAATAAATTCTCAAACTTGAATTCGGAGTCAGTGGTCCTTTCAGACAAAATGAATGCTGATATCTAACCAGATGAGATTCTCTCCTTTACACTATTCAACAGGTAAAAAGATCTTGGCGGCCAGAAGGTTCTTATAGATAATTAGATAAGAATCGGCGTTATCAAAATTGGACCCCAACAGTTCTGATCCATGTCTTTTAATTGATACATCTATATATGATAATAAAGTGTCACGATGCATGGTAAGGCCTAAGGGTGCATTCTGTACTCTACTATTGCCCGCACAGGCTCATTGATAATGACCCCCCAGGCAGTCCCACCACATCCCCGCTTTGTGCAGCATGTGTACCATAAACCTCACGTCCCCGCTTTGTGCAGCATGTGTATCATTAATGACCCCCTAGGCACTCCCTCCACGTCCCAAGACGGTGGCCACATAATAGGATCCCTGTAGGCCCAAGGCTATGGCGTGTCATAGGAGACCAGATCTTTCAAAATAACATATCCCTGTGCTCCGCACATCATATAATGGCCTCCTTTAATGCATACAGCTGGGATAGACATGTTCATGGCCCGCCCTTTTTCGGCGGCCTTCTTGGGGCATGGTCAATAAAGATTGCACCCTAGGGCTCCAAGCTCGCTTGTCTTTAAGTTCTTACCCGGAGGAGGTTCTCCAGCTCCTATCCCCGACGTCTCTGCTCTTCTCGTGGCCTGAGCCTGAGCAGTGGCATCATATTGTCTTCACCAGAGGTTCCATGGCTCCCGCTCCATGGCTCCCGCATCTGCAAAGCAAGAAGAAAGAGATTATTCAAGCACCTGGACATGCACTCAGCAGCATCAAGCCAAGGTCAGTGTACTGTACCTTAGAATATAGTGCAAAAATTATAAAGGGCAAAGAACAACAGGCTCACAGCTCGAACTAATTGGACATTGGCAGTAGAAAGACTTTGGGCAGTTTGTGGAACATTGTCATGCCTTGGTAATCTATGGGAGAATAGGTTTATGGAACAAAGAGAAACTGCAATAGTTAACCTAGGAGAGAAATAGGTTTGGTAAACACAATCTATGGACAATAGTCTACCTATGAGTGAATAGGTTGTTGGACACAAAGTTCCTTTACACGCAACAAGTAAACAACCTATGTTGGAGTAGGTGACTTGAGTTCCTTTGATGCAAGTCGACCCAATGTTAATAGTAATTGTTGTGCAAAACCAAAAGTGTGAGCAGAGTGCATGAAAGGTGAACTATTAAGGGATGCCTATAATTTTGTATGTGATATTATTGCCCGTTTATCTCCTGTAAGTTGGCATCTCCCAGACAGCAGTTGAGGGGTAGAGTTACAGAGACAAGATCATGACAAAAAACACAGGTGCCTGTCGCACAGCCCATGCCGCAGACCAGTACACTTTAACCTCCTCTTCCACTTTCCAGTTCCTTTTCCCTCCTGCCCTAAAGGCTAATCGCTCACACTCGTATCTAATCGACTGTTGAGGACTATCCTGAAAGTGACTTCATTTCCGCAGAGCCTGGATTTCAGGTGAGTGGTTTCTGGCACCTGACATAAAGTCTGTAATGGCTTTCCTGATTTTTTTTTCTGAAGAGCTATGTATGTTAAAACATAACCAGCACTGCATAAAGTTGAAACCCAATGCCAAGCCTGTTAACCATAAAGTAATACCGATTCCCCACCTAATGCAAGATCCCTTGAGAAATGAATTAAACAAATGACTAAAGTTGGTAGTAATAGAACTTATAAAAAGTTCCCAATGGTTGACCCCTGTTGGTATTGCCACCAAATCCTCAGGGGAGGACATCATGCTATATGTGGACTTACACAAATTACATGGAAATATATGGGTTGATAGGCATTCCCTTCCATGTATTCATGAGGTCTTAACCCTGAGCAAGGATGCAAGTTGTTTCAGTGTATTGGATCTTTTGTCTGCCTACTACCAGATAGAGTTGCATACTTTCTCACATCAACTCACGTAATTTGTAACTCCCCTGGGTCCCCATCAGTATGTACACATGCCTTCTGGGCTTGCCTTTGCCACATCCGCCTTCAAGAGAATATTGCAACAGGTGTTAAAAAAATTACTGAACACAATGGGGCATATTCTCAAGAACGTGTGATAACCATCGCAAAAGTGACTTAACGCAACCCTCAACATCGCAGTCCATTGCGGGACATTTACGCCGTGTTAACCAAGTATTCACAACACGGTGGTACCATGCGATAGTCTCCAGATAACGCGTCAAGTGACTGCGTTAAAATCAACGCCACGCCGCAAAAATGCGAAACACGAACGCCAAAAAAGCTGCGATGAGGCCGAACGCGATACAAAAAGCAGCGAAAACCAGCGGCAGGCCTGTAAATCCCACGCGTCTGGTGGGAAAATTCACCATAGAAGCAACAAAAACAACACACCAGAAACAATCCAAAGTGCGTAGCAACATGGATGCATCCTGACCCAGCGCAGAGGCCAACGCGAACCCCACAAGCTCCACAGACCACCAGAAAGGACCAACTGGGTCGGGGAAGGCCAAGGAGAAGAGGGAGAGGAAGACGGGGTGCAGTCCGTAGGAAAACAAGACCAGCGTCACGGATGTTACAGAACACTACCAGCAACTGACCCACATTCAGACCACCTTGAATGCAGCCGGAGTGCCAAGGAGGCCAATGGAGGAGGCCAAGAGGCGCTGGCATGACGTGAAAACCTAAACCAGGCCCAAAGCCGCTGCCAACAGGAAGGCAGCTACGGCGACAGGAGGTGGGAGTCCTGCGCCACAGGAGGAGCTGGAGGAAATGGAGGCCGCTATCAGTGTGGAGACGGTGCAAGGAGGTGGGAGTACGGACACAGCTCGAGAGGACCTGACACAACAACAACAGGGTGAGTAACGAATGGGTCCTGGGGGGACGGGGGGAGATGGGCACAATGGCACACATGCACAACGACGTGTAGCACACTGCACACCCACAATAACCCAGGGTCATGCCCCCCATCCCCGTGGCACACTGCAGCACACACACATGGCAAACACAGCACATCCCATGACAATGTGGCACAAAGTGCAATACCGACACTGCAGAACAGGGGACACAACTGGGTCCGCCCATGCGCATAAACAGGCCAATCACATTTGACAGAGGAGAGAACTGTGAGATGTATATGTACAGGTACAACCTCACAACAGTCATGTAGTCCAAATGTCCACTGTCCCCCCTCAAATTGCCAGCGCCGCCCAAACAGCCACAATGTACATTGTCACACAGTCTGCATGTCTACAAGAAAAATGCGCCAACATAAATGCCAACACAATGTCAACATGCATCTCCCCTTCACATTGCAGAGGGACAAACAACACCTCCAGCAGGTCAGACCAGACAACCCATCAGTGATGCAGGACACGACCAACACACCTTCGACACCTACACCCTACAACAGCCCATGGACATCCCACGTAACCCACCACCAGGACCAGGGCAGACAAGCTACTTTGAGGAGAACCCAGCCCCTGCAACAGACCACACAGCATGAAGCACACGCAAGCAAGGCTGGCCCACAACACTTCACCGACCCACACATGGCACCCCAATGCCAGGTGTCAGAACGCCAAAAGGAGGTGGCCGAACAGGTGCGGGTGTGGTCCGAACCCATGGAAGGCGAACTACGTGGGGGTGAATTACCCTTCAGGGACCACCTACACCCCACAAAGGAGACCCACACTGGCATAGAGACCCACACTGGCATAGAGACTCACGCAGATATCATGTTGAACTGGCTACGGGCACGTGCGCCCGGCCCCTTCGTTGGCAGGGCCACATGTACAGTGACGCCTGTGCTGGATGTGTGTGGGGTGAGCATAAGCCAGCCCGCATGGAGTGCTCGGTGCTGGCAACAACTTGAACAGTGGACACCAGTGCAATGAAAACAGAAAACACATGCATAACAGAGTCATATGCTGAGCAACATGGAGGGAGCCGGAGCAAGTACAGTGGTCACCCAACATACAAACAGAAGTGTCCGTGAGTTGCAGTGCACTGAGGTTGGGGCACTAGAGCTGTGCGCGCTCCTGTGATGAAAATAACTTGGATTGTGTCCATTCGGGATATTCCTGATGCAGATGCAGTGGGGTGTGTTAGACCTGCAGCAACTTCCTCATCAACGTACCAGGTCTCCCACACTGCCTGAGGTGACATTGCTGCGCAACATCTCCACATCACAGAACTCAATCAGTAACGGTCCATTGGTTGCAGTGCACTGAGTCAGTGGCACCTGGAGTGCTGAGCAGGGGATCAGGCAGATGATGGCATCCATGACAGGTCTGAGCAACTCCGTCAGTCTGCCAGTACCACTGTCTCGACTCTGGCAGATGGTGGTTGGAGTTGGCCCTGGCAATGGTGGCGTGTGCCTCCTGCGGTGATGCGACGTCCGGGCCGGTCAGGACTCGATTTGATGTGTGAGCCCTGGTGGTCCGTAGTTGAGGCCGGAGGCAGCGGACAGTGCAGGGCCACATGCACATGGCGTCGATGACCCCAAGACCACCGTCACAGAGGTCATCCAATATTCATTCAGACAGGGTCCCGGAGTAGAGCTGCACAGAGTTAGTGGCCCCGGGTGCACAGCGGCAGGCACAGGCACACAACCACGGGACAGTGACTTGAAGTCCAATGAGGTAGGGCCACGCAGACGGAGCGGGTCCTCGTCGATGTCGGAGGTGAATGTCGCGGAGTGTTTCGGGGGACAGTGGAAGGTGTTCTTCCAGGGCATGATGCAGAGGGCAGAAGCTATCCGGAAGCAGCAAATGGAGGAGTGGAAAGCGACTGCCTCGTTGCCACCACCAATTCGGTATCAGTTGCATGAGGATGAAAACTACCCCCTAGTCCATAGACTCAAACGCCACCAACGTACAACCAGAGAGTGTCCATGAATGTCCGGGAACAGACTTAGTGGCACCGGGGCTGAGAGAGGATGCAGTCTGCGATGATGCCGGTACACTGTTATGAACTCCGGCATTGACGATTCAAGACTCTGTGACCTACTGGACCGCAGTGTAGGCCGGAGGCAGCAGTCAGCAGTGGGCCACAGCCACGTGTCGTAGGCTCGCGATGCACAGAGTTAGTGACATCAGGGCAGTTGTCGGTAGTGTTCGATCACCTGCGTAATGATGATCCTTTTTTCCTCCCAACTGCAACGCGTCATCCTCGTATGCCTCTCCTTGCGTGCAATGATTCCTACTCTGCCTTTGAATAATCGATGTTCAGTTCCAATTCTGTGACCTACTCGAGCGCAGCGTAGGCTGAGAGCAGTAGTCCGCGTGGGCCCACAGAATCTTGCAGCTGTGATGTAACTCTAAGACCTGTTGGCACCACATCGAAGGGTGTATAGTGACATATACTCAGCCATGATTTATGTGCTCTGCCATGGTGTAATCAAGACTCAGTTCCAAATGTGTGACCTACTTGTCCGCTGTGCATGCCGGTGGAGTACGTCAACGTGAAAGGAATACTGCGGGCCTGTGTTGCGGAGGCCGTGATGGTCTGAGGAGGCTGCCAAGGTCACAGGCCTCAGGCTTGGAGATTGCACCGGCACGTGGTGGGCCCTCATCGACACACGCCGGTGTCGGAAGGTGGGCATTGAGGCCTGGGTGCGCAGGGGCGGGCAGGACTGATTCGGGGACCAGCGTCCCGGGGTTCAGCAGGCGCACAGGATCGCTGGCAACACCGCTCACGGCGTCGGCCTTGTGGCGGGGTGAGGGGCGCAACCCTGGCAGAGACGTTGGGCATTCCAGAAGAGGACCACGCCCAGGGTTACGTGCCTTTTATTCACACCCCTACGCTGGCCTGGCATATGCCGGGCCAGCCCACTCCGCTCACGCTTATGGGGGGGACGTCACAAGCTACATTTCCGAGACTTCCCCACTGGCTGGGGTGACATGGTTGCGTCCACTGTCCACTACACTCCAAACACCAGCGGTGTGTGTCAATATGGATATGTGTGTGGTCTGCATACTGCAGTCTGGCCAGCACATCCACGACACACTTGGCATTGTGTACATTCTCATTCATCGGTCCCTTGCCTCCTTCGCACATGCCTGGTCCCCACCTCTTCCGACATTCTGCTATTGTGTGTCCGAGGTGCCATGCCGTAGATGACTCATGTACATGGCTGGCCCAGGTTCCCACAGTGAGTTGTGCTGTCATGTCTGGTGGGTGTGCATGTTGTATGTGAGCTTGTGACGTGCATTTCCTGTGTTGTGTGTTGCATGATTGTGGAGTTGAGGTGTGTGGTGTGTGCATTTGGTATTGGCCAATGAGCAGTGCATTTCAGTGGGTGCCATCCTGGTGGCGCAGGTTGATGATGGACTGTCGGGAGGTGCAGGTATCATGCACACTGCCTGGGTGGTTGGCGACGTCGTTGGCGAAGATTCCACGGTGGTCCACTATTGCCTGCACATTGGTGGGATCCGTGCACTTTCTGTTGCGCTTATTGTGTGCAGTGTCGCAAGGGGCCACTAGTAGGACATGTGTGCAGTCACTTGCCCCCTGACACATGCGGAAAGCCAGCTGTGGCGTACATGCCTTGCTTGGTCTCCAGCTATTCCTGCACAGTGTGTGTGAGGTATGGATAGTGGGGTACCAAGCTGATGGTGTCATCCATGACCGTTGTTTGGAACTTGGATTGGCCAGGCTGTGTGACTCCTCCATCTCAGGCGGAGGTTGGTTGGAGGGTACCAGAGGCCAACACGTGCAGCACGGCCAGCAGCTTTGTCTGCGGTGGGATGTTGGTTGTCCACTGTGTTGGTACCATCAGCCTGTGGGCTATGGTGGTCAGGATGCGGAGGAGGGTTGTCCCTTTGGGCATATAGTGGGCAATGACATTCTCTGGTGTTGGGTCTGTGGGGTTGGTCCATTTTCGGAGGGTCGTTGCCTTTGTCTGCGCTGCCTCAGTGTTGGTCCTGGGGGGGCGGTGGGTGTCCGGGGGTTGGGGGGGTGGTGGCGGTGTGTGTTGTTGCCCTCTCGGGGCTACAGGATGCATGGTGAGTAGCTCCATGGCATCTGTTGTCCTTCAGGTGTGGCTCTGGGCGGTGCTCCATTTTGTGGTGCAGGCTGTGCTCCGACTTTGCACCAGGTCAGGGCAGGTGTTAGTTTCCTGCTGCTAACGCGCCTTATCGCCTGTTTTGTGGTTGTATCGCTGATCGGGCTGGTCGTTGAGAATGTTGAGGTGTGGTGTGGTCACAGCTTTTTGCTCGGGAACGCCTACTCTGCATCTCATTAGCAATAGTTGCAGGGGTCATCTGTGGCGATGTTTTTTGAGGATGCTTTCGCAGGTAAACTGGTGTTATAGGCTGTTAGCACCAGCTTATGAATGTTGCGATACATTTATCTCGACTTTGGCTGCGATAAAGTGCCGTTAACTCGGAGATAGCTCCTTGAGAATATGCCCCAATGTGTTTCCAAAATGCCTTTCAAGTATATGGTAAAGATGAGAAGGTGCACAATACGACTTTGGCAGAGGTTTTATCTAGACGTAAATTGGCAGGACTCACTATCAAGGAGGAAAAAGGCCAAATTGTGGTGGGATTCGTGGAATACCTTGGTCACACTACATCCCAGGATGGCATTAAACCCAAATTGAATCTTGTGGAGGCCATTGAGAAAAAAGTGGCTCCTACTAATGTGGTAGATCTGAAATCATTTGAGTGCTACTCAAAATGTGTCCATAATTATGCAAGTATTGTCGAACCTCTATGTAATTTACTCACGAAAAACACATAATATGCCTGGGACAAAAAATGTCACTCTGCATTTAAAGTTAAACTAGCCATAGTCAAAGCTCCATCGCTGAGGAGGTTTGACCCTAACAAACCCACTATGGTAACTACAGACACCAGTAACAAGGGCTTAGAGGCCAGTCTCACACAAACAGTGGAGGAAAAAGAGCATATTGTGGCACTTGCATCCCTGGATTTAAAGGGGTCAGAGAAACACTACTCTGTGGTAGAAAAGGAGGCCCTTGCCGGTTGTTGGCATTCCAAGTTTTTTTTATGGGGCTTACTTTTCACAATCAGGACCGACCACGAGCTTTTAGTCTACGCCTTTATAACCTAAGGTTCAGAAAGGACCACACCCAGGCTATCCCATTGAATATTAGGCTTAGAGGGATACAATTTCAGGGAACACCATGTACCAGGTATACAGAATGTGGTGGCAGATTTCCTTTCCCGGGCACCTTTAGATGTGCCATTAGCCGATGGTGCAGAGACGGAGAATGAGGTTGTACTAAAACTTACTAGCATAATTGAGACTGAGTGGCAAGATTGTGTGCAAAAGGATGAGGAATTGGGAAAGCTTTCCAAATTGATTCAAGAAGGATGGCCAAAATACTGCAAGGGACTAACGGTCTCAAGGTATACATTTTGGGAAGTCAGGTTTCAACTGAACATACAGGGAGATACTATATACCGAGATAAGAAAATAACACCACCAAAAAGAATGACAAAAAAATAAATGTTCTTGCATATGAGGGTTATTTATGATTTAGCCTCACCAAAAACAAGGTACACTCTGAATACTGGGGGCCAGGAAAGGACGCCATAGTAGAAGCAAAAGTCAAAGTATGTCTGGATTGTATGAAAAGTGACAAAACTCACTAAGTTAGGAAACCTCCTTTGGCCCCAGTAAAAGTACCAGACACTCCGTGGACAAAGTAGGTTCTTGACAAAATAGGCCACTTAAAACCTCAATACACTAAGAGAGTATTTCATTCTAGAGCTAGTAGATTATGACTCACGTTGGGTGGCGGCCAGATGTGTGCAACAAATTAACACGACAGCCATAGTAAAGTTCCTCAAATATGTGTTCTATGAAGAAGGATCACAATAAATGAACGGATGCACTCCTGATTTGTTTTATATGGTTTGAGTCCACAAGTTTTCAACGATGCTCATAGCAAAGATCTGGCGTGCAGCTCGTTACGTGCTCTGCCCCACCGGCACCATAGTAAAGTACTGAAAAACTGATGGCGCGTGGTTTCGCGCCACCAAACGATCGCACAGCCTTGTACGCAATTTACACAAGAAACCAATTTTTCTGATGAAAAGCATCATTGAAAACTTGTGGACTCTGACCATATAAAACAAACCAGGAGTGCATCCGTTCATTTATTGTGATTTTGAAGTTTTCGGCCCCGACGAATGGTTGCACCCTGAAACATAAAGTGGATTAAAAAACAGGAAAATGAAATATAGCAAAGCGTCAAAGGTGCATTTGAACATCAAGTTCACGAGAAGGATTCCATTTCATGTTTTAAGAACTGCAAACACTCTTTACTATGGACTTCTCACAATTGTGCAGATCACAATTTATTTTAATTGCATGTATATTTATTTAAAATAGATATCATTTACAATACGGTGACTAATGTATATTTTCACATATGTTTTTTTTTAACTCTGTAGGTTGATTGGGGGAGCAATAGAAAGCAGGACAATGTTGAGGGAAGGGTATAGTATTTCTTTCATGTTTACCACGCGTATCGGTACTCACAGGGCAGGCTAGAAGGTTTGCGGGTTGTTCAAATTTAAAGGCCTACACCTGGGGAATTGTATCAGCGAAGCGGCGTGAGGCTAGTTTAAAACAGAGCTGACGGAATATGGGAGAGGTGGATATGCTGCTTGCTAGCGCGTTCAAATTTAGACAGGTATGAAGCCGGTTGAGGGGGGTTGAGTTCGAGGATGTGAGTAGGGATTCAATAGTGGGCTTTTGTTGTAGGCAAGCAAGCACTGTATTTGAGGAATTTTATTTGATAAGGGGTTGTTGGTTACAAGGAGGGGTTCATTGTGCACAATGTTTTAGTGTTTAGTGATACCCCTGAGGAAGGGCATAAATAGCCCGAAATGCATTGGGTGAATAAAGGTGTTGCTGTCTTGGATGAACTGGGTATTCCGGCGTGCTTTTGAATAAGGCCTGGTTGGGCAATTCCTCAGCATTTGAAAAAAATGGAATCATGTCACCTTTGACGCAAATGGAGAAATTATTGAAAAGATTTGAAAAGCAACATGGATTAAAAGTGGATTAAAATGGATTCTGATGAAAAATTGGTTTCTTATGTAAATTGCGTACAAGGCTGTGCGATCGTTTGGTGGCGCGAAACCACGCGCCATTAGTTTTCCAGTACTTCTATGAAGAAGGAACACCTGAAATACTGATTACTGAAAATGGGGTACAATTTACCTCTGATGTAATGAAGGATTTCTTAGATGAAATTCACATCCAACACCACAGGACAGCCTTATATTGCCCATGTGCCAATGGGTTGGTTGAGAGAATTAATAGAATGGCGAAGGAGTGTTTTCAGAGAGCAAAAGTGATAGGGGTACCATCAATTTAGCTCTTCAAGAGACAATCTGGGCATACTGTACAGCACCTAATTGTGTCAAAGGAGTTTCTCCATTCTTATCCCTTAAAGGCAGAAACCCCAGAACAAAGTTAACAGCTTCATGGTAAAAGAAAACGGAAACTGTGGTGGTAAACAGAGAAAAAGTGTGTGAGAGAATATATGCACACCAAAACGATTATGTTTAAGGAAGGTTGGGGATTGCAACTGGGTGGACTTGTACAAACCCCAGAGAGTGAATGGTTTCAGGTTCTCTAAACCTGGAGAGTAATTCAGGTTAGGATAAATGTTGTGAGAATGGAAAATGGTCAGACATGGGGTTTGGACAAAATTGTTTCTTATAACACTGTTCTCTTGAATATACAAAAGAACGATAATCAAGGTTCAGGTAAACGGGTGGAACCCAACCATGATGGTTTTCAAGGAGAGATAAAAGTATGTTCAATCCTCAAGTGGCACAGAGACTATGGGGCATATTTACAAGCCCCTTGCGCCACTTTTGCGCTGCCGTTGCGTCACGCATGTGACGCAGCGGCGACGCAAACCATGCGCCGCGTTGCGCTATAGTTTACAACGTGACGCATCTAGGGAGATGCGTCACGTAGTAAACTCCTCGCGCCACATGAAACCTGCGTCAGGTTTCATGTGGGCGTACTCGGCGCAGGGGGCGTTCGGCGCAGGAACGCCTCGGAAAAGTGACGTAGTGAAATCTACAAGATTTCATGCAGTCACTTTTCCGACTGCTGGTGCGTCAAATCCTTACGCCTGCTTCAAGCAGGCGTAAGGATTGACGCACCATGTTAGGGATAGGGAAGGTTGGAACAGTGCTGGAGTTGCGTTGCGCTTGCGACACAACTTCAGCACTGCGCCAACCTTCCGCCGGCAGATGCGTCACGCATCTGCTTATCTCTGCGCCACGATGCGCCGCATTGTAAATGCGGCGCATCGGACGTGACGCAAGGGTAAACTTGCGTGACGCATTTTCCCTGGCGCATCCCTGCTGATATGCAGGGATGCACCAGGGAACGTAAATATGCCCCTATGTTCTTACTTGAGTGTGGTATTCCAATCTTACATCGTTTTCTTATAAGCATGGATGTAATTGTGTTACTAGTATTATACATGTTTTTTTGGTCGCTCAGCATATTACTGCTAAACATGTTGCAATTTCTCTTCCTGCATCTTACACTATATGGTTATTTTTGCATTTTTCTGTCTCCCTGCAAAGGGACATGTGTTGCAAATCTTCTCCTATGGTTTCCTCCTTTCCTGTTTACCCCTCCCTTTTCCTCAGCTCGGAACCTTCCCTGTTCCCTACTGTCAAACTGAACATTCTATATGAGCGGACGCACATAGCTGACTGTCAGCTGACTGGATTATGATGGTGCATGAAGAGTTTTATTAAAGCTGTTGAACTTACAACGCCTCATGGATTAATCTTTGCATCAAAAATGATTTGAAGATTCTTTGTACCTGACATTATTAACAGTGGTGATGATGAAGGGTAAGACATTGTGGCAATTACTGCATGAGACCAGACCTGGTACTATATTGAAAAGGTAAAAACCAGCGTCCACGTTTCTGAACAGAACTAGGCTATTGCTTTAGATGTAGAGAAAAGTGACTCCTCATTAGTGTCTGGCACACAGAAGAAAGTCACTCACAAGATTCTACTACAATCTGTAATTATCACCTGACTCATCAAGGGGGAATCATATGTTGCAGATGTGTGTGCTCAGAACAAATGCGCTGCAGTTGGCAAAGTCTACAATAGCCCTATATTGTCATGTGCATCTCTTAGCAATACCGCACACCATATCAGAAGCAAAAAAAGTAAACACTCCCACTGTGTCTGCATTAACCCTGGGCAAAGTGCTACGCTACGCTCGCGTAGTTTGCGAAGCTTGCGCTACTTCGCACAACGCGAATTGCACGTAGCACAGTGCGAACACGCGTAGCGTAGCGTAGCGTAGTGCCGCGGTCATTTTTGCTTGCTCGCGGTCCTCAACGTCAAGTTGGCGACCGCGAGCAAGCAAAATGACATCCTGGCGAGACTTTTTCCTCGTTCGCGATCAGCAACATCAAGTTGCTGATCGCGAGCGTGGAAAATAAACCTCCCGGCGAGATTCTCAACGCGGGGAGGTCAGGTTTCTCATTGCGAGTGGTCGCGTATGCTCGCGACCGCTCGCGATGAGAAACTACCAGTCCGCGTTGAGAAGCTGCCGCCGAGTAAAAATCTACTCGAGCAGCAGTAAAAGACAGCTCGCACTGTGCAAGTTGCCGTTTTCAATGATTGCACAGTGCGGACAGCATCCGGCACTGTGCAATCATTGCGAACAGTGCGCTACGCAGTTCGCGTAGTGCTACGCGGAGCTTGCGTAGCGCGAACTGCACTTTGCGTAAGCCGCAAGCATTACTTCGCGAACTACGCCCACCCTTAGTCTGCATGCGGAATTCGCAGACCCAACACCAATGAGATTTCAGTAGCATAAATGAACATGCATTTGAAATTAGGAGTAGCGCAGTCGAACAAATGCAAAATTTATAACGATGGGCCTATTACGATTGGTTTTTTTTCATGCTATTGTTGCATTTATTCTTTGGATCATGTGTGCTAAGTGGTCATAGCTAGCAAACAATATCTCTATCGCTGTTTCACTCACAGAGGTTTATATCGGAGCTCTCAAATTTCCCAGATCCATGCTTAACTTGGCTGATCCTTATGTTTTTTTGCATTCTGGGACTTGCAGTCCTGTTTTTATATTGGGATAACGAGGACTACAAGTTAAAAAATGCAGTGACAAAAACATTTATTAGCTCTAATACCCGTGCATGAAACAAAGAAACCAGAGAGCTCTGAATATTTTAATTTAGTGTATACTTAAAATGTGGTTTCCTCTTTTAGGGCTCATGTATATTTTAATGTACTATCTGTTGTTTGCATCCTTTTTTCCCTTCCAGAATGTGTCTGGTTCTGTTTCCTGTTTTTTCTCATCCAACATTGATGAAATGTGGGCCACACCATCATCTTCTTGCTTCTTCCTTCCACCTACCCCTGGGTCTATGTCTTTCCAGCAAGCCATCATTACTTTCGCCCCTTCCCCTCTCAAGTGACCTTCTTAATGCCTCCTTTCATAGTGTGCTGACCAGACAACCAGGCAAATTGTGGAAATGTTAAGGCCATCTTCTTGTGGCGTCTTCCCTGTTATGTACCTGAAAGGGTATATAGGTAGATCCCCTGCGTTTTCACCCTAACCAATGTCCTTTCATCTCTTTATTCAACACTTCCATTTCTGTTTAACTTAGCACCACCCTTCTTCATGTGTCTTTAGCCGGACCACAGAGGAGATTAGTCTCCAACTCAGGTGATTCTTAGCCACATATTTATTTTTGCCTTATATGGCATTGCTGATAATGGATCCTACTACTTGAATTGAAGTATAGAAGTATAATAGCTCCTCTGTTAACCCTTAAGATCCAGGTAGCAATCTTTCTCCCGGGGGTGCTCCACATATAATTATAAGGGGCTTAACAATTCCTTGAGAGGGTGGACTTCTGTTTGTCCTGGGTTGAGTTCCTGTTGTATTTACTGGTGGCTTAATAGTACCTCTTGGGTTTGGGCTCCTGTCACTCCTGGGGGAACTCTTGCCAAAGCTAGCATTGTTGGGTGGTCCATCTCTTTTCAGACATGAAGTCCGGGAAACACATTCCAGAAGACAATGAGGGTCATCAATAGCCGCCTAGAATTCAGAAAAGCAAGAAAGAGCTGGCTGCTCACAGAATCCAGACTCAACTAACTCTCAGACTGAAAGCCACACTGGTTGTATGCAAAGGAAGCTATCCCTCACAATCAATTCACATTCTGCTGCTAGTGTAACCCACTGATAGCTCCTCATATGCAAAGTCTGAAGCTCATCTCCAGACCTCACATACCACAACAAAACACACTATTCACACTACTAAATTCCTTTTTCTACCATGCATGACAATTGGAGTACCTACTTACTAGACTAACGAGTGCTTTGAGGCCTTGTTAAAGAGTAAGGAAGTAATAACTGTTTCTCTTTGCCACATGTAAACCCATAGCCTACACTTAACTGCTCTCCTGTCAGAGCTACCACAACTATTTCCCTGTAAACCTTGTATACGCTTGTTTTCAGTCCCACTATTATATTTCTTCTTTGCTGCACTCACAAAAAACATGTATTCTGCTATCTGTAACAAATACAAATATTTTTACTAATATTCCCACTTGTTAACACTATGGACATATGCAATTAATGTCTGTTTTAACTCACTTCAGCTGGTGTGTAAGTACGTTGATCTGTACCATAACAATCCCTATTTACGATGTGTAATATTGAGGTCTTGTTGTGCACTATATTGTCTGATTGTTATTTAACATTTGTATAGTGCACTGTCTGCCATTAGTATGGTCCTGCAGAGTTTTTAAAGTTTTTATAGGTTACTTTCCAGGCGGTGTCAAGGTTGCCAACACAGACAAGACTATGTTTTGGTTTATGAAGATTTGCAGTCAGTGGAGTGAATGATGATGTATCTCTGTGAGGTGTATTTGATTTCTATTTTTTCACTGATCCCTAACATCACTAGTCGATCATAATAGATTATTTTGTAACAGAATGTATGATATAATTATCTATTGTATATTAAGGCATGCTCAAACAACAAACCCAAAAGCCACAAAAGCTGTAAAACTAGATATCACAAGCAGCAGCAGTTCCCACTGCACTACACTGATGCCTCTAGAGCCTGTGACATGCTGCAAAAATGATAGCTGTAGAGGACGGCTGGTGAAGGATGCAGAAAGGCGCCAAGGACGATGCTTCCATCTATCATGGAAGAGCGATTTTCTGACAGACTCAGCACAGCACTGTTTATCAAATAATACATCACTTGCATCAGAGCACACAGACCCTGGCCAGGCCAAGGAAAGACAGCAGGGGACAGGATTGGGTATTGCCACATTATCAAGGGTTTCCTTACCTTACTGTGATGCCACAGCATTACATTAATACAGCGGACATTTTAGGTGACAACAAAACCCTTAGGAGGCAATAGGTGCACAACAAGAACTCTTTTGGTGGAAGGACACAACTTCTACCTAATCAAAACATGTACTCCTGGCTACCAACATGTGAGTGGAGCCATAATCCCTCTCTGTAGTTCTCCTCAAAGCTCATTTTTAGGTTGAGCACAAAAGGTAATTTTGCTGGTCGTACATCTGGCCCCAAATGTCCAAGAAAGGGGAAGCTGGGTTGCCTTTTGTTTGGACTCCTCTCTAAAGAATCCCTAACTTGATTCAACCTTTACTTTTTAAAATATTTTCTAACCTGATATGAAAAACAGTAACTGTTTTGTACACCATAATCTATTATATCAATAAAATCTTTGAAAATGCACAGCATTGGAAACGATTGTATCATCAGTCAGTACAGCTGATTCACTGACTGGAAAAACCGTGGCTGTTAAAAATGATTGCAGGCTATATAAATTCTCGACATTAATATTATTGGTGATACTATACAGACCGATACAAGGACAAATGTTTCAGTATTACACAGACAAATTCATTGCTGTGTTTGCTGGGGAGAGAGGTGACTTTCAGCTGTTGGTAAAAAAAAATAGAAATATATAAAATGCACCTGCAGCAGTGAAGTCTGTGTGCTTGGGGCTCTGAGGCATTAAGTTGTTCAAGTACTGCATCTTTGTCGGGTACCAATGTCTAACAGACATGCCCTACAGCCACCAACACAGATACACTCTAAGTTGGTAATTGAGTTGCTATCTCTTACACTTTACTCTCTTGTTGTAGCAAAGTTGAGCAGTCAGGACTTTCTCGATGCGGTGGAGGAGTTAGAAACTCTGATTTACAAAAACCCAGTAAATAAACAAGCAGAATGTCCAGTAACTGCCAGCACTTCAAAGAAGAAGACGATTATACTTACAAATAGGAGACCGCGTTTACAACGCAGTCATTACATCGCAGTTCCTTTACAACGTGGTCATTGTTAGAACGCGATGCCTTTACAACGCAAGTCATTAGATCGACTTGCTGTAGGGGGCGCTCTAACCTAAGGAATAGTATAATTTACTATTCCAACACCTTCCCTACTGATGCTTAGGCTGGAGTTGGAATAGTAAATTATACTATTCCTAAGTCCAGCGTGCCCCTACAGCAAGTCGATCTAATGACTTGCGTTGTAAAGGTATCACGTTCTAACAACGCGGTCGTTGTAACGACCGCGTTGTAAAGGAACGCGATGTAATAGCATGCGATGTAACATGCTATATTCCTTACAAATAGGTAAATGAGGGCCATTAAATTAAAGATGGCCATGGAAACTGAGATTGTGCTGGCATCTACTGGCAATGAGATAGGTCCCCAAAAGTATGCCTTCAGGACGTTAACGGGGCAAAGCAGTCAAACACTACCACACAGCGTAATCAGCTTGATGCTATGCTTGATCCCTGCCCTAATGTCTCTGTGGGACAAGGAGTAAGTCTGGTCGAAGACCATGCAGCTGAGTTCACAAAGAAGCAGTCCAGAAAATGAGTATGTCTAAAACTGAAAATAACATTGCAAGGTGCTGTAAGAGAGTACTTAGCGATGTCCAAAATCTAGTTAACACAGTCCAGTAATCAGCGTTCAGCAAGACAAAGTTCAGAATTGAATTCTGCTAAGTGCCTAACCGGTCTCTTCAATTTTTTAATAAAAGAGGCAAGGGGCTGGAGTGATGCTATATTTTTTTCACAACTCAATTTTATTGTTGAAAGCCGATACAGATCCGACGTCATATTGAGCGCCAGCAAAGATAATGACAAGCAGCATTGATTTCAACATTTTCCATAATAAAATATCCGTGTTGGTGTAAAAACACATTACAGAGAAAGGAGAAAATAAAATTTTAACTATAAACAATAGTGCCATAACAATATCGCTGGAGGCCTCCAATGATCCAAGACATGTGGGTCGATGCAATTTAATACATACATATATTAGGTCAACATCCATAGCGTAGCAAAATACCATGAACCCAACAATTCTTCGATAGCAGAGACCGAAGGAGGAGGATCTAAGTCTAGTCCCCTGTAATCTGCCCACCGCTTCCATATCTTATAGTGTTTCTGGGGGCACCCTCTTGCTGCAAAAACCGGGATTTATAGACCCATACAAAAGTCGAGTTCTTTCTTCCAGGTCTCAACCAACAGCAGAGACTCACACTTCCACACCCTAGCCACATCGCGCTTAGCCAGCGTGAGGCCAAGAAACAGTAAGTGGCGCTTATATCTATTGCCCAACCCAGGACCTCCGAAAGGCACGCAGCAACCCCCCTCCAAAACCGCAACAAGGACGTACACTGCCATATTGTGTGGAAGAAGTTGCGCTCAGTCGCCCCACATCGCAAGCATCTAGGGGATGCAATTAGCCCCGCCTGCCACAGCTTATATCTGGTGAAGTACACCCGATGCAGGTACTTGAATTGGATCAGCCGCAGGCGGGCAGCTATCGCTGCGCCACGCGGGGATTCGAGCGCCTCCACCCAATCATCCTCGTCAAGGGGCCCTAGGTCTAGCTTCCAGGCCTCCAGTGTTTTGTGTAGTGTGGTGGGGTAATATTTATGAGTGTACGGTAGATCTTTTTGATTTTGTGATCCCCCAGATCGCCCATAAAGACTTTGGCCTCGATGGGGTTAAATTCAGGTATAGTATCTAGCTGTGCCAAATATGGGGAGAGGGCATGTCTCAGTTGTAAGTACTTGTAGAATTGAGTGTGGGGCATATTAAATTCTGTCTGTAGTTCTTGGAAAGATTTCAAGCAACCTCCACTTATAACTGCCCCTACTGTATCAATGCCAATGGCCTCCCAACCCCAAAAACCAGATAGCTGCATCACTTGGGATAGCTGACCATTGCGCCATAAGGGGGTTTCCCTCGTCAGTTTACCCCACCAGCCCATCGCACGCACCGCTCGTTTCCAGACTGCAAATACCGTCTTGGTCGCCGGCGGTAATGCCTTAAGCTGCGAGCTGGAATATACGATCTGGTGGAGCGACGTGGCCCCCATTCGCCAACGCTCCACTGCATCTGCTGGGTCTCTATGATCTCCATACCACCAGTCGTTAAGGACCAATATGTGTGAGGCTGAATGATAGGCCTGAACATCCGGAGTGGCAATACCACCACCGTAGGTAGATTGGCAGCAGGTTCTCAGAGCGACGTGCGCCGCTCCTCCCTCCCAGAGAAAGCGAGCAAAGATCGCGTTTAACTGCCGGAACCAGATCGGCCGTATATAATAAGGGTGGTTCTGAAGCTGATAAAGTAGGCAGGGCAGGGACACCATTTTGAATATGGCAAATCTGCCAAGTAATGAGAGGGGCAAATGAGACCACACGCGAGCCTGGTCCGCCGTTTGCACCCACAGGGGAGCCAAATTCCTATCCCATGAAATAGATTGGGATGTGGATAAAAAAAAACCAGATATTTAAAACCATCCCGAACTATGGTGACTGCTTGAGACCAGGCGCCCAGCCGATCTCCGCCGCACAATGGCCACAGATACGATTTGCTACTATTCATGTAGAGGCCAGAGGTTTCCCCGAATAACTGCATGACCCGAAGAAGACGCGGGCCGGTCAACTCCGGTCGGGTGAGGAAGATCAGAACGTCATCCGCGTATAACGCAATACAGTCAGACACCTCTCTCGACCACTCAAAGCCCCGCATCTGGGCATCGATCCTCACCCACGCCGCCAATGGTTCCATGGCCAAGGCAAACAAAGTATGGAGATAGGGGGCAGCCCTGACGCAGGTGCCCCGTGCGATAGAAAAGGTGCCTGAGATGGAATCCGCGATCCTAACAGACGCCGATAAGTCGGTGTATAGCAGCCGTATGAGTGTTAGCAGGCGAGGGCCAATATTTAAGCGCCTGAGCAGGGCGAAAGGATAGACCCAACTAAGCGAGTCAAAGGCTTTGTCCATATCAGCCAGAAGTAATGCCGCAGGCTCCCCCAAGTCGTCCACTGCCGCAATAGCATTATGTGCTCTACGAATATTGTGGCGTGTAGCCCGGCCGGGCATAAATCCTGATTGATCAGGATGTATAAGATCTGAAAGGTATGGAACAAGGCGATTTGCGATTACCTTGGCCAAAAGCTTGGCTTCCACGTTTAGAAGCAAGATCGGACGATAGGACGAATGAAGTCCTGGTGGGAGACCTGGTTTGAGGAAGACTACTATTTCGGCGTGCCTCCAGTCCCGCGGGAGGCAACCGTCTTCGGCTGCTGCATTAAGGGCTGCGAGGTATGGTGCCATTAACTGGGACTGGTTATATTTGAGAAATTCGCAGGGGAAACCGTTAGGGCCCGGTGCCTTGCCTGAATTCATGCTAGCTAGGGCTGTCTGTATCTCATCTATCGACAGTGGGGCATCTAAGACATCCCGTTTCGTGTCTGAGAGGGACCGTGGGGGAAGATCATCAATGAATTTATATATAATGTCAGCAGACAACGTCTCCCGGGAAGCATATAGGGAGGTAAAATATGAAGCAAAACTAGTCGCTATAAGCTGTGGATCTGTAAGAGTCACTACCTCAGAGTCCTGTATCATTGGGAGTGCCAGGGGCTGCACTGATCGCTGACACAAGCGATGTAACATAGCACTCAACGTATCTCCCCACTGGTATATCCGGCTACGCGTCGCAAGCCAATAAAGCCGTGCCTCGTCCAGGAGCTCGCTAGCATATGTTTGTTGAGCACTGAGCAGCTGTCTACGCACAGTGCCCCCCCAAACCCCCGACTGCTACGTTCCAGGTCTATCAGTCTGGCCTCGGCCTGAATTAACGTCTCCCGACGTTGTCTACGTCTCGCTGCACAAAAGGCGATGTCTATTCCTCTAAGTGTAGGCTTCATAGCCTCCCATAGTGTCATAGGGGAGAAAAACGTCCCGGCATTGAGTGAAGGATAGTCGGTAATGGATGTGTGGATATGCAGCCGATACTGCTTATCCTGAAGAAGCCAGGGGGAGAGCCGCCATCGGAACGAGGATAGCCTCGGACCCAAGGTCAGCTGAATAGATACAGGTGAGTGATCCAATAGTCCTCGTGGCAATATCTCGGCGGATTTTAGTCTATGAACATGAATTTCTGACATAAACAGATAATCGATGCGAGAAAATGACTTGTGTATGCTGGATAAATATGTATATTCAAGTGCAGTCGGATGCATAGCCCGCCAGGTGTCCGTCCAGCCCATGCCCTGAATCATGGACAGCAATTTAGATTCCTACGTCAATGATTGCCTCCCACCGCTACGCCGTCTATCCAGCGCCGGACACATCACATCATTCCAATCACCTCCCACCACCGTGAATCCAGACGGGATCTCGGTCCATAATGCTGTCAATCTCTCTATCAAATTCCATGCCAATGTGGGGGGCTTACACGCTACCAAGGACCAGAGGTTCCCCATACAGCGATCCGGATACCACTATATACCGCCCCTGGGGGTCAGACCATGACTTACTGTGGACAAAGGAATGTTGCAATGAACAAAGATCGCTACACCTCGGGAGCCCCTGGTAAACCCGGAATGAAATATCTGTACAAATCCGAAGCACGCTAGGCATGGCGTCTTGGGGCCATATGTATCAAAATGTTGTTTTGCGATTCTCAAATAGCAATTTTTTGCGAATTGCTATTTGAGAATCGCTAAACGCAATGTATGTAGGATTTGCAAAAACGTTTGCGAATCCTACATATTCCTTAATTGCGAATCGCAAATTGCGATTCGCAATTAAGGAATACCTCCCCATTCATTCCTATGGGCCTAGAGGCCCATAGGAATGAATGGGGAGAATCGCAATTTGCGATTCCTTAAATGCATTCGCAAAATAGGGAATCGCAAATTTTGCGATTCCTTATTTTGCGAGTGGATTTTCCTTTCATACATTGCACACAGCTAAATTGCAAACGCAAACGCTGAAATTCTGCGAATTTCAGCGTTTGCAATCGCAATTTAGCTTGATACATATGGCCCTTGGTGCCCAATAGGTGGGTCTCCTGCAGTAGCAGGACATCCGCTCTGTATCGCTTTGCATGTCGCAGCACCGCACCCGCTAAATTTTGTCTAGGAGACCATGGATAGTCCAACTGATGATTTTGAGGTCCCGGCCCTCTGGCATCCCCTGATTACGTGACACGCCTGGCATGGGAATCCCACAGGAAAGTATGAGCTATAGATGTAGTTGACTTGTCTAAGACTATGCAGAAGTGGATTGAAATGGCACGAACCCAAACTAATCGCAACAAAAACCCCCAAAGAAAACCCCTACCCCCTCATCCCCCCACCCCAATTCCTCAAAAACATAGAAGTATCTATCGCGGCATGCAGTGCGGCCAGCCCAAACGGGGGATGGTAGCAACATGCAGCCAATGGATCCCCTGAAACAAACCCCTGCACATATTAGTGTCTTATAGCAGAGGGAAACTTGTACGTAGTAGCCCAAGTGATAATGACGTCCCAAGATAAGTTCAGTTCGCAGGGATAGCAGACCAGAACAGGATTCAGGCTGCAGCTGGCCCCGGTCGGTCCTCTGTCAGGCACCGGCGAGACTGGCTACGGGTCTTGGAGCGCTACTTGGAGCGTGAGCGGCGGCGCTGTTTTTCAACTGCCCCCAGAGAATTAGGTCCACAGCCCACGGAGGAAGAATCAGAGTCAAATCTAGGGGGGGTGTGCGGCTTGGGCCTGATGGTCTCGTCGGTCCAGTGAAACACCTCTTCCGGTGTTTCAAACAAGTGCGTTCTTGACTGGTAGATCACTCTAAGGTCGGGCAGGGAAGAGCAGAGAGTATTGAATCTTAAGGCCGCGGAGACGTGCCTTCGCCTTCATGAACGATTGCCTATGCTGCTGTACTAAGCGATACAAAAGGGGATGATGGACGGAACGTTTGAGCCAATCAAACACTCACCCCCAGTCAACTGATCTGGGTTTAATCCATCATCATTCTTTAGCTCACTCCACCACCCCAGTTCAGACATGGCCATATGCAAATCAGTCTGACCCTGTGCCTCATGGGAACAGTCCAGCCCGAACTGCCAAGCCATGTCTTCCCTGGACCGGAAACAAGCATCCTAGGACCGGTTTCTGGCATTCCAGCCGTCATCAAACAGGCTTGCTTGAATCCAGTGGCAAAGTGAGCAAGGGACCCACGTCTGGGCATACCCCCGCCAACTTAGGGCGAACAAAGCGATACAAAAGGGGATGATGGACGGAGCGTTTGAGCCAATCAAACACTCACCCCCAGTCAACTGATCTGGGTTTAATCCATCATCATTCTTTAGCTCACTCCACCACCCCAGTTCAGACATGGCCATATGCAAATCAGTCTGACCCTGTGCCTCATGGGAACAGTCCAGCCCGAACTGCCAAGCCATGTCTTCCCTGGACCGGAAACAAGCATCCTAGGACCGGTTTCTGGCATTCCAGCCGTCATCAGCCAGGCTTGCTTGAATCCAGTGGCAAAGTGAGCAAGGGACCCACGTCTGGGCATACCCCCGCCAACTTAGGGCGAACAAAGCGATACAAAAGGGGATGATGGACAGAACGTTTGAGCCAATCAAACACTCACCCCCAGTCAACTGATCTGGGTTTAATCCATCATCATTCTTTAGCTCACTCCACCACCCCAGTTCAGACATGGCCATATGCAAATCAGTCTGACCCTGTGCCTCATGGGAACAGTCCAGCCCAAACTGCCAAGCCATGTCTTCCCTGGACCGGAAACAAGCATCCTAGGACCGGTTTCTGGCATTCCAGCCGTCATCAGCCAGGCTTGCTTGAATCCAGTGGCAAAGTGAGCAAGGGACCCACGTCTGGGCATACCCCCGCCAACTTAGGGCGAACAAAGCGATACAAAGGGGATGATGGACGGAGCGTTTGAGCCAATCAAACACTCACCCCCAGTCAACTGATCTGGGTTTAATCCATCATCATTCTTTAGCTCACTCCACCACCCCAGTTCAGACATGGCCATATGCAAATCAGTCTGACCCTGTGCCTCATGGGAACAGTCCAGCCCGAACTGCCAAGCCATGGCGTGGGTCCCTTGCTCACTTTGCCACTGGATTCAAGCAAGCCTGGCTGATGACGGCTGGAATGCCAGAAACCGGTCCTAGGATGCTTGTTTCCGGTCCAGGGAAGACATGGCTTGGCAGTTCGGGCTGGACTGTTCCCATGAGGCACAGGGTCAGACTGATTTGCATATGGCCATGTCTGAACTGGAGTGGTGGAGTGAGCTAAAGAACTGATGATGGATTAAACCCAGATCAGTTGACTGGGGTGAGTGTTTGATTGGCTCAAGCGTTCCGTCCATCATCCCCTTTGTATCGCTTTGTTACGCCCTAAGTTGGCGGGGTATGCCCAGACGTGGGTCCCTTGCTCACTTTGCCACTGGATTCAAGCAAGCCTGGCTGATGACGGCTGGAATGCCAGAAGCCGGTCCTAGGATGCTTGTTTCTGATCCAGGGAAGACATGGCTTGGCAGTTCGGGCTGGACTGTTCCTATGAGGCACAGGGTCAGACTGATTTGCATATGGCCATGTCTGAACTGGGGTGGTGGAGTGAGCTAAAGAATGATGATGGATTAAACCCAGATCAGTTGACTGGGGGTGAGTGTTTGATTGGCTCAAACGTTCCGTCCATCATCCCCTTTTGTATCGCTATGCTGCTGTACTAGTCTAGTGTAATCCGGAAAGATCATGATACGTTGGGGGTCAAATACCAGCTTATCTTTAAGGCGAGCCTGTCGCAATATGGTGTCCCGATCTTTATAGTTGAGGAGTCGTAGGATTATCGGCTGGGGACGTGCACCAGGTGGTTGCCTCTGCATCAGAGCCCGATGTGCGCGTTCGATTATAAAGCAGGGAGAGACCGCATTTGGGGGGAGCCAGTCCAGCAACCATCTGGTCAGAAAGTCTTTGATGTGGCTGCCCTCGCAGCCCTCGGAGAATCCGATGAAACGGAGATTGTTGCGGCTAGCCCGTCCTTCCGCAGCTTCCACTCTCGTTGCCAGGCCTTTCGTTAGTGTCTCGAGAGTGTGCACTTTCTTTTGAAGGCCTGTCACTGTGTCTTCAACAGTGGAGATCCGGGACTCCGTCTCTGTAATCCGCTGCACGGCGTTCTGAAGGTCCTGTCGAAGGAGCATGATGTCGGAGCCAACGGCCCCAATCTTGGCCTCAAGAGTCTCCCGGGATTGTGTGATTGCCGCTAATAGCGCCGCATTGTTGGGCATAGCTGCGTCAGTATCGCCTTGGCCCGGCCCCTGCGACACCGCCCCGGTAAATTTATCAATTGTACTTTATTTGGATGCCATTCCGGTAGGTTTATCCTTGGCCATGCTGTGAGGATAAGTCGCAGTTCTCCTGCATCCGAGCACAGCAAGCTCATTCTCCATGATACAGTCCAAAGCGAGTCGCTGGCACTCCGCAACTCCTATAGCTGAATGAAGCGGCCAGGGGGGGGCAGCCACGCCCACAAGCCGCACTGAAACTTATCCAGCCACTTCACTGAGCCGGGCACCCCCACCCTCCCCTAGCGGGTGCCACCCCACACGCGCAAGCCTGCCCATTTCTGGCGAATATTGGCCCAAGAGTTCAGGGGGGGAAACAATGGCTGAATGTGACCAGGCCCCTCGTGACAGTCTTCCTGGGGTAGTAGTAGTCCAGCAGCCACCCCGGTCAGCTTCCCAATTCACAGGCACAGAGAAGCGGCAACAGAGGTCCAATCCCCCATCCAAGGCTCGCGCTGGCAAATGGTACGGTAAGTTGGGGCCAGGTATCCCACCCCCTCCTCGATCTCCTGCAGTAGGGGGGTCGGCCCGCCAAGCAGACTATGCAGGGAAAAGCCCCCTCCGCTCTATCCTCTAATTAGCGGGGTGCCACGCAGGGGCGAGCCCGAATCCTCGATCTCTGCCACCAAGAATATAGGTGGGGCCTCCCGCTGCCCACAGCGACAGCAACTCTGGGGCACAGCACTGCCAAGATCCTGGGCCTCAGGCAACACAGCAAGCAAGGCCACCCGGCCATCCACCGCAGCCCTACCAGGCTGCCGGAGCGCAGAATCAGCCGGCAAGCGGCAGAGACACGGCCTCACACTTCCGCCCATCCCTCCACCGCAGATTCGCTAAGGAAGGCCGTCCAGCAGGAGAGGGGGGGCCCTAATTCTGCGCGGCCGATCGCACTGTCTAGGACCCAGAGGACACCGGGGTCTGCGGTCCGCAGGCCCGCCGCGGCTCGAGTTAGCCGCCGAGACTCCCACAGCAGCAGAGATCAGATGCACATAGGTGGGGGCCCCAAATCACCGCCGCAGGCCCTCCTACCTGCAGGAATGCGGCTCCGCATGCCATGCAGCGCCGGCTGTCCCCAACGAACAGCGCTCGAGCCTCCGCTCACCGGCCCCTCAATACAGGAAGTAGCCAGCCCCGCTCACGAAGGCCGCTCAACTCCGGTTCCCACAGCGCCTGCCACGGACCTTGATCTTCACTCCGGAGCCAGCAGCGAGTGTCGGTAAGGCGCTATGAAGTCTCCTCAAGCGCAGAGTTTGGTAGTGGTAAAGATGTGTCAGGATAATTGAAGGATTTTAAGTGGGCGACAGGGAGCTCGGCTACGGCGCGTCCTCCATGTTCGACCGCCGTGATGCTATATTTTAAGTTCCCTTCTTTGGAAAGAAACCCTGCTGGGGTTTAGGTGGAAGGCCAACCACGACTTCAAACTGGTTGCAGCTAACGAGGCACACCCCAAGAAAAAGTAATAAGTGGGAATACTTCCATATCACCTTAGAGCTGAACGGAGGAACCGGAACCATGGGGGTGCTGTGGTTATGAAAGATTCAGGGTTACAAACATTCAAGGCCTGCAAAATGACTCAACTCCTTCTCAACCTCTGATTAGATTTCTTCGGCCGATATTATTACCAGATGAGCTTCTAAAAGTCATCATGGCTCCTGGCCGCACATTCTCTGCAAAGACCTGTACAGAGGCTTCAGTTAAGTTGTAGTCTCCTGATCATGGGCCTTCTTCTCTACTGTCTGTGGGCAGTCCAATTACTGCATTCTACAAAACAGGGTGCAGCGGCATGCCTTTCAAATTAAAGGGCAGGGCTGTTATAGGAGAAGTTTGTCACAGTGGACTAGAACAGAATTCATAGGACACTTTAAAAGGAGTTATAAAAAGAGAAAAAAAGTGGGGATATTATCAGCACCATAGACCAGCTCTTTAGATTTTGTACAATCTCTTGGAAAATAGTGATAATGGGGAAAGGTCTTTTCTTTGTCGCCTTTGTAGACCTAGGGTCAGCCTTTGACATGATTCTGTGCCATAAGTTCTGTAAGGTGCTGAAGGAACTTGGACTTCCTGAAATCATTTTGTCTATTATAATTCAACTACATAATGATAACTATGCCCAAGTTAGATGGGGACCAATGGGTGAGCTTTCTGACAAGATAAAAGTTGATAATGAGGTCAGGCAGGGATGTGTCTTTGCCCCGATCCTCTTTTTGCTTTTTATCAATAATTTGGTTCATCCTTGATATAACTCAAAGCGATTGTCTAAAAATTGGCTCCTTAAATTCCAAAGTAATTTGCTAAAGACATGCTTTTGATTTTTAAGACCCCAGACTTACTACCGGTCCTGGTTGACCATTTCACAGAAATTAGAGACTTTGATTACTTGGGAAGAAGGATAATGAGCAATTTAGCCTGGAACTTACAGATTACCAAGAGTGCATTGAAACTCCAACATGAATCAGCAGGCATTTTTTAAGTTTTTAAGAAATCAAGAAGTCATACCGTTAGCCCAGCCATGGAAATTTACATGATAAAGGCATTAGATTCCACACTTTACGGTGCAGAGCTATGGGGCTATGAGAAAGCAAGTAGGCTGACAATAACAGTAAACACATTTTTAAAATCTCTTATCTCCCACAGAGTGCACCTCTAATCCCGCTGTTCATTGTCCTGGGCCACCGTCCCCTTGCCCATGTGCTAAAAGTGAGACCTTTATTCTACTGGCATAGATTACATTATACACCAGAGTTAGTTTCATATACACTTGCTTTGAATGAACTGCAATATCGTAACAACTATCAGAATATTCCCTGGCTTGTGCATATAAGGGAATCTTCATTCCATCTGGGTTGAAAGACCTCTGGGATTCACTGATGGAGGTAACCCCATTTACAAAGTCGATCTTGAAAGAAAGATTTTATTGTGCGCAATAGGAAGAAATATGCAAAAATGTAAACCCGGCTTGAGAGCGAACTCCAGCAGCTTGAAGCAGAACATACACGGTCACCTAGCGACATCATTGCACATCACTTGGCAATTAAGCAATTGGAATATAAAACCCTGGCTGGAGAGAGGGAAAGGGCCCGATTGCTTGGTACACGGCATAGACTCTATGAGCTGGGGGATAGAGCTGGCAAAATGTTGGCGTGGCTGGAGCGAAGAGAACAGGAAGAGCGCTGGGTGCCCAGACTAACACTTAACAATGCACAGCATATCTCAGACCTGCAAGCAATTGCAGATGCATTTGCGGACCACCTCGAGAAGGTCTATACCTCCTCGGTTACGACTACGGCGGAAGACGCCCGCCAATTGCTCGCCGACATTCATATGCCTACTCTGTCCACTGCAGACAGAGATAGCTTAGAAGAGGATCTCACGGACGATGAAATCCGTATGGCAATAAATAACATACAATCGGGGAAGGTGATGGGACCCAACGGGATCCCTATTGAATTCCTGAAAACAACGGCCTCACACGTCGCGCCCCACTTAAGAGAGATGTTTAACAAAAGTTATGCAAAAGGAGTCTTGCCGGAGGACCAACGATTGGCTACTATCGTTGTTATTCGTAAGCCGGGGAAACCTGCAGACAATTGCGGATCCCTTAGGCCGATCTCGCTCATTAACGCGGAAGCCAAAGTCCTTGCTAAACTCCTAGCGTCATGCCTGATCTCCATGATCCCGTCATTGGTTCATGCGGACGAATCTGGCTTTGTCCCAGGCCGGAATACTGCACTAAACATCCGTCGCCTTCACAATGTCATGGGTCGTTCACACCCAATAGAGGAAGACGCAGTGGTGTTATACTTGGACGCCAAAATGGCGTTTGATTCAATAGAATGGCCATATCTCTTTGAAGTGCTTCGGCGCTTAGGGTTTGGCCTGAAATTTCTGGGTTGGATTAAATTACTCTACACAGACCCGAAGGGCCAGGTTAAGGTCAACAATCGCCTGTCCAGGACATTCTCACCGGGAAGGGGAACAAGACAGGGTTGTCCCCTATCCCCCTTGATATTCTCATTGGTGTTGGAACCACTAGCCTCGTGGGTTAGGAGAGACCCACTGCTCAGGGGATTGAAATGGTCAGAGGGACAAGAAGATAGGATATCACTCTACGCCAATGATATTCTGCTTTATCTGGCGTCCCCTAATAGGTCCATACACAGAATTTTAAACATCTTCACGAATTTCGGCAAGTATTCAGGATATTCGATTAACTGGTCCAAATCAGTGGTTTTTGTTATTTGGGGTCAAATTCCGAAACTCTCCTTAGGATGCGAGGTGGAGATAGCTACAGAGGGCTTCTTTTATTTTGGAATTTATATAACCTCAGACCCTCAGACCTTTCACACCAGGAATCTGGCTGTCCCTCTCGAGCGTCTGCGTACAGACATCAAGCATTGGAGGTCACTGCCCCTCTCCTTACTGGGTCGAGCGGCCCTATTTAAGATGCTAGCTCTCCCCGCTTCTTGTACATCCTTCAAAACTGCCCCTACAAGGTTCCTGACTCTTACTTCAGAAACATCGAGAGTGAGGTTAGAACCCTACTGTGGGACGGAGGAGTGCCCCGAATAGCTCTGCATAAACTAACTAAGGGCTGGTACGATGGCGGTATTGCACTCCCAGATATGAAACTATATTATTGGGCCTCGCAGTTGGTTGTGGTGAATCATCGGGTATATCGCTCCCCGACGGACCCAGCATACCGGTTAGATAAATATCAAATGGGCAGAGAGGGATGCCTGGGCGCCCTCTATTCGAAAGTTCATAAGGGCCGTTACCAGGGCCCCACAGCCCATACGGTGGAGATTTGGCGACAAGCCAATAACCGTCTCGGTTGGTTGGACGTACTGACACAAGCCACCCCACTATGGTCCACTCAAAAACTAGGACTATTATGTAACCAGCCTGGCTTTGACAAATGGGACATTATAGGAATTTCCACAATAGGCCACCTAGTGAAAAACGGGAAAATACTAACATTTGAGTAGTTAAGGGAGAAATATGAACTAGCTCAGGGTTAGGGCTTTCGCTATTTGCACATCCGTCATGCCCTTAAAGCAGCACTCTCCGGTACGGAGAGCAGACCGGAAACATTCCCTCTGGAGGACCGACTACTGTCGGAGCCGCTGTTAGAGAAAGTTGTATCATTAACGTATCGGAAACTATGCAATAACCTACCAGATCCGTTTCACGCTCTCCGAGAAAGGTGGCAAGCTGATATAGGGCAAATGGAAGACGATGATTGGCAGACGGCACTGATGTCCCCAAGAGAGGTAGCCATCCCTCTGCAGTTCCATCTCATTCAATTAAAAATCCTACATAGAACCTATCTTACTGGGGTTACGTTGGCAAAAATGGGAAGGAGACAAGATACTGTGTGTCTCCGCCTATGTCAGCAAGAGGCAACCTTTTACCACACTATATGGGAATGTCCTGCTATACAAACCTTATGAGAGAAGGCAACGAACCATATGGAGAGAGCACTAGGAAAAGAGATTACTTTAACACCACAACTGGGGCTTCTTAATAGTTGGGAGGCAACGGACCTAACGGAGGTGGAGCAACAACTGACCGCGTTGGCATACATATTAGTGAAACGAGCAAGTGCAATGAAATGTCGGGTTTTAGAGCCTGTTTCTCGACCGAAACGACACTCCTTGGAGTTACGGAAAGACTGCAACATCATTTAGATTTGGGAGATACAGTGGCCCTCATACTACTTGATTTAAGCGCAGCGTTTGACACGGTGTCTCACACCGTGTTAGTGGAAGCTTTACGATCCTTCTGGGCCAGCACTGGCTCATTTCCTTTCTCACTGAGCGGACGTTCCAGGTTTTCTCTCCAACTGCCTGTTCCAATAATCACGTTTCCCCCTATGGGGTACCTCAGGGCTCCATTTTAAGCCCTTTATTATTTAATGTGTATGTCAGGCCTTTAGCCAACATTGCAGAGGAGGCTGGGTTGTCCCTGTTCTCCTATGCGGATGATACCCAGATTATCTTCTCCCTCTCTGCTGAGAGAGCATCTGTGACATCTGCTCTACAGCTAGGGTTGCGTAATATTGCATCTTGGATGCAGGCTAATTTTCTTAAACTCAATGGGGAGAAAACTGAGGTCTTGATCCTGGGGAAGAATAAAGATCTTTGGGGCCCCCAACACTGGCCTACTTAAATGGGTGCTTTTCCTCAGCCTTCTCGCCATATTCGCAATCTAGGCTTCATCATAGATGATTTATTATCTATGAAAAACCAAGCAGTGATGGTGGCTGCAACTTGCTTTACCATACTGAAATGGCTTAAAAAGATCACCTGGATGTTGCCCAGTCCTACCCAGAGAACCGTGGTCCAGGCTCTTGTTACGTCTAGACTGGACTACGGTAACATCCTCTACCTGGGGGTAAATAAGGATGTGACACGCAAGCTACAGGTGGTCCAGAACTCCGCTGCCAGACTGATTTGTCAGGTTCCCAGAATAGCCTCAATCTCAAGCTCTCTGCGTGACCTTCATTGGCTCAGGGTGGAGAGCCGAATTAAGTTCAAAGCCCTAAGCTATATGTTCAAAATCAGATCTGGAGTAGCCCCTCAATACCTGCAGGCCCTGGCTCACCCTTACTTGCCTTCACGTGCGCTCCGCTCTGCCACTCAGGCTAAGTTCTCTGTTCCTAGAATTAAACTGTCACGCATGGGCGGTCCATCCTTTGCCTACCTAGGGCCCACTTTGTGGAACTCTCTCCATGCGTCGCTTCGCAATGAAACTGTTTATGAAAATTTCCGTAAAAGTTTAAAAACTTGGCTGTTTAACCAATAATCATCCCGCCCTTCTGGTCCTTTTTAGTTGGCGCCAGGAAACCCTTTTTGGGTAGCTTTTGCGCCTTACAAATTAAAATTAACATAACATAACATTAAGAAATGGGGGGTGGCAGAAAGGCCATCGACGAAAAGCTGGGCTACAGAATTAGACAAATGTATGATAGCAGAAAAGGAGGTGTTCAAGTCCAGAGGTTGTCCTAAGAAATGGGATAAAAAATTGAGTAAATGGAACATGTACAGAGGAGAACTGTGTATTTCACCGACTAAGGAGATGGAGATGGGGAAGAACTGTGGGGACAATATAGGCATAAATGAATGATTCAATGTTGATTTCAACTTATATCTACAGGTGTTGTAACTGTGTTAAAAGTGTGACTAATGAAAATATTTGTAACCAATATGTTTCCAAACCAATAAAAATGTCTTTCTAAAAAAATAAAAATGTAAACCCGGATTACAATCAAATACATTTGGGATTATAAATGTATTCCATCCTTTGAGCCTTTTTTAGATAATATAATGCTGGTGCTAACGAAGTGTCAGTGTGGGGAAATCCATTTTGTTTAAGACGAGAACCCTCACTCACCCGAGGGTGACATGCTTCATCATTGGGTTCCCTCTTGCACACTGTAACCGCAAGGTAAACAGTGCGGGCTACAACTCTCCATAATAATATAGTAGACTAAAAGCTGGAAGTGGCCTTTAGCCAGTATGTTGGAAAGCTCCTGAAACGGTTCCATACTTACTTTTCTTTTGTGATGCTTACTATACCCCACTGAAAAAGTGGCCCTAAGAATTCTTAGCTCATGTACTAACGAAGTCATAGTTCACAATGTGGCAAAATTCCTGATATGAGTGTGGCTTATTCTCAAAACTCTCTGTGCATAAATAGTTGATCTATGATGAAGCTCTTTGATGTTTTTACCTTTTGATGTGAACGAAGAAATATGATGAAATTGAGCTTACTCTTTTTAAGTAAAGTTTGAAACATTTGATTATACCACATTTATTTTGTTCTGTTTTATTGGTTGTATATTATGAAATGAACAACAAATGATGAACATTTCATCAGGTTTGCCTTCAGTTGTTCTTCTGGCAACTAGGCTTACAGGACTACTCCTTCATCCTCTCCAGCAATATAGCATTGGAGACTCCATGGGAACGAATGATATCCACCGATAAACCACAATCTCGTGCTGCCACCCAAGAGGGTAGCCTGCTGGAATAAACAGCTGAATAAACTCTTCCTGTCAAATGGACAGAAAGCCCTCTTGAGCTTGGGTTTTCCAGTCAACCAAATGCTTGCAAAGAGGTTTGTTTACAAACTGAAGAAAAGGTGTACTGATGTCCTGTGAGAGGGGAAATCCTCTTGCAGCTCCATCCTTGCAGGAGTGGATCCTTACTACCTGGCCCTAAATAAAGGATATTTTCATTAGTTGTGGCCTTGTTCCTCATATATATACCATCAAGCCTTGAGGAAGATCGGAGGCATGGGAAAATACTATTTACTCGTCTGAGGGTGATACAGTGGTGATGCAGTCTCCAAGCACATCTACACAACTACTGGCTTGGGCATCATACTTGTTAAACCCATGAGGACAACATCAGAACACACATACAGTGTCACTGCACAGGAAGACTACTGACCTAGGAATCACAAGGGTAACAGCTTTGATCCTGACAATAATCACTCGTTGTCAGAGACTGAATATTGAAAGGAAAGCATCCATTACTCGAGTTAGACCCCCAACATGTGGTAAAATATGTAAAGTACCCGAAGAAGGTAAGACACAGGCCATACAAAGCATTACAAATGAAGGTTTTTATATGTGTTTTCAAAGAGGGAAAGTAAAGGGAATATCCTAAGTTTTCATGGGGCTGTAGAAGAAAGGCTTTCTCCATAGGGAGAAAAAAAAGACATTTTCATGTAAGAGAAAACTGTGGAGTGATTCCCTCCTTTCAGGAAGAGTTTCGGTAATTTTCCTACTGCCTTACCCTTCTCAGCCATTGCATATTCGGTCAATTTTCAACAAGGTTGCTCAATAGCACTGTTATGTAAAGTTTACTTCACTTTTTTTTACCAAATCAAGTAATTGCTTTATTTTAACTTGATACAACTACACCAGTGACATACAAATCATTCAAACACTGAAGAAAGCATCCAACATCAACAGTGGCACCCTTGGATTGCTAGCCTGATTATAGCAAAGAAAACAAAATGTTATAAGCTGAAATCACCTGTAATCAATGCTACCAAAAGGAAATCCACAACTATCTAAGAACTTTGTTGATACTTAAGATCGGTGTTTATTGTATGCATGTACGTAAATGCCATTGTTAGTGCTGGTTTTATTTTGCTATAAACATGAGTCTCGCTCGTTCTTTACGCTTTCCGATATTTATCACTATATATGTTATGCCTTCTGTGGAACATAGGGGCATATTAGCAAGACCGGCGATAAAATTATCGGGGCATATTGCCGCTAAAACGGCGATAATGGGCTTGCTAATATGCGTTATAGAATTCCAATAGAAGCCCAGGTTGGAATTCTATAACGCATATTAGCAAGCCCATTATCGCCGTTTTAGCGGCAGTTTCCTGCCGCTAAAACGGCGATAATTTTATCGCCGGTCTTGCTAATATGCCCCATAGTTTCTACAATAAACGCACTCACGACCTTGTGCCGAATTCAGGCTTTATAGAATTTCATAAATTAAAGAGTCCCCACAGCGCCAAAAACCGGGACAAACTCCTGCACAGTCGACATGGATCAGGTGAAGGGTCGTAAAACCATAATCATAAATTCGATACACACTGGAGACAACCCACAACTTGGATCACGCCCACATAGGGCTGGCAATGCTTCAGGCTAGTAATAAACATAGAAATTATCCTATGTTAACACTGCATAATGTAACAGAAATAGATCACATGATATTACAATAAAAAAAACAACACTGTGTAAGGTATTTGACACTTTTAGACAGAAGAAATGTCTTCCACTCAATGGTGCAGGTCACACCGCTCATGTTTATGGTACCAAAATAACTCAATAGTGAAAGTGGTCGAGAAGCAACCGTTTCAGGGATGGTGACAGAGTCTGCTAATTCGCATGGTGTCACGCTATACGCTCGCTGGGGTTGAGATGGACGTATGCACGGACCCCTGGATCTGTCCCTACTGCCAGAATGAGCTCGAACCCCCTGCTTGGTACTCAAACTTCCCCGCCTACCCCCGCAGGAGCTTGGCACAGTGCCCGGATCCTGGCTATCGCCATGGTGAGCCCAGCTCAAGCAGGAGCGACTCCATGGCAGGACAGGCCCGGAGAACAACGGTAGCCCCCAGGAGGACCTTATCCGTATACTTAAGGAAGAGGGACAGTGCGGGCCTGGGCGGAACCGGAGCGCCTGAAGCTCCCAACACTGTCCGTGGGCTGGGCCATTCCTGTCCGGTGCCCGCCCCAGGTACGCCGTGCCCCGCAGAGGACGCAGAACCCTCACCGCCTACCTGTATTTACCGCCCACGGCGGCTGCTCTCCTCCCGCGAGCAGAGCCGCAGATCCACAGCGAGGCTCGGCCGGGCGGAAGTGACGCAGCGGAGCTGGAGCAGGCAGGCGGATTGTAAACAGCAGAGAGCTCGCCTCCAGCAGTGCTCTGTTGAGGCGAGAGCGGCGACGGGGGAGGCTGCACAATGCGAACCAGATACCCGCAGGAAGAAAGAGAGAGACGGGCGGCCTTCGCCGAACAATGGGCTCTAATAGCGAGTGTTTCGCATCCTTGGAGCATTACGAGCCAGGGGACTGACTGCAAGGAAAGACAAGCGGTCGCGATTGTCCCGGCAGCTTAGAAAATGAAAGCGCGCACAGCACGCTGAATGTAATTAAAGCACGTCGTGCCTCACGTAGGACAAACTCATTGAAGAAAATAGTGCTTACCGTGTAAGAACCGAAGTAAAGGGGCCAGTAGCCATGGGAGGATACAAATGACGACAAGGCCGTACTAAGGAGGGACTAACAAGCCTATGAAGGAATCAGAAGACAGCATTTACGAAGGACAAAGACACAAGACAATGAAAGATGTGGGCGGGACTTGTCCTCCGTACTCTACCTACAACAGATCACTAGTGAAGCGCTTGTGCGCTGGCTCAGGCTCGACCTAAAAAGAGGATTATAAATGGTATATTTGGTCCACAGCAGCTTTCTGTGGTTGCATAGCAATTGACAGGGATATTGCGAGATCTCCTCCACCCAGTCGCCGCCGGTGCAGTTAAGCACGGTGGGGGGGGGCGAAGCGGAGTGGGGGGGAAGTCGACAGACGACGGAATAGGTTTTATTTATTTATTTAATGTTACCTATTCTGTTGTCTGTTGACTTCCCCCTCCTACCCTGCCCCACCACCGCCCCACTGCACTTACCTGCGCCTGCCGCCGCTGCCTCTCTCCCAACCCCCCAAAAACTATAAGGAAATAGTGGTAGATGGAAACTTTTACATCGTGTTAGGTACTGATATTAGTCAAATGGATAGGATTTAAAGACCAATTGTCAGGAAGGCTTAGAGATTTACACATAAACAATTCAACCTAACATTTGTGTCAAATTGTGAATTTTAAAGCACATTGGATAGACATGGCTATAAATTGATTACATTTTTAAAAACTTTACATTGGGGGCTCTCATCTGTGGATTGTTCGATAAAATGTGGCCTCACCTTGATCTTTAATTTACATTGAGCCAATACCATTTCTGGATTCAAGAATTCTCCAGTAATCATCCATAGTTCACTTCTCACAAAATCCCAGTTAGTTCACATATTGTAAGTTGTGTATGATTGTTATATTCTCTCTCTTCCAATCCTCCTCCTTCTCTTCCACTGTACCTCTCATTTATCACTCTGCAAGGGGTAGCGATCTTTAGTCTGGTCTCAAAACCTTCACAAACCCTTCTCAGCTTTATGAAGTCACACTCACACTAAATACCACCATGCATCCTGTGTAGTGCATTCTAATTAACTGGATCTTGACTATGAGTGACTGGTGCCCTGCACCATGAAACATGTTACTCTACTTTGTATTCTGGCCCTGTGAGTATGGTGCTATATATCCTGAGATTTGTACCCTACCTTTGGGCTCTGCCTTAGTAAATGGTACACTGTATCCTGGGAAATGTACTCTCCTTCATGCTCTGACTTTGAGTGATTAGTTATCACACCCTGCATGTCAATGCAACAATTCACTGAACCAGTGCAAAACAGTCCATCGTCAATCTTAGAAATTACATGATCCAGTACACAGTATAGACATATACAATGGCGAAGGCATTTTGGTCATAATTGATTTATACAAATATGCAATTTCTTGAACTACCAAGTGTCAATTGTACTGCGTGTACTATTTTTCATTCTTCATAACGAAGAAATAGGTGTTCAAGATCAACAATTATCATTAACAGTGACCGAAAGAAAGCAAGAAATACAACTGAAAGCTATGAATAAATATATACCAGGATATAAGGCTTTGCATTAACTTTCAATAATTGAAGCCTGTACTGCTGGTCCTTGGGAAGCATGTGAGGCAAATGTATTTAGAGCTTTAAACACAATGGGTAATGAAGAAACCCAGGTAGACAAAGGCACGAATTATCCAAAATTCTAAACTATTATATGTGCAAATAAAACTGTAATACCCTGATTATGTCCCAGTCATTTCTCACATCCCACAGAGAAGGTTTGACCAAAATAAATATTGTTGCTTAATTAAACCACAGGTGTATTTAGAGGCCCTGAGATCCACTCAAGACCATGGGAGGTTCTCACCAAGGAATGCAATAAGTATGATCAAGAGATACGCAACTTTTTGTTTAAACCATGAAAGTATTAGAAGGCTATGATCTCCATTCAGAAAAAGCATTGATCTGAACAACGGAAAACGCTCCTTCCGAATTTAGCCAATAATAAGCAAGGCTAGGATCGGAGATGGTGAAATGAAGAAGATGTTTCCTGGTTAAACCATAGAATTAATCCTGGATCCTCAGCAAGCGTCTTACTGACTCATCAATGAGAGGAGGTTAGACACTAGGAATATCTTCTGATTAACCAGTACCATCAATCCAGCTTCATGATACTAATGAAGCAGATATCTGCAATTTTCTTGAAGGAATTAAAGACTACGAGCTACCTCATATCCCAGTACATGGATGGCTTCCCCACTGACAAAGTGACTCTTTGCTGTAAAAGTTACATCAGTGCCTAGAGTCCATGCAGGCATTCAGTCTAACTTTACTACTCCAAAACTGAGAAAAATCCTAACTTTAAGACTTTCGGTATTCACAGAAGGCATTTAGGAGTCCTAAAGTTAGGACTACTAACTTCTGTGAATACCGAAATGAGTAAGTGCCTTCTGTGAATACCAAAATGAGTAAGTGTATTCTGTGAATACCAAAAAGTACTAACTTTACGTTTTTGACGTAAGTTAGTTCTGTGAATCAGGCCCAAAGTACCTTGGATGCGTCACGGTCAGAAACAAAAACAGCCATAGGGAAGGTGATGCGTTGGTTACTTACGCCCAGGGAAGGTGATGCGTCGGTTCCTTACTCCAGGGGAGGTGATCCATCGGTTCCTTACTGCCACACAGGGGAGGTGATGGGTCGGTGATGGGTCGGTTCCTTACTGAAGGGGAGGTGATGCAACAGTTTCTTTCTGTGCGGTGAGGTGATGCGTCAGTTTCTTACTGTGGCCCCGGTGTTCTTGTAGACTCGGCTTCGCGTCGCCCGGCGTCGGTTCCGTGAGGGTTTGCACGGTTTCGTGATGCTTCGCGCTGGTTCTTGCAGAGAGCAGCTGCAAAACCCACTTCTGAGGCCTTTGACTGCAGAAGGCACCTCAGGCAAGGGTAGGACTCACAGATTGCAGAGTCCAGCAGCACCAGCAGAGTTGCAGTAAGTCTTTTGTATCCCTGAGACTTCTTAAGAGGAGGCAAGCTCTATTATAAGCCCTTGGAGATCTTCTTCAAGCAGGGGACACAGTACACAGCAAAGTCCTTTCTCCTTTCCTTGGCAGAAACAGCCACTGCACCCCAACCCCAGCCAGCAAACAGCACAGGGGCAGTATTCCTCCTCAATTTCTCCAGCTCCTCTCCTTGGCAAAGGTTCCTCTTGATTCCCAGAAATGATCTTTGAAGTCTTTTTTATCCCTGAGCCTTCCAACAGGAGAGAAGCTCTACTTCAAGCCCTTTGAGAAAACTCTAACAGCAGGATGATGAAAGCACAGTCCAGTCCTTTCCCTGCCCAAGACAGAGGCAACCACTGCAGGCCAACCCCAACAGCACACAGCACAGGGGCAGTACTCCTCCTCCAGCTTTCCTGGTTCTTCTTCCTGGCAGATTCCTTAGTTCAGCAGTAATCTAAAGTTCAGGAGTCTGGGCCTCACTTATTATAGCACAATTTCCTTTGTTCTCTGGTGGCAGAGAAGCTCTTTGCCCAGCCAAAACCAGTTCTGTCCTCTCTGGTGCAGCTGCCTGGCAGGAGGTGGAGACAGCATTGTCCCAGGCAGATCAGGCCCATGCATGTGTGAAAATAATCTCCTCCCCCTACAGTAAATGCAGCCCAGGTCTATTCAGCCCAGCCCTGACTCATCCAGGAAAGGCAGGACACACATCAACCCCCCTCCCCCCGGTGGCCGTCTGAGAGAATGCACATCCCCAGCCCCTGTTATTCAAAAGCCAGACAGTCAATCCACAAACCAGCAGAGACACACAGCACTTTCTAAAAGTGGTATTTTCAAACACACAATATAAAAATCATCTTTACTAAAAGATGCATTTTTATATTCTGAGTTCAGGCATACTAATCTCCATCTTTCTATCTTGTCCCAATGGGAAGTTCTATTTATTAGATGTTATAAATAAACTCCCATTCTATCCTATGGGACAGATAGCCTTTCAATAGCGAAAAATGAAATTGGGGATGTCCTACCTTTCACATTCACTGTACCCTGGCCTTGGGCCTACCTTAGGGGTGACTCACATGTAAGAAAAGGGAATGTTAGGGCCTGACAAGAGGGTGCCCTTGCCAGGTCGATCTGACAGTACTAACTGCACACAGACACTGCAGTGGCAGGTCTGAGTTACATTTACAGCCTGCTCATGTGGGTGGCACAATCAGTGCTGCAGGCCCACTAGCAGCATTTGATTTACAGGCACTGGGCACACACAGTGCACTGTACTAGGGACGTACCAGTAAATCAAATATGCCACTCATGCAATCACCAATCCATAAACGCAATTTACTGGGAGAGCATATGCACTTTAGCACTGATCAGCAGTGGTAAAGTGCCCAAAGTCATAAAACCAACAAAAACAGGTCAGAAACAGAAGGCCAAAAAGCAAAAAGTCTGGGGATAAACCCACTGGAAAATCCAGGTCTAACACAACCCCCTTCCAGCCTAAAGCCAGGGTAGACTAATCAATCCCTTCATAGACTTCCATCCTTGAGGCGATAGAACCTAGACCTGGCCCACAACAGCGAAGGCACGTTATGGTTCTACGCCTTTCTGAACCTAGTTGGATCCCTTTGTCCACAATCTCAGGACCCACTAAGCTAACCCATGGGGAACCCTTCTCCTCACTTGTGGACACCATCTGTGCAGCACCTAACCTTAGCTTGCTCACAGGTGTGTCTCAGCAGGCAGACAGTACCCACATGGCCAACACAGTGGTGTCGCCCAATCCACCCCCGGGGTGTGACTCCTGTACCCCTCCCCTAGGGGCCACTCTGTTCACCAGGACAGCAAGCCACAGTGGCCACTGACAGTTGTCAGTGATGAGACCCAGGCCTTATGCCTCTCAGGGCTCTCGAACCTCTGTGGCTTAAGAGAGTGGGGGGCAGTAGCCCCAGGTGTCTTGCACCCTTTGTCCACTCTCCCTCCTGTCAGGTCAGGTATGACATTCTGACATTGACCCACCAGCCCAGGGTCTGTATCCGGCGGCTGGACAAGAGACTGGGGTGGGCTTTACCACATCCGGTCCTCCTCCGTGGGGCTCTGTACCCTCCCACCTGGAGTGATACCCCCTTCCAGAATTGTCAGGACACCTGTGGCATGTGTCCTGCACAATTTGTCCACCAGTTCAGAGGTGTTATCCTGCAACTGGTATCCCAGCCTATGGTTTGTACCCTTAGGCTGGGCAGGGGTCAGGGTAAGGCTGCCCTCTCCCCGCCCTCCCTACTAGGGCACTGCACCCTCCCACCTGGAGCGGTACTCCCAGAAGACAAACCGGTAGGGGCACTGTTAGCAGTCGCCCCTTCCTCCAGGTCAAGGAGGACATCCTGAACCTGGCCCTCAAACCCAGGGTCTGTACCCTTAGGCTAGACCTGTGTCTGGCAACCCAGGACTTCCAGGGGAATACACCAACCCCCTACAAGGGCAACACACTCCTCATGAGTTGTGCAAGAGTCTGCCTGGCGCTGGTCTCCAGCCTCCTGTCCACCTGACAGAGCATAAAGACCCCCCAGGCCAGAAGTGGCCTCACCAGGGTCAGTCCTGGGGTGCTCTGACCTCAGAGCTAGCAACCCCTGCCCACTGGTCTTTCCACTGGAGACTGACTCCCCCTCTCACCCTTGTCTCTGGACTCATGCACCCTCCCAACTGGAGCAGTGCTGTCAGACACCAGAACTGGTGGAACGCCAGTTACAGCAGTCTCCTCCAGCTTACCTGACACCTTGGGATCCCCCTCAGGGGATGGCCTCCCTGGTACAGACAAGGCCCCCCTCCTGGTGTTACCTCTTTGAACCAACCAGGCCTTGAGACTGGGTTTCGGGCACCTCGGGACACAGCCACTTCCCACTCCTTCTCCTCTGAGACAGGACATGGGACCCTAGACCCCTCCCATTACTCTGGGACATATCTGGGCCACCACAACCTTCCCCTTCCTCACTTGGTTGGGGAAAACCTGAGCCACCTCCTTCAGGATCGCCCCCAGATGCTCTTCAGACCCTCTGGAATCCACCAAAAGGTCTGCCTCCAGTGTGAGCTCCCTGGGGTCAGAGAACTCACACTCCACCAGGTGTTGGCATAGCTCTGGAAAACAGGGACTTAACCCCTTCGCTGCTAGGCCTTCCCCCCCCCCTGTGCTAAGCCTTTTTTTGGCTATTTGGGGTAGTTCGCGCTTAGGCCCCTGTAACTTTTTGACCACATAAGGTATCCACCCCAAATTTGCGTCCTTTTCTTCCAACATCATGGGGAATCTAAAAGTATCCAGGGTTTGTGGATTCCCCTGGAGGGGACCCCGAAATTAGCCAAAATACAGCTACATTTTGGGGTTTTTGGGGGGAAACTGGGAAAAAAGTGATGCAAATGAAAGCGTCTGTTTTTTTTCCTGCAAATGGTATTAACAAAGGGTTTGAGGGGCTGAAATCACCATTTTCCCAGATTTTAGGAACTGACAGACTTTTGTCAAAAAACCAACATTTTTTACACAGTTTTGGCATTTTACCGGGACATAGCCTATTTTTGCTATTTTTTGTGCTTTCAACCTTCTTCCAGTTAACGGTAGAAATGGGTATGAAAGAAATAATGGATCCTGGAAAGCTATACATTTTAGAAAAGTAGACAAAATTTTGAATTCAGCAAGGGGTCATTTGTGTAGCTCCTTCAAGGTTTCTTTATAGAAACTAACAGTTGAATATAGGAAAAATTGAAAATTAGTTGAAAAAAACAGCCTTTTGTGCCAACGTTTTCACCTGTAACTTCTTCTAATTATGACAGCTGTTTGAAAGCAATATGCCGTTACATCTGCTGGACCTTTCTGGTTGTGGGGATATATCGGACTTGTAGGTTCACCAAGAACCCGGCGAGACCCAGAGCCAATAACTGAGCAGCGTCTTGCAATGGTTTTTTATTATGTACCGGGTATATAGCAATTAATTTGGGAAAATATATACATGGAAAAATCGGTATGAAAGACACCCATGTATTTCTGAAATTGGAACAAAATATAGAGTTTAGAAACGGTAGATATTTGCACATTTCCAAAATTGTGAGTACCCATACTAGCATGAGAATTATAGGACATTTTTAAAAGTGACTTCTTTTTTACACATTGTCTTTCATTTGGAAGGCAGAAACGCATCGAAAGTCAATAGGTAATAACAGTTGCTCTACAATTCTGTGTTACCCTAAGTCTCCCGATAAAAATGGTACCTCACTTGTGTGGGTAGGCCTAGTGCCCGCGACAGGAAACGGCCCAAAACGCAACGTGGACACACCACATTCTCACAGTGAAAACTGACCCTTTTTTTGCAAAGTGCCTAGCTGTACATTTTGAACCCTGGCTCTGCTGGCACCTAGGGAAACCTACCAAACCCACACATTTCTGAAAACTAGAGACCCGGTGGAGTCCAGGAAGGTATGGCTTGCGTGGATCCCCCAAAGTTTCTCTACCCAGAATCCCCTGCAAACCTCAAATTTAGCTGAAAAAATCACTTTTTTCTCAAATTTCTGTGTGGGAAAGATCTGGGATCTGCGTGGATCCACAAATTTCCTACCACTCAGTGTTCCCCCAGGTCTCCCGATAAAAATGGTACCTCACTCGCGTGGGTGGGTCAAGTACCCGCGACAGGCAAGGTCCCAAAGCGTATTGAGGAGACATCAAAATGACCTTCCACAAAACAACCTGGTTTTGCAAGGGAGTCTCCTGGGTTTTTGGCCCCGGGCTCGGCGGCCATCTTGGGAAACCTACCAAACCCACACATTTCTGAAAACTAGATACCCTGGGGAGTCCATCGAGGTATGGCTTGCGTGGGTGCCCCAACGGTTTCCTACCCAGAATCCCCTACAAACCTCAAATTTTGCTGAAAAAATCACTTTTTTCTCACATTTCTATGTGGGAAAGTTCTGGAATCTACGTGGATCCACAAATTTCCTACCACCCAGCATTCCCCCTGGTCTCCCGATAAAAATGGTACCTCACTCGCTTGGGTGGGTCAAGTACCCGCGACAGGCAAGGGCGCCAAACATATTGAGGAGACATCAAAATGACCTATCACAAAACAACCTGGTTTTGCAAAGGGGTCACCTGGGTTTTTGGCCCCGGGCTCGGCGGCCATCTTGGGAAACTACCAAACCCACACATTTCTGAAAACTAGACACCTAGGGGAGTCCAGCGAGGTATGGCTTGCTTGGATCGCCCAACGTTTCCCTACCCAGAATGCCCTGCAAACCTCAAATTTAGCTGAAAAAAACACATTTTCCACATATTTTTAGGTGGAATCACTGTGCCGGCACAAATAACCTACCCCACAGCGTTCCTCTCAGTCTTTGAGTAAAATGATACCTCACTTGTGTGGGTGGGGCAAAGGCCTGTGACTGGGAAGAGCCCAAAACATAGGGATTTAGGGTATAGCACCGAGAACTCTAAGCGCTGCAATTTTTAAAAAATAAGTTTTTAGCCAATTCTGCATTGGACACCCACACAAGTGAGGTATCATTTTACTAGGGACACTAAGGAGAATGCTGTGGGGTAGGACATTTGTGCCAGCACGGTGAGTCCACACAAAAATATGTGGAAAATGTGTTTTTTTCAGCTAAATTTGAGGTTTGCAGGGGATTCTGGGGAGGGAAACGTTGGGGGATCCACTCAAGCCATACCTTATCGGACTCCCCAGGGTGTCTAGTTTTCAGAAATGTGGGGGTTTGGTAGGATTTCCCTAGATGGCGTCGAGCCCGAGCCAAAACCAGGTGCCCCCAAAACCAGGTAGTTTTGTTATAGGTAATTTTGAAGTCTCCACAGTACGATTTGGGCCATTTCCTGTTGCAGCCACTATGCCTACCCACACATGTGAGGTACCATTTTTATCGGGAGACCTGAGGGAACAGCTGGGTGGTAGGAAATTTATATCAGCCCAGTGATTCTACAACTTTCTCACACAGAAATGTGAGAAAAATTGATTTTTCAACAAACTTTGAGGTTTGCAGAGGATTCTGGGTAGGAAATGTTGGGGGACCCACGCAAGCCATACCTTGCTGAACTCCCCAGGTGTCTAGTTTCCAGAAATGTGTGGGTTTGGTAGGTTTCCTAGATGGCCGCCAAGCCTGGGGCCAAAACTCATGGGACCCCCTTGCATAGCCAGGTTGTTCTGTGATAGGTAATTTTGATGTCGCCTCAATAGGTTTTGGGCCTTGCCTGTCGCGGTACTTGACCCACCCACGCAAGTGAAGTACCATTTTTATTGGGAGACCTGGGAGAACACTGGGTGGTAGAAATTTGTGGATCCACGCAGATTCCAGAACTTTCCACACAGAAAGTTGAGAAAAAGTTATTTTTCAGCTAAATTTGAGGTTTGCAGAGATTCTGGTAGGAAATGTTGGGAGACCCACGCAAGCCATACCTTGCTGGACTCCCTGGGTGTCTAGTTTTCAGAAATGTGTGGGTTTGGTAGGTTTCCCTAGATGGCCGTCGAGCCCGGGGCCAAAAACTCATGTGACACCCCTTGCAAAACCAGGTTGTTTTGTGATAGGTAATTTTGATGTCGCCTCAATAGGTTTTGGGCCCTTGCCTGTCGCGGGTCCTTGACCCACCCACACAAGTGAGGTACCATTTTTCTTGGAAGACTTTGGGGAATGTGGGGTGGGTGGAATTTTGTGGATCCACGCAGATTCCAGAACTTTCCACCACAAAAATGTCAGGAAAATGTGGTTTTTTTGACAAAGTTTGAGGTTTGCAAGGGATTCTGGGTAACAGAACCTGGTGAGAGCCAGACAAGTCACCCCATCCTGGATTCCCCTGGGTGTCTAGTTTTAAAAAATGTATAGGTTTGCTGGGTTTCCCTGGGTGCCGGCAGAGCTAGGGTTCAAAATCTACAGCCAAGCACTTTGCAAAAAAAGGGTCAGTTTTCACTAAGAAAATGTGGTGTTTCCACGTTGCGTTTTGGGCCGTTTCCTGTCGCGGGCACAAGACCTACCCACACAAGTGAGGTACCATTTTTCTTGGAAGACTTTGGGGAATGCGGGGTGGGTGGAATTTTGTGGATCCACGCAGATCCTAGAACTTTCCATCACAAAAATGTGAGGAAAATGTGTTTTTTTTTAACTAAGTTTGAGGTTTGCAAGGGATTCTGGGTAACAGAACCTGATGAGAGGCACACACGTCACCCCATCCTGGATTCCTCTTGGTGTCTAGTTTTCAAAAATATACAGGTTTGCTAGGTTTCCCTATGTGCCGGCTGCGCTAGGGCCCAAAATCCACAGGTAGGCACATTGCTAAAAAAAAGTCTGTGCGTAGTGGGCTTTCTGCTGCCCTGGGGAGGAATCGGGGGGGGGGGGTTTGCCCCAATATGCCCCCAAGGGGGGGCAGAAAGACTGTGGCTATTTTTCAGGGGGTGGGGGCATTGGTATGCCCATTCTGGGCAGCCCCCACCCCCACGCATAAAAAAAGCCAGCGTAATTGTTGGCGCCTAGTGGGCTTTGTGCCCCCCCCAGGGGGGCAGATCAGGGGCCACTGCCCCCATCTGGCCCCCTTGGGGTTGGGAAGAAAGGCTGGAATTTTTCAGGGGGGGGTATTGTCATGCCCATTTTGGGCAGCCCCCACCCCTACATGAATACAAAAAAAAAATCCCTGGTTTCTAGTGGGCTTTCTGCCCCCCGGGGGAAGGCAGATTGGGGGCTACTGCCCCCATATGCCCCGCAGGGGGGGCAAAAAGACTGGAATTTTCATGGGCAGGGGTGGGGGCATTGGCATGCCCGTTTTGGGCAGCCCCCGCCCCTAATTCAAATTGGCAAAAAAAAATCCCTGGCGTCTATTGGGCTTTTTGCCCCCCCGGGGAGGCAGATTAGGGGCTGCTGCCCCCATCTGCCTCCCAGGGGGGGCAGAAAGGCTGTAATTTTTGCAGGGGCGGTGGGGGCATTGGCATGCCCGTTTTGGGCAGCCCCCACCCCTAATTGTAATTGCCCTAAAAAATCCCTGGTTTCTAGTGGGCTTTCTGCTCCCCCGGGGGGGGCAGGTTGGGGGCTACAGCCCCCATCTGCCCCCCAGGTGGGCAGAAAGACTAATTTTTGCTGGGGTGTGGGGGCATTGGCATGCCCGTTTTGGGCAGCCCCCACCCCTAATTCAAATTGGCAAAAAAAAATCCCTGGCATCTATTGGGCTTTTTGCCCCCCTGGGGAGGCAGATTAGGGGCTACTGCCCCCATCTGCCTCCCAGGGGGGGCAGAAAGGCTGTAATTTTTGCAGGGGAGGTGGGGCCATTGGCATGTCCGTTTTGGGCAGCCCCCACCCCTAATTGTACTTGCCAAAAAAAACACCCTGGTTTCTAGTGGGCTTTCTGCCCCCATCTGCCCCCCATGGGGGGCAGCAAGACTGTAAGTGTTGCGGGGGTGGGGGCATTGGCATGCCCATTTTGGGCAGCCCCCACCCTCATTCAAATTGCCCCAAAAAATATCCCTGGCATCTAGTGGGCTTTTTGCCCCCCCGGGGGCGCAGATTGGGCGCTGCTGCCCCCATCTGCCCCCCAGTGGGGGGCATAAAGGCTGTAATTTGTGGGGTGGGGGCATTGGCATGCCTGTTTTGGGCAGCCCCCACCCTAATTAAAATTTCCCAAAATAATCCCTGGCGTTTAGTGCGCTTTCTGCCCCCCCGGGGGGGAAGATTGGGGGCTGCTGCCCCCATCTGCACCCCCAGAGGGGGCAGAAAGACTGAATTTGGCCAAATTTTTGGGGGGGAGCAAAGGCCCTTGCCCAAGGGGCCGCTCCCCCCTCCCTGGTGTCTAGTGGGTGGATCTCTGCTTGGGGATCGCCCTCCTGGGGTGATCCCCAAGCAGAGATCCACTGGGGAGGGGTACCATTGGAAAGGGGAGATTCTCCGCTTTCCAATGATACCTCTCCCATCTATCTACGTGCTCGGGGGGCTGAGATAGCCCCCTGAGCACGTGGAAAGTGAAACTGAAATAAGCCTCTTGGCTTGCGCGTGCGCGCTGATCGTCATTTCAGGGAAACCAGGGGGGGGGGGTCCTCGGGAGCTGGGGAAGCTCTTCCCCAGCTCCCGAGGCTGTTGGGGGGTAAAGGGAATCCCTCTGGTGCCCACATCAGAGAGATTCCCTGTGCCATGGCGTCGGACACGCGGGAGCCGTCCGACACACATGAGCACTTATGCGTCGGACGGCTCCCGCACGTCCGACGCATAGAAGGGGTTAAAATATGCTCTCCAACAATTGAATCACACAGCCCCACACAGGTGTTAACCAAGCTACCCTTTGCCTCACCATCCAGTGCCTCGCACAAGTACCCCACTTCACCCTCCTGAGACTGGCAAGACAGGGTCTGCGTCTCTGTCATTCAATCCACATGCTTCTGGGCTGTCTCCACACTCATAGACCAGGTCCTGTACCCTAGGGGAACCCCTCTTTCTGCACCTCTCATCTAGAGTCAGTAGAGTGTCCCTCCCACCACTAGGAATATGATCCCCTGTGCCAGTTCCCCAATCCACTTCAGGGACACTGCACACCACTGTAGCTACCTCATGAATCTGAACCCCTGGTGTGTGCCAACCCCTTCCTTTAAGTCAGGTGCCACATCTCTGGGTGTGTGTACTGCTCCCTCAGCAATAAATAACACCTTTATGCTGCCACCATCTGAGCTGGACTCCACCTCCAGCCAAGCTCACTTCCTGAGCTACACACATTTCTTCTTCTTGGGTTAAGACCCTCTTGGCCTCAGCCCCCTCGAGCTCCTCATCAAGCTCTCTCAGCCTCTGCTCACAAGCTAGAAGCCAATCATCTTTCTCTGTTTCGCCCTCACTTTCAGAGAAGTCCTCCTCCTCAGACTCATCTGGTAGTGTTGGCCCCCAGCAGGGTAGCTCATACTGAAATAGGGCTGCCTCTAGATCCTCCCTGGACTTTCTCTTCACAGGCAGCCCCCTTTCCTTGCAGAACTCACATAGCTCCCTCATCGTATAGATGAACATGTGCCGGAAGTCAAGTCCCATTTTCTCAAGACTTCACAGGTGCAACAACTATCCAGAGTCTCAGTATCAAAAATACTTCCAGGAGGACACCAGAAAACAGAAAAAGACAGTATGTGGTCGCGTAATGGTCTGCACTATACTAGTAGTGTACACCAATCACTGTATGTAAGGCACAAATGCAAGTCTAGATCTCACCGCTGACCACCAATGTTAGAAATGGGGGTCTCTAGTTGGCAATGGTTTGCACCTTTGTCCAAGTAGGGACCCTTCTTCCTAGTCAGGGTAAGGGGGATACACTTCTAAAATAACCCCTGCTCACCCCCTTGGTAGCTTGGCACGAGCAGACAGGCTTTTCTCAGAGGCAGTGTGTAAAGCATTTGTGCACACATACAGTAATACAGTGAAAACACTACAAATGGACACCACACCAGTTTAGAAAAATAAGGAATCTTTATTTAAACCAAACTAGACCAAAACGACAAAAATCCACAATACAGTAATCAAAAGGTAATCCTTAGAAGGCAAAAACAGTTCTGTCCATAGCAAACTATGGATGCAACACTTTCAACACAAAGGGGCACATGCATCATTGTTTTTTGCGGTCGCAAAGGGGCAGATTCGCAGAATCTGCCCCTTTGCGACCGCAATTTTTGCATTTGGGATGCATCATCCCAAATGCAAAAATCGCTATTTAAGTAATCGCAAAATTTGCGATTACTTAAATTGCGATTGCATTTAGGGAATCGCAAATTGCGATTCCCTAAATGCAATGCAACAAAAAAAAATAGCGATTTCGATTTTAAGAAACGCAAATTACCATCAACTTAAAGTTGATGGTAATTTGCGAAAACTTTGAAAAATGCACAAAAGTGCATTTTTCAAAGTTCTATGTTGCACACATACATGCCCTTGGGGCATGTGTGTGTGCAACATGTTTTTAATTGCACTTTCAGGGGTTAATCAGGGTGTCCTTTAGGCACCCTTGAAATTGCATGCGCAATTTGCGAATACCTATTTGGTACTCGCAAATTGCGCATGCAATTCCCATTGATTCCTATGGGCCTTTAGGCCCATAGGAATGAATGGGAAGCCATTCTTATTTGCGATTCGCAATTTGCGAGTCGCAAATAAGGAATGTGTAGGAATCGCAAATATTTTTGCGATTCCTACATGCATAGCATTTTGCGATTCCCAAATAGCGAATCGGTAAAATTCGCTATTTGGGAATCGCTAAATGCGGGCTTGATGCATGTGCCCCCTGGTACTTTGGATGCGTCACAGTCACAAACAAAAACAGCCACAGGGAAGGTGATGCGTCGGTTCCTTACTCCAGGGGAGGTGATGCGTCGGTTCCTTACTCCAGGGGAGGTGATGCGTCGGTTCCTTACTGCCACGCAGGGGAGGTGATGCGTCGGTTCCTTACTGAAGGCGAGGTGATGTGTTGGTTTCTTACTGTGGCCCCAGTGTTCTTGTAGACTTGGTGCCCAAGTGCGATGTGTTGCGCACCGGAGTTGAGGCGTCACTTTGCGAGGCTTCGTGTCGTCCGGCGTCAGTGCTGGGGGCTGCGCGGCGAGGCTTTGCGTCACCCGGCGGGACTCGGCGCAGCTTCGCGTCGCCCTACATCGGTTCCGAGAGGCTTTGCAAGGTTTTGCGATGCCTTTCGTCGGTTCTTGCAGAGAGCAGCTGCAAAACCCACTTCTGAGGTCTTTTGACTGCAGGAGGCACCTCAGGCAACGGTAGGACTCACAGATGGCAGAGTCCAGCAGCACCAGCAGAGTTGCAGGAAGTCTTTTATGTCCTGAGACTTCTTAACAGGAGGCAAGCTCTATTTCAAGCCCTTGGAGATCTTCTTCAAGCAGGGGACACAGCACACAGCAAAGTCAATTCTCCTTTCCTTGGCAGAAACAGCCACTGCAGGCCAACCCCAGACTGCAAACAGCACAGGGGCAGTATTCCTCCTCAGTTTCTCCAGCTCTTCTCATTGGCAAAGGTTCCTCTTGATTCCCAGAAATGATCTTTGAAGTCTTTTCTATCCCTGAGACTTCCAACAGGAGGCAAGCTCTACTTCAAGCCCTTGGAGAAAACTCTAACATCAGGATGATGAAAGCACAGTCCAGTCCTTTCTCTGCCCAAGACAGAAGCAACCACTGCAGGCCAACCCCAACAGCACAGGGGCAGTACTCCTCCTCCAGCTTTCCCGGTTCTTCTTCCTGGCAGGTTCCTTAGTTCAGCAGTAATCTAAAGTTCAGGAGTCTGGGCCTCACTTTTTATAGCACAATTTCCTTTGTTCTCTGGTAGCAGAGAAGCTCTTTGCCCAGCCAAAACCAGTTCTGTCCTCTCTGGTGCAGCTGCCTGGCAGGAGGTGGAGACAGCATTGTCCCAGGCAGACCAGGCCCATTCAGGTGTGAAAGAAATCTCCTCCCCCTACTCTAAATGCAGCCCAGGTCTATTCAGCCCAGCCCTGACTCATCCAGGAAAGGCAGGACACACGTCACCCTGCCCCCCCCCGGTGGCCGTCTGAGAGAATGCATCCCCAGCCCTTGTCTTCCAAAAGCCAGACAGTCAATCCACAAATAAGCAGAGGCACACGGGATGGCTAAGCAAGAAAATACCCACTTTCTAAAAGTGGTATTTTCAAACACACAATATTAAAATCATCTTTACTAAAAGATACATTTTTACATTCTGAGTTCAGCATACTAAACTCCATTTTCCATCTTGTCCCAATGGGAAGTTATATTTATAAGATGTTATAAATAAACTCTCATTCTATCCTATGGGACAGATAGCCTTTCAATAGCGAAAAATGAAATTGGCAGTATTTCACTATCAGGACATGCCACACACATCAGGGCATGTCCTACCTTTCACAAACACTGCACCCTGCCCACAGGGGTACCATGGGCCTACCTTAGGGGTGACTCACATGTAAGAAAAGGGAAGGTTAGGGCCTGGCAAGTGGGTGCACTTGCCAGGTCGAAATGGCAGCACTAACTGCGCACAGACACTGCCGTGGCAGGTTTGAGTTACATTTACAGGCTGCTCATGTGGGTGGCACAATCAGTGCTGCAGCATTTGATTTACAGGCCCTGGGCACACACAGTGCACTGTACTAGGGACTTGCCAGTAAATCAAATATGCCATTCATGGAATCACCAATCCATAAACACAATTTACAGGGAGAGCACATGCACTTTAGCACTGATCAGTAGTGGTAAAGTGCCCAGAGTCATAAAACCAACAAAAACAGGGCAGAAACAGAAGGCCAAAAAGCAAAAAGTCTGGGATAAACCCGCTGAACAAGCCAGGTCTAACAGGGTCTACGTCTAGCATGGCGGAGTGGATGAAAGACAATGGACTGGAATGCAGTCCCAATATTTTCTCATTGGCTGAAATTAATTCAAGCATTCCTTCTGACACTCTGTTGTTCATTGCAGTAGATAGCCTAAGCACAACAGACATGCCCAGACTTGGGTCCTGTGTTCACTGTGGCAAATGACTTACGTTGAACCTCAGTGATGATGCCCCAGCAGGCCAAATCCAGTCTGGGGTTGCTTGTGTTCCCATCTCAAGTGAACGTGGGCTCACAGTTCTGGCTGAAGTGTTCCAATTAGCAGGAACAAGACCAATTTGTTTATGGCTGGTCTCTGTTTAGAGTCTCACAGTGGTGAAGCCAATTTAAGCATTCCCTCCATCACTATGTTGTTTGTTGGTGAGAGTAATTGGGCAGGCTGAAGGAAGAGTTTGCTACAAGACAGAGATGAGCAGAGGAAACCCAGAGGGGACTATGTTTTTTGCAGTGAAAAGGACACTGAGGTAGCTTTTGCGTGAAGGTCTATCCATCAATCAAAGATTAGGTCGCTTTGCTGAAAATGTTGGGTGGATGAAGAGTGTGAATTTTACTTTGACTCATACAGGAATCATGGTAATCACAAACTGGGCTTACTTTTTAAATTGTCGTCTTCAACAACTTTCAGCAGAAAACTGAATGGAAACAAAGCAGAACAAAAGTAGTTTGCTGCATTGATGTATTTCTATTTGCCTGATGGAGGCTTATAAAAGTTTTTGTCTCCAGCTCTGTCTTGGAGTTCTGGAATTTAAAGTCTTACCTGAGAGCTAGTATTGCTAGTTTTTTGCTGGCCTCCAATCAAAGATGGGTACGGAGAATGAACCCTGAGTGCTCTCATTAAGTAATTTTTTATTGTGTACTCCTGCTTCAGCTCTTACGCCTAGGAATCTTACTCCTGCACTGTTGGTTTTGTACCTTGCCAGAATGGCGTTAGTCTATAATGAAGATGACCTATGGGAGTACACTGTGTAGGAGGTAAAGGTTCTCTGCAGAGAAAGGGGGCTACCAATAGAGGGCAACTTTCGTAGAGCTCTGTTCCTCTTTGAATTGGACCGCAGGGGAGTAGTCTTAGAGACCAGGGAGGACCCTGTGTTTTACCCACCTGCATACCTAACAGGTGGTTTGAGGGTGGCCCTGGAGAGTCTGAACAGGATGGAGGAAATGACTGGGCAGGGACGCCAGTAGGTAGAGAGGACCCCGTGGAGAGGGAGTCCCTAGCTGGGTCTAGTGCCAGGAGTAGTGTCCTCTCCCTTTCTCTGTTCTCTGAGGAGTTGGCGGACAGGAGGTAAGTAAGGGAGCATCAGCTGTCGTTGGAAAGGCTCTAATTGGAGCATGCCAAGGAGTGAGTGCAGCTGGTTGTGGAGGAGAGAAAGGCTGATGTGGAGAGAGCCTTGGTTCAAGAGAGGATGGCGGAGTCAGAGAGGGCCTTCGCCAGAGAGAAACTAGTTCTTGAGGATATGTTGTCCCCTGATCGTAGTTTCAGTGTTCTGGATTCACTAGTGAGGGTGGAGTCCAGTGGTGGCAGCAATGTTGTGTCCTGTGTAGAAACTTCCACTCCCTGATCCCAGAGCGTAGTACCTAGTTCCCAGGAGGAGGGTGTCACACCTGAAGGGTATAGGTTGAGTTTCAGGGGCAGTAGGAAACTGTCTAACCAGTCTTGGGGGGAGTTTGTGGAAGAATGTTGTGATGCACTGGAAGGATGGGTGAAGGTTAGCACAGCAAACAATTTTGAAGGGCTGTTCAATCTGATTGTCAGAGAGCACATGTTCCGTTGTTGTTTTCCAGGGCGTCGCCAACAACTGTTGGGGTGTAAGGTCTCTGATCCCAGAGAACTTGCACAGGAGGCAGACCTCTGGGTGAGTACCAGAGGGTCTGGAAAGGCATTTCGGAGTGATCCTAAAGGGAGTAGCTCAGGTATTTCCCAACCGAGGGTGGTGGGAAAGGTTTGTAGTAGCTCTGATAGGTCCCAGTGTAGTGGGAGGGGTATAGGGACCCACGTCCTGTCTCAGAAGAGAAGGAGTGGAAATGGGGTGTGTCCAAGGTGCCCAAAGCCCAGTCCCAGAGCCTGGTTGGTTCCATGAGTGAACACCAGGAGGGGAGCCTAGTCTACATTGGAAGGCCAGGGGGATCTCCCAGTGTCAGGAGAACTTGGAGGGGTGTTTGAAAGCAGCGTTCCACCAGTTCTGGTGTCTGGCAGCACCACTCGTGAGTGGAGGGTGCGGAAGCCCAGATGGAGGGGTGAGAGGGGGAGGTAGTCCCCAGTGGGAGAACCAGTGGGGCAGGGGCCAGCTCTGAGGGTAGAGCTCTCCAGGAATGACCATGGCGACACCGCTTCTGGTTTGGGGGTCTTCGCACACTGTCAGATGGGCAGGGGTCGGGAGATCAGCTCCAGGCAAACTGTTACGTAACACATCCGGTATGTGTTACCCTTGGGGGGCCAGGTGTGCTCCCCCGAAAGTCCTGGCTTGCCAGGCACATGCTCACCCACAGGGTGTAGTCCCTGGGTTGGAGGCCAGGTTCAGGAGGTAATTTCTGACCTGGAGGGAAAGACAACTGCTAGCAGTGTCCCTACCATTTTGTCTTCTGGGGTACCACTCCAGGTGGGAGGGTGCAGAACTCTGGAAGGTGGTGCAGGGGGAGGGAGTACTTGCCTCTGCCCCGGTTCAACCTGAGGGTTTGGTCCCTGGGTTGGAAGACCAGTTGCAGGGTAGAAATCCTGAACTGTTGGGAGAAATGTGTGGGAGGGCTGATAACAGTACCTTGACAGTTTTAGGTTCTGGGGGTACCTCTCCTAGGAGGAGGGTGCGGAACCCCAGAAGGAGGGGTAGGGGAAGGAGAGCCTCACCTGTGACCCCTGGTCAGTCTGAGTGTGCAGATCCTGTGTTGAGGGAACAGTGGCAGAGTAGAACTCCTGCACTGATGAGAGGTAGATACTATGTACCTGGGGCTACCGCCCCCCACTCTGTGAGATGGCAAGTACCAGAGATCTCTTGATGGCCTGGGGCCTGATTCTGGCCGCGGACAGCTAAGGAGTCCCCATGGGTTAGCTTAGTTGGTCCTGAGAGCAGAGACAGAGGGATCCACATAGGTTCAGACTGGCGTAGAACTGGAATGTGCCCCAGCAGTTGCGGGCCAGGGTCCATGTTCTATCGTCCCAAGCAGGGAAGCCCATTAAGGTATTGATTAGTCTACCCTGGCTTTAGACTGGAAGGGGGTTGTGTTGGACTTGGCCCTTTTTGCAGGGTCATCCCAGAACTTTTTGCCTTCCTCCTGTAATTTTGTCTGACTTGTTGTTGTTGGTTTTATGACTCTGGGCACTTTACCACTGCTGATCAGTGCTAAAGTACATGTGCTCTCTCGTGTAGACATGGTATGATTGGTCTACACCTGTTTGGCATATTTAATTTACCTGTAGGTCCCTTGTACAGTGGTATCCCATATACCCAGGGCCTGTAAATTAAATGCTACTAGTGGGCTTGCAGCGCTGCTTGAGCCACCCACCGAAGTAGTCTTTCAAACCTGTCTCAGGCCTCTGCCACTGCAGGGGCTTCGCGTGCAGTTTACTGCCGCCGTGACGTGCCATATAAAATGGTTGCTACGTCTGCAACTCCCTTTTTACTAAATATAAGTCACCCCTAAGGTAGGCCCTAGCTAGCCCTATGGGCAGGGTTCGGTGTAGGTAAAATGTATGACATGTGCCTTAACTGTGTGGCATGTCCTGGTAGTGACAAACTGCCTATTTGGTTTCTCATGAGGCTGCCCTTTCATAGGTTTGAATTGTGAATTCCCTGATATGTGCTTCAGTGGTAATTTCTGATCTGAGAGGGTTAGCGTGATCATGTTTGGTATGTTTGGAATAGTAGTGATAAATCCTGCTTATTGGTGAAAGCAGATTTATTATTACTATTTTAGAAATGCCACTTTTAGAAATTGGCATTTCTGTGTGCTTATGTGTCTTTGTGTCCTGCCTGGATGTGTATTAACCGTCTGGTTCTGACTGACAGGGGAGAGGGGAGGTGCATTCACTCCAGCCTGTCCCAAGGGGGGTTGAGGTGTGTCCTGCCTTTCCTGGGTGACTCAGCGCTAGGCTGAATCGGCCAGGTCTGCATTTGGAGTGGTGGGAGGAGTAGCACCTGCACCTGAATTGAGCTGTACCTGCCTTCCACAATGCTTGCTACACCCCCCTGTGGTGTGTCTGGGGCCTGGGCTGGAAATGTGAATGGGGGTGTTGTGCACTTCAATAGTGTTTGAAGTGCCCCCAGAACAAAGACATTGGGACTATAAGTATAGGGGCTGTGACCCCATGAAAAAAGAGAAGATACTGCGTGGACTACCAGAGGTCTGCTGTGTGCCAGGAGGATCCGCTGTTTGGGAATAAGCTACCGCCTGCTGGGTGGCTGAAGGGACTGCCCTTTGCTAAGGGGCCCTGGCCTGCCTGTGCCTGGTCTCTGCCCCAGTGACCTCCCAGGGTTTTGGGGCTTGCCTTGTGGGATTTTGACACAGCGCGTGTTGAGCACGGTGTCTTTCCCACCCTGGTTGCAGAATGCGTGTGGATCGCGGTACAGGGTCTGGAGACCACTTTCTTTTCACGTAAACTAACTTGGGCACTTTTACTTCCCCGATGAGATGAGCATTTTTGTTGCTCTACTCCCTGAGAAGGGTGTGTGTGGCGCTGTGGGCTCTCGGGGTCAAGGGCTTTACTGATTTGGGAATGCGGCCGCTCGCCAGCTGAGCAAGTGCCGCAGGTGCACCAGGCGTTGCCTGGCAACTGGCCCAGAGGCCGCCGAGGCCTGAGAAGCTGCCTTTCCCCTGACCCCGCCAAGCACCAGACAGAGGTTGGGAGAGGAGCTGAGTCCCAGCGGGACGAAGGAGAGCCGACGAAGAGCGGAGCCAACTGAGACTTCGCTCCGTGTCAGCCGGGCCATCAGGGTTTGGCAGAACTCCACCGGTGGCCGCCCGCAGGCTTCCTTTCTGCGGTGTCGAGCCGAGGAGGGAGGATGAGTCCCAAAGGGCGCGGCAGTCACCAGGTCAGTGGAGTGTGGAGACCGGCGAAGGTCTCCCATGTGGTGAGCCTGCTTGGGCCCACCGTTGCAAGCCAGGCCGTGGGGGTAAACCTGAAGATTGCTGGCATACGGGGAAAGGGGCACTGCTGGCCCTGTTGGCCTGAAGTAGTGGGCGGGCCCCTCTCCAGTGTTATTGGCAGCTGCGCCCCGTGTCGTGGGCAGTTGCCCCTCCCTTCTTGGAGGCCCCCACTCCTCATTGGGACAGAGGAGTAGTATGGGAGAACCCCGAGTGGGAAGGAACCCTCCTGAATTCCTGCATTCCATGGAGTAAGCGGGCAGGTAGCCCAAGAGCCTACGAGGGGAAAGACAGTTACGGCTTGCAGTGTCATAGAAACACAGGGGACGCTCTTACTGTCGTTCTGACAATGTGCCCAGTGGCACAAGGATCCATGTGATGTTGGTCATTCGGATATGCTATGTTCTTATGTTATCATGTAGGTGGTGTTACATAGTCAGGGCTGCACCCTATGTACTGTGATGGTGATTTTCTAATGTGTGCACTCTACAGGTATTTACTATAGTGCACTGCTGATGATGCTTATGCATAATGTATTATGCTCAGTGTGATCTACCAGTAGTTACTGGTCGCCCTAACTGTGATGTTTATGACCGTGGCCCTACTGGCCAAGTGATTTTGTGGTGCACCTAGTGTGTCACTGTTGTGTGAGTGTGTTGAGAAAACACTTTACACATTGCCTCTGGGATAGTCCTGACTGTTCTTCCAAGCTACCAAGAGGGTGAGCAGGGGTTATCTTCAGTGTGTAACTCCCTTGCCCTGACTAGAGTGGTGGGTTCTGCCTGACTTAGGTGCATACCCTAGCCAACCAGAAACCCAATTTCTAACATTCACCCTTTCTCTACTCCTGTATCGCCATAAAACATTAATAAAGTACACCAAGAGTAAGAATCCCATTAAGAATTCATAGTCAGTTCTCTACTTTGTAGAGTGAATACTATTCATTTAAGACATTTCCCAGACATTTTTAAATGTTGGCATCTGATTATTCATCTGGTATATTCTGTGGCACATTCCTCGTCTCCATGTTTCTAACAGCAGGCAACTTACGATTCGCCATAACTGCAGTATACAGAGCTTGACCTTTTCTAACGCCGTGAAAAACCACCAACAAATTGGAGTGTAATATCGTGGAATACAGAGGCATTGTGGAGTAACAGTGATGTTCTCATCAATGTCCCTGATATGTTTAGTGTGGCCTTCATCATCTCCCTAACACCCGCCCAACAGTCCTTTAGACAGGGACATTCCGACAGTATGTGCATAATAGCATAATCACTCTGTTTGCTATGTCTAATCTTCGAGGTATCCAGCAATATATTTTAAATGATTTCATTTCAACTGGGCTTTACACAAGTGTTTGCCATTCATCAGTAAGAGTTCAGTGCAGTCTTCATTGGTTTAGTGCAATAGTAGCCTTCATGACCACCACTCATTAAGATGCCAAGTCATTGGGTTTGAGAATCTCTTGTTTATCAACTAACTATATATTCCAGAGCCTAGTCCCTTGTTAGTGCCCCAGGTCTTCAGATATTTTAAGAGATTAGTTTCTTGGAATGAAACCAGTGCAGGCCCCAAAAGTGTGTCAAGACAGTGTGATATTTGCCAGTATCTCCAAAATTGCGCCTCTATCAGATCAAAGTCAGTCTTTGCTTCTGCAAATGTTTTCAAAGTGCCATCAACTAGGTAATGTTCAGTGTTCCTCATCCCCTCACAAAGTCCAACAAAACTGGGTCTTGCCCCTCAATCTGTATTTTTCCATTGTCCCTTATCGGTGCGACTATATGTACCCAGCCATTCTCCCTCATTAGGGCGCATACTTTATGCCACAGGCCTATGCCTCCCAAAATCGCATTTTCTATTTTTACCCATCTAGCGTTTCATGCAGGAGGAAGCATATGTGTGCCACCTGAAAGGAGAGGTGATGTTATTTAAGGTGGGCAAGTCGCAGTACCCCTTGTTCCGCGGCCAAGTACAGTTTGTCTGGTTTTGAGTGTGGTTTCTTTCCACCTTAGACAAATAATTCCCCTATCTTAGATAATACCTATAACATCCATTTGGGGCCTTTAAAGAGCATCACAAATACATGGTAGAGTCACGATGCCACATTTATTACTTGGGTCCTTCTGAAGGAAGTTACCCGTATAGGGTCACCCGGGTTACTAATGACCATCTCTCAGCCTTCCATGCCAAATGAAGAGTCGGTCAGACAGTAGAGAATACAAACCAATAACTGTTTATTCAAAGTACACTCAGAGCGGAGCCCAGTCTGCCCAGTCGCTAGGAGTGCTGCAGAGGGACTGACATCAGCAAGCATAAAGATACATTATGTACATTTCAAAACCAATGAAGGCACGCCCACAATGGAATTTTCCAAGCAGATGCAGCTAAACAATGAAGTACAGAGGATAAGTTTTGATTCTGAGGCCGGGCACACACTATCACTATCTACTACTCAAGGTCGCTCTGCCCGTGCCCGCCACTAGACAAGTGGGAGAAGGCCTCTATCCAGTGGGAAAGGTATGCGCTAATAAGAACAGTGTATTCATTAGTGAAGTGAATCCCAGCCTCGGGGAAATAAAACCCAACTGAGGCCTCTTCTCAGAAATGATGAAGGATTAGTTTTGATTATAACCCAAAATGGCACACACATAGAAAATGGCGCAGCGAATGCTAACCTACATAGAACAATACGCAAACATGAATTTTTCTATTCTAACAGATCCTCCTTTTAGCATGAGCTAAACATTTTCTAGTAATAGCAAAGAACATATAAATGAATAAAACAGAAAATCATAGCTAAACTTCTTAGGAGCACTCCATACTGCCAGCATCAGGTAGGGAGACTGTAAGGAGGGAAGAAGTCTCGAAAATGCCCTCATCTATCTGCATGAGGTCGTCTATCTCTTTCTGGACCATAATTTCAGCATTGGTGTCATGTATTGATATTTTTCTCTTAGGAGCGAGAATAGTGGTTCAATAAGAACAACAGAAGGGAAGGCATTGAATAAGGGCACAACAAGACACCAATATCACTATTAAGTAAATCACCTTTTCGAGAATCCAGCCCCAGCTGCCAAAAAGAGACCAACTCCAGTTCCCACTTTCCATTCCATTGACATTGTCAAGAATGTCTGAAATGTGTTGGGTAATATTCTTTTCCATATTTGTTATCCCGATAACACACTGATCTCCCACTACCGCGCATACACCACCACTCTTGGCTAAAATGAAATCAACAGCATATCTAGTTTGTTCTGAATATATTCGCATACTCTCCAACTGAGTAGTGATGTCGCATAAAGCAGCCACAGTAGTATTAAATAAAAGGTGGAGCTTATACCCAAAATATTCTCTGGCTTTCTCACCTTGGGCCATTGAAGTACCACCCAAAGTGAAAATAGAGGAAAGGCTGCATCCAAAGGTGATGCCATTACTATAATTATTAACCTCTATATCAGTCATTCCCTCACAAAATTCTTTGGTCAGTGTTCTTTTAATCCATCTTACTTTAGGCTTCGCACTTTTACAAGGTACACCCAAAGGCAGTACCATCCCCAGTGCCACATCGTTCGTACCATTATGGACATTAGAATAAGTCCCATTAGACAAAAAGAAAAAACCTGGGTGTGCATGAATCGGTCTATCGTAATCCACTGCAGAGTATCCGGAATTCCACCCAAAGGAACTGAGGTCCTCTGAATTCACCAAAGGGAACGTGGTCTTTGCAGCACAATTCCTGAACAATTTATGTACCAGGAAGTATCAGTACTGTTGATAATTGGACAACAAGCAGGGTAATAACCAGCTTCTCGTGGAACTGTCAATTCCTTGTAATTCCAACCCACCAAAGTTATATTCTGTTTCTCCATATAAAAATTCTCACAGTACGTACTATCATCGCAACCGTGATAACCCTCCCCCAATATTTTTCTATAATAAAGGCATGGCCCTGAGTAACCAAACCCAAACACTTCTTTCACTTCCACAAAATCAGGTGGCCGAGTATATGTATAATTCACAAGTGATAAAGGGTACGCGGTCCATAGACTAGTGACAGATTGAGTGGGGTAACAAGCCGTTCCTTCTCCAAAGAACCTGTTATATGTCTCTAAGAATACATTGCTCGGGCTGCTCTTTAAATTCTTGTTGGGGAGATAACCTTACCCTTACTACGTAAAGGTACACTTTGATCATTTTCCAAAACCCATGATACACCACATAACATAATTAACAGCAAAATCACAAGGGCAACACATGTTAACTTTTGCTTATGGGTCCACACCGTATTGTGCTGGGTAACAAGAAGCACTGGCTGCTCTTCTTCAACAACTATTCTACCATAGGGATGCATAACGAATGATGAAATGGGGGGGGGGCAAAATGCAAGAGAAGTATACAAGTTCCCAGTGTCCGTCAGAGCCTCACTGGTACAGGCTCCTATTGTCCATCAATACGTTGGCACTCTTGAGCACCGGCGGTGGAGCTTGCACTGTCCTAAGCTCGTATCCCACGTTGATCACGATGGTATACCTCCACGGTATACTTCAATCTATCCTGTCCAATATTCAAACAGGGCACAAAGCTCCCATCAACCTAGACTAACTCCGTTGGTACTATAACAGAGTACACCCTAACTTACACAGTCCATCCCTAACTAATCTTTCTTTTCTTTTGGTGCACTGTCACTCAGCCGAGGGCGCAACTTGTACCTGATGGCCCCAGGCACAGAATGATCAACAAACAAGGACTCCTGAGTAGCTCGTATTTCTGGAGGAACTGCTGCATTCAACACGTCATCATTTTCCTTATCCATTTGCATCCATGTCAGTTGGGCATCGCTAAACGGGACGAACTGAGGCACCGTCTCGCACTCGGAGTCCCCGATGCCGGATTTTACCCACTGATCATAGGGCAGAGGGACCCTGCGACAATGGGTCACATGGATCCAGTTCTTACGGCCAGCAACTTTTACTGCAGTGCGCGTTACCAAAAGGAATTGCTCTGGCTCCTTCCACCGCAGCTCCAAACTCTTCTTCTGCTGAAAATTCCTAATTAAGATAAAATCACCAGGCTGGATCTCATGGCCTGGTCCCTCTGGCATAGGAGGCAAGGAATCCTGGACCTGTTGGTGAATAGAACATAAACTTTCGGTTAACTGGCCAAGATAGTCAAGCAACATAGGGAACTCAATATCAGAAAACCGCCGAGGGCGCGGGACGCCCCAGACATTTGACGGGCGTACAAACACGACCTCATATGGTGACAATCCTGTCCTAGATTGTACTGTTGTTCTTGTTGACAAAAGTGCTAATGGCAAAGCACCTGGCCACTTTAACTCTGTCGTCTCCTGAATTTTCGCCAGTTTGAGCTTGAGAGTATCATTGTACTTCTCAACCAAACCTGCTGACTGTGGATGATTGGCAGCATGACATTTTTTGCTTTATGTGCAGACCTTCACAAATCAATTGAATCACTTTTGCATTAAAATGACTTCCGTTATCACTCCAGATCACTCGGGGCAAGCCGAAACGAGGAAAGAACTCCTTCAGGAGTACCTTTGCAGTCGTAATGGCCGTATTGTCTTTAGTAGGGTAAGCATCAACCCATTTACTGAATGCACATACAACCCCCAAAACATACTTCAAATTATTGCATCTCTCCAACTCTATATAATCCATTTTAAGGACTTCAAAAGGAAAAGTGCAAAGTTACCAGGCGGTGTAGGGGTACCCTTTCCAGGATTATGCATCATGCACACCATGCAATACTTCACTAAGTGTGCAGCTGTCTTAGAGATGTTATCATTCTGCCATACAGGGTCTAACAATTTGCAAATGCCTTTAGCACTGATATGAGCTGGGCCATGAGCCATAGTGACTACAGGAAGAACTTATGCATCTGGCAACATCCATCTCTGCTTCCCTGACTTATCAATCCAACATCCCTCATCGTTCAATTGTGCTGTACTTTCCTGCCACACCGCTAATTCTTCTATCGTGGCTTCACTTTGTATCTCCTTTACACTTTCAAGAGTGTCTTCAAACATAACAACTTCAGGAACCCATCTAGCTGGACCTGCTACAAACATCCTTCTCATTTTGTCCAGGCCGTTTCCTTAGCTATCTGATCCCCAAAAGCATTTCCTCTACCTACATCATCAGTAGCCTTCCGGTGTGCACTTCACTTCACTATTGCTAATTTTTTGGGAGTGTCAAAGCAGACAAAAGCCTCAATATGAGGTATCCATGTTGGATTTTTGTGCCATGAGAAGTAAGGAACCCTCTCCCAGCCCAGAGTCGCCCAAAATTATGCGCGACCCCAAAGGCATACTGGCTGCCAGTATGGATATTGACAACCAGTCCCTCACTCAATTCACAAGCTCAAATAAGGGCAGCAAGCTCAGCAGCTTGAGCCGACTGATATGGGACTTGTGATGTCTCTACTACTGTACGCAGTGTGGTAATAGCATAAGCCACAGTTGTAGTGCCATCTGGTAATTTGAAACAAGAGCCATCGACATATAGTTTCCCTTGGGGGTCAGATAAGGGAACGTCAGTCAAGTCTAACCGTCCTTTCGTCTCTTCTTTCGTCCGGAAGATACAGTCATGTTTGTCGACTTCATCACTCTCAGAAGGGAGGGGTAGTAATGTGGCTGGATTCAGAGTAGCACATCTTTTGATCGTGATATGTTTAGCAAACAATGTCAATTCATAGCCAGTAAGACGTGTACTGGTGAGGTGCTGTGTCTTTGTCTTATTCAAAAGAGTGTCCACAGCATGGGGTACCATAACTGTGAGATCAGTATCAAGCACAAGTCCAGCCGATTGTCTGATTGAAGTGGCCACAGCTGCGACCGCTCTTAGACAACTCGGGACGGCTCTCGCGACTGGATCAGGACAGCAGAAAAATAAGCACATGGTCGTTGCTTATCCCCAAATTTTTGTGTTAGAACAGAAAGCGCGCAACCAGCCATCTCATGGACATACAACACAAACGGTTTGCCATAATTAGGTGTGCCGAGTACTGGAGCCAAACAAAGCGCAGTTTTTAATTGCTCAAAAGACTGCTGACATTCGGGCGTCCAAGGCAGAGGCTCATGCACTTCTTTCGCTGTTAGCGCAAACAAGGGTTTGATTAGTAAGGAGTAGTTAGATATCCACTGCCGACAGTAGGAAGTGATACCTATAAAAGCGTGCACATCTTTCTGAGTTTGTGGAACGGGCATTTTAACAATGGTGCTGATGGGCTCAGGGGTCAACCTCCTACCCTCCTTCGACAGTAGGTGACCTAAATAGGTGACCCCCTGTTGACAATACTGAAATTTAGAAAGGAAAACCTTATGTCCATGATGAGCTAAATGCAGCAATAACTGAACTGTACTGTCATTACAACCTTGTTCGGTATCGGAAGCAATAAGGAGGTCATTGACATACTGCACCAACACATTATCTGCAGGAAGCGACAAGGAATCCAACTGACCTTTCAATGCCTGGCTATAAATGCTCGGACTCTCTGTATAGCCCTGAGGAGCTCGACAGAACCTAAAGCTCCTACCAGCTAGTGTGAACCCAAACAGATATCTGCTATCTGAATGAATAGGAATACTGAAGCAAGCGTTTTTCAAGTCAATGACAGAAAAGAATTTAGCAGTGGAAGGAATCATTGTCAAAAGTGTGGTAATATCTGGGACCACTGGAAACTGGGAAACCACTATTTTATTAACTTCGCGCAAGTCAATCACAAAACGGTAAACATCTTCATGATCATCAGAGGAACCTGAGGGTGTCCATTTAAGAACCGGAAGAATGGGACTATTTCAAATATTGTCGTCTCTTCAACTACTCCTTTGCGTATCAAATCCTGAATAATTTGTAGAAGGGCCCGTTCTTCCGCCTGTGGTATTTTATACTGAGGAATACGAGGCAAAATAGCATTATCTTTAACCTGAATCAAAACCGGCGGTATATGCAGCAGTCCCACATCTGTATCACCTGTCGCCCATAGAGTGGATGGTATGTCAGCAAATTCAGGGGGAAGAGGGAGAGACAGGCACTGTTTAGTACCTACACTTGGACCCATTGTCATATAAACACCTGCCGGGGAACAACAAATAGTAGCATACAGTTTTTTCAATAAATCCAAACCCATCAAATTTTCACCACAATTGGATGTCAATAAAAATGGAGAATCCACAGTAAAAGGGCCAACAGTCAATGCAAGGGGGCGTGAAATGGGGCTTACAACCGGTACACCTGAAAAACCTGCTGAAACATTATTATGGCCAGACAGAGCCGACCCAGGGAACCAAAGATCAAGAAACAGAATTATTCGTTGCACCTGTATCCACCAAAAATTCCTTAGTCGAGCAATGCAAATCTGCGGTGACATAAGGACCACACAGATCTACAGGTATCTGAACTGGTCCCTCACTCTGTCCCTGGCTGTCCTAGCTGTAAGACATTCCTGTCACCTCATTTATGTCATAATCATCATGGTAATACTGTCCATCACGAGGGTCATCAAAATAATTATTATCGGAACGACCCTGTGAGACCGCAGCACTCTGAGCCCTATCGGTCCCTCGACCTCATCCCCTATGACCATGCCCTCTCTGAACCGCCACCTTCTGCAGAGGCACAGGACACTCGCTATGCCAATGACCCTCTTCTTTACAATATGCACACTGATTTGGCCCCAAAGGAGTCGTGGTGGACTGCCTACGAGTGCGTGGAAGCTGTCTAGCAGGACCACCAAGTCCTCTACCATTTCCTCTAAACGCTTGCTGCAACAGCACCTTCATCTTTAAATCCTTATTCCTTTTATCTGTCTTTTCTTTCTCTTCCTGATCACGATGCTCATAATATTGAGCCATATTCAAATTAACAGAGGGGGAAGAGGTGGTCCAAGTACTCTCAGACGCCTTCAAACGAGTCGCAATTTCAGGAAGTAAGTTAGAAACAAACCTGTCAACAAACAATCAAACACCTCCCTGAATAGACATATTCTGGCCACTGTAATCCAGAAACGTATCTTCAAACCGGGTAAAAAAATCAGACACACTTTCATCTTTCTTCTGTCGACAAGCCGTCAACTTATCCCAGCTTACCTTCTTCGGTGGAGTAAGGGAGTGCATATATGTAATAATGCGACCTGGCAAAGCAAGTATCTCAGCTCAGGGTTTATCACCTGGCTTTCTTTCCTGATCCCATCCTTTAATCAAATCACATGTACCACCACCTGGTCTTGAGTATGAACCTGTTTCCAAATATCAACTGGAACAAGAAGACCAAAGAACAGTTCAATGTCAGCGAGCGTCATTACAGTAGAAGAGGCAGCTTCAGTCAATTCTTTATAATAAGCAGTTGGATTTTTTCTAGGAATAGGCAAATGAGCTTTAAGGGATAAAACCTCACTTCTTTTCCACGGAGTATAAACCCATTGTTCCTGAAAATGTGCCGCTACACCCGGTCTGGTGACATTACCGCGCTGATCTGTTAGCTCTGGTATTTCTGGATGATATATAGGATGAACCTCCGCCATCGGAAACTGAGGCACTGGGGTAGGACTCTTCTCATGCAACCTACCCCTATAAGCAATTAATGTTGCCACATTCACGAAAACTTGGCCAGGCTCCATACCACTAGCATACACGCAATCTTTAATATCAAATAAAATTTGCGGTACATCATCCCCAAAATGTTGCTGCCAGAGATTAATTAACGTAGCAGACATATGCTTAAGGGCGTGCTGCTGTACAAAAGGCTCATAATCTCTCATTACTTCCCAAACATCCTCCACACTGTAAATGGGATTACGACCCCACCACGCAGCCTGATTAGCTAGTACCTTCTTCTCCTCATCCCCCACCCCAGATCGAACAAACGGGCCCATACGCTCCTTAAATTTTGTCAAGTCTCTATCCTCAAATCCACGAACTGGCGTTTCACTTCTTAAAGATGTCGGGGGATGAAAAACCATAGATGGAGAAATAACAGAAGTACCAGGTAGAATCGTCGCAGGCTGTTACGCAGGAGGCGAAAGAGCAGCAGGTATGGGAGTCGAGACAGTAGGTGCGCTAACAGTGGCAGTTGCCACTGATGGCGAAGACAAAGAGGGAGCAGGGGTGCCATAGCCAAAGCCGTCGAAATGGCAGCAGTAGACACAGGGACAGTTAGAGCAGTTGTAACAGGCTGCTGTGGTAGTGAAGGAACAACAGGATATATTCTCTGCGGGGCATATGGGGGCGGGGGTCGATTGTCTAACAATTCCTCCACAAAAGTATAATTTTCCCCTTGGGCCAAATAAGATTTATCAATCTGTAAACGAAACCTCCTATCTTCACATTCAACTCCTTTCTCCTGCTTTTCTCTATCATATGCTACAGCTTTCTGAGACAATGTTTGCATCTTCCCTTTCCGTGCAGCTTTTTCCATTTTCAATCGTCTCTGCCTAGCTGCTTTCTGCCACGTTCTGAGGGAATCAAACATAGACTGTCTACTTCATCTTTTAAATAGCTGTTCCTGTAAAAACCCAATCTTTTGTTCATCAAAAGTGCCCGTCAGCAGCCACTGTAACTCAGCATTGTCCCTCGTATATTTGTGCCATAATGTACGAAACATAATAGGGCCAAGACCATGCTTCACATACATATCAAAATTAGGAGTGCCTTCTGGAGGCGCCGGCTGTGCTTCTTCCAATCGAGCATCTGCAGAACAAAAACAACAACAGGAAAGCAAAAACTTGCTAATCCCAGGCATTTTCAAAAGGAATCAAATTTTTTATTTTTGCCTGGCAAAGCACTTGCAAGTGCTTTTATCCAAAACAGTCCTCAGACTGCACCAAACTCAAAGCACAGTGGTACCATATCCACAAAGAACCAAAACGAGCTCACCTGATATGAGTAGCACAAACAAACCAATTCTCCACTGCCGACTCTTCAGACCAAGCGGTCAGATCCAAGGGTTTCGCCGTTGAGGACTTCAGTCGGGATGACCACTGGGCAAGGCACCGTCCGGCGGTACAGAAGGGGCAGCTGCGAGTATCAGAAACTCTTCATGCAGGGATCCCTGAGCCGTCAGTCCGACCCGACGATGGCCTTGACCTCCCCCGTCCGAGGAAGGGGATGGGTCACTCACCCGTAAGGGGTCCCTGTTTGGGCACCAACTTATGGAAGTTACCTGTAGGGTCACCCGGGTCATTAATGACCACCTCTCAGACTTCCATGCCAAATGAAGAGTCGGTCAGACAGTAGAGAATACAAACCAATAACTGCTTATTCAAAGTACACTCAAAGCGGAGCCCAGTCTGCCCAGTCGCTAGGAGTGCTGCAGAGGGACTGACATCAGCAAGCATAAATATACATTATGTACATTGAAGGCACGCCCACAATGGAATTTTCCAAGCAGATGCAGCTAAACAATGAAGTACAGAGGATAGGTTTCGATTCTGAGGCCGGGCACACACTATCTACTACTCAAGGTCGCTCTGCCCGTGCCTGCCACTAGACAAGTGGGAGAAGGCCTTTATCCAGTGGGAAAGGTATGCGCTAATAAGAACAGTGTATTCGTTAGTGAAGTAAATCCCAGCCTCGGGGAAATGAAATCCAACTGAGGCCTCTTCTCAGAAATGATGAAGGATTAGTTTAGATTATAACTCAAAATGGCGCCCACATAGAAAATGGCGCTGCGAATGCTAACCTACATAGAACAATACGCAAACATGAATTTTTCTATTCTAACACTTCCGCATATTGACAGGTTGATGATGGGCCATCTCACCATGTCCATTTTAATATTAACCATTACAGAGCGTATGTTTTTTTCCACCATGTCATCAAGGCCACTATAGGGGAGGATCCCTAAAAACTAAAATTTAGATTCTTTTAATTGAAAGTGGTGGTTAGTCAGGGCAGCAACCTTGGTAGGACTGGTAAGGGATAATTCCTCACATTTGCCCCAGTTCATGTGGGAGTCTGAGAATTTTGACACTCTCGAGTCAAGGGCTGTAAGACAATTGATAGAGGCCTTCGGGTCAGAGACTGTTAGCAGGATGCCATCTGCATATAGGAGGATTTTGTGTTTCCCTGCTGAGGTTTGGATCCCTCTAATGCTGGAGTCCTGTCTGATGATGATTTCCAGGGGCCAGTAGTAAACATAATGAGGCAGAAGGAAGCCCTGCCTCATACCCTGGGTCATCGCAAAAGGTTGTGACATATAACCGTGACAAGTTACCAGAGCTGTGGGATTAGAATAAAGCTGCTTTGGGGGCGTGGCTTCGGCGCCACTCGGAATGGCCGCTTGAGCGGGGAGCTCTGCCGCACCGGGGACAAGTCGCGGTCTGCTGGTGCGTTTTCGCACCCTTTAATCTCCGGAAAGCGGCTGTCCCTGCAGCGGAACCTGGAGGCAGCAAGATGAGCTGCTCGTGCACGGTGCGCTTCTCTTCAACTTTCGCATCGTTACGGCCACCTCAGAACGGGCGTCATTTTGGCTTCCACTTCAAGTAAGTGCCTGACATGCAGCACGCAGGAAAAATCATTCCTGACATCATTTTCTTGAACCTCTACAGAAATATGGAACCCCTGCAGTCTTTTTGCATAGCTTAATCTGGGTTTTTTGGATCTATGTGCCTCTACCCAGAATGTTTTTTCCTCAAGGCTCTTTCTGTGACATATAAATTCTGAGGAGATTACTGTTTCAACCCAGGATTCAAATAACTCCTTCTCTTACGAAGCGCGCTGCGCTTCTCTCCATTTTTTTAATTTTTATATATATTAGAGTGTCTCCTCACAGAACGGCCGTCATTTTGTTTTTCCTATACAAATAAGTGCCTGTCATTCAGCGCGCTGAGAAGCTTTTTTATGACATTTTTTTTCCTTGATTCCTGTGGCGCTATGGGAACCCCGTCAACCTCATTCTTCAACCTAAGGTTTTAAATGGGTCCTGGTGCTTCAGGTCAGTCTATATGTTCTTAATGGTTCTTTTTAAGGCTCTTAAGTGCTGAGGTGTTCATAATTTAATTCAAGAACTTGGGAAATATCCTCTGCTCAACGAATTTCAACTCTTCCTAAATAAACGTAATATTATATTTTCAATACTTATCTGTGAGAGGTTTAATATCACGGAAGTTGTATGATACTTTGTGATGATATCTCCAGGAGCAACTACTGTTAGAACTTTGCTTCTACTATTTCCACTCAGCTATACGATTCCCCTTTTATGGGTAGATTAAGAAAACCACAATTTGTATTTATTTCTAAAGAGCAGCCTTCGATGAGATCTGTTTCTCACTCATCAGTAGCAGCGTAATCATCTGTTGTTGAAGAAATGGCTGGTGTAGCTTCTGCTCGTACTTCGTCATCACAGTCTGCAATAAATAAGACCTCTCCGCCTTCTTCAGCGTCAAAACGGTTGAAACATGACCCTCCTTCTCCGGATAAGTTATCTCCACCTATTTCCTTGGAACTGTTGCTGGAGGAGATTCGAGCTTCGCGTCCTTTTGTAGAGGAAACGAATAGCAAAATGCAGCTCCTAGACAAAAAGTGGTCTTCAATGGAAAGTAGAGTATCTGTAATGGAACAGCAACTTTCAGTTGTCCAAGGCGAAACTCAGAGAATTAATTCTTTGGAAAGAGAGGTGCACAGGCTACAAAAGCACACTGAGGATTTGGAAAACCGAAACAGGAGAAACAATGTACGCATTTACGGTTTGCCTGAAGCTTTGGAAAGAGATGACCCTGTCTCCTTTTTCTCCTCCTTCTTGCCAAAGTTGTTGGATATGCCTTCCTCAACCTCACTCAACATTCAGAGAGCCCACAGACTTGGTCCTCACTCTTCGTTGTCTACATCTCCGACCAAGCCTAGAGGTGTTATCATTCTCTTCTTAAAATTTACTGACTTGCTGTCGGTTATCTCTGCAGCTAGGGCAAAACGTCAAATTTCATGGTTGGGCCAAAGAGTGTTCCTTTCTCAGGATGTTTCTAATGCCACCGCAGCTAGAAGAAGGGAGTTTCTCAACCTTCGAGCTCCTCTCCGTTCCCTTTGAGCCAGATATGGCCTCTTCCATCCTTGCACTTTCAAGGTGACTTTCCAAAACAATACTGTGTCATTTGAAGATCCTGCGGAACTTCAGAAGTTCATACAATCTCACACTTTGAGTAACATGGACATTGCTGGTTCTCCCAATAGTTGAACAGTTTGTACTTGCTTACTTGTAACTACTGTATTTCTCAATGTTATTGAATTGTGGTTCTATGTTGTGTCTCTCTATTATATCTGCACTTACCAGACGATAGGTATTTGATAACTCTTATATTGTTCTTTTTATTTTTTTTGTACCCTTGCAGGTTCGTATGATGTACTTAGCATGTTTGGTCCGTTTTCCTCATTGTTATCTCCTTTGCCCCTGGTGTGGCTCCGATTCCCCCATCTCGAGCGTGTCATTCTCTCGTGTGTCGTCACCACCCCAGTGTTATTTCGTTCTTGTCCCCTACAGCTATGTTTCTTCAGTCGTCCTTTATGGACATGTACTGTCTTCTTTTTTGGCTTTCTATTTCCTTTTTCATATTTCCTTTTCTATCTTTTGTTTCCTTTCATCCTTTCTCTTTCTACTTCCTTTTTTACTTTCGCTCTGCAGATATCCTTTTCTTTCTTGTACTATATAATGCAATTTTCTGTTCTACTCTTCCTCTTTTCTCTGAAACATATCTTTTCTCTACTTTTTCGCTTGGCCTATTGCTCTTTCTATACTCCTTCACTAATGCCAACTCCATAGTTTTGACTTCCAAGTTATTTTCTTGCATTCAGAGTTATCACATGGAATGTATTCTTCAATGTAGCATTGTTATTGGTTCTCTTGTTCTATATATATTGCTTATTTTCTTACATTCAGAGTTGTTACTTGGAATGTAAAAGGATTTATTAACCCTATAAAAAGGCAGAGAATTATTTCTCATTTAGCCTCTTATAATCCTGATTTAGCTTTATTACAAGAAACTCATCTGTCGGAAGCTGAGGCTCTTAAACTCAAACGTAACTGGGTTGGTTCAGTTCTTGTTTCTCCTACCACTACAAAGAAAAATTTTGTTTTTATTTTATGCCATAAAAAGTTGAAATGTTCTGTTGTATCGCAAGAAATTGACGCAGATGGTAGATGGATTTTAGTTAAATTACTTATTAATGATAATATCTCTTTAACTGTCTTCAATATTTATGGTCCAACTCAATCAGATTATTCCTTCTGGCCTACTATTACAAACAAATGTCTACAGCACAAAGATGTATTTTTTATCCTAGGTGGCGATTGCAAACAGATCATGGACCCATTTATTGATTGTAAGTCTCAGACACGTTTTGTCCCTCACAAAGCTCACAAACAATTTCACAGTACCATTGCACAGATACATCTCGTAGATGCTTGGCGATTATGTAACCCAGACTAAACATAATTTTCTTTTTTCTCCCCTCCACATGGCTCCCTAGTCCGATTAGATTACCTTTTTCTGTCTAAACCTCTGGCTCAAAATCTCATTTCATCCTCAATTGAACCTATTTTGATTTCTGATCATGCCCCGGTGATTGCTGATTTTGATTTGCTCCCTCCGCAACCCAGGTCCTCCAGGTGGAGGTTTAACAACTTCCTTCTACAAGATCCAGTTTTTTCTTCCTCCTTCACCTCTTTTGCAGAGGAATTTTTCTCTTTTTTAATGAAGGTTCATCCGTTTCTTCTGCCTTGGTGTGGGACGCTTTTAAAGCTGCTGCCCGCATCTTCATCATTGACTTTGTTTCTAGGAAAAAGAAACATGCCCTTTCTCAACATAAAGTCCTACTCAATAACATTAAACGCTTGGAACATCAATTTTATACCTCCTCAACAGATTCCACTCTGCAGGAGCTTGTTCGTGCAAAGCTGGATTTTAATAAGATTTCTACAGACAATGCTTCTACTATTCTTCTTTGTAGTAGCACCCGATACTATGGAGGCCGTAATAAGGTGGGTTCTCTCTTAGCTAATTACCTCAAATCCAGAAAAGAAAGAACTCTGATAGATTCCATTCAGTCAGAGGATGGGAAACTTCTTTTAAGGACCATGCCATTTTGGATAAATTTGCCTCCTTCTACGAAAACCTATACACTCCGGAATCTCCAGCACCGTCTCCTCTTATTGACTCGTATCTCAGCAATGTTTCTCCCTCTTCATCTTCAGTTCTTGACTTCGACTCCCTAGATTCGGATATATCGATCCAGGAGATTACTAATTCTCTAGACTCATTAAAGAAAAACAAATCCCCTGGCCCAGATGGGTTTTCCGTCGAATTTTATTTACATTTTTCTAATATCTTACTCCCAAAACTCTTTAATCTTTTTCAATATTTTTGCACTAATGGTGCAGCAAGCAGTACTTTCTTGGAGGCTTCTATCTGCCTTATTCATAAAGAGGGTAAAGATCCCAAATTCTGCAAAAATTATCGTCCTATTTCTTTGATATATGTAGATTATAAAATTTTCGCGAAAATATTAGCATTGCGCCTTGAATCACTCTTACCTCATTTAATTGGTCCAGAACAGTGTGGCTTCGTCAAGGGCAGACTAACATCTGATAATTCCCGGCTATTCTTTAATGTTCTTATTAAAGCATCTACTTTACCCTATTCCTTAGCTGCAATATCTATTGACGCGGAAAAGGCCTTTGATAGGGTTGATTGGTCTTTTTTATTTAAATCACTCCGCTGGCTTGGTTTTGGGCCTAAATTCATTTCCTTGGTTTCATTACTCTATACCACACCTACTGCCTCTACTATTGTCAATGGTCTTATTTCAAAACGTTTTTTCCTTCACCGTGGCGTTCGACAGGGTTGACCCTTATCTCCTCTTCTTTTTATTGTATCTCTGGAACCCTTTTTGTCTCACATTCGCCATAACACTTCCATTTCTGGGTTTCTATATGGAGACCGACACTTGAAGCTTTCTGTATATGTAGACGATTTCTTACTTTTTATATCCAATCCGGAATCTTCTCTCCCCCTTTATTACAAGAAATTTCAAATTTTTCGGCAGTATCAGATTACAAAATTAATTCTGACAAAACAGAAATTCTTCCTATTACCAAATATTGCTCTAAACATCATTTTGATCTAACGGGATTTCGCTGGAATACTTCTAAAATTAAATACCTCGGTGTATGGTTTACCAATTCCATTCCGGACTTGATCACCATAAATATGAAAGAAATCCTGGATCGGGTTTCCAAACTACTTTCCTCCTGGAACCCTCTTTTTCTTTCCTGGTGGGGACGTCTTGATTCTATTAAGATGATGGTCCCCCCTATAGTGTTATATGTTCTTTCAATGCTCCCTATTCATATTCCTTCTCTTTATTTCAAAATGCTGGATTCCCTTCTTTCTAAATTCCTCTGGAATAGTAAAAAATCTAGAATTTCTTTATCTCATCTCAGGAAGTTAAAATCTATTGGAGGTGTACATTTCCCAAACTTTAGAGAATATCATAAAGCCTTTTGTCTCAAACAGGCTTCTTATTGGCTTCATACAAATGTCTCCTCTCTTACTCCCTTATGGGTCAATATTGAACATTGCCTTTTCTCCCCTTTCTCTTTCTCAGAGATCCTTGCTTTTACCGCCAAAACTAGCCTCACATCTCTCCCGGTATTTAAACACACTTGCTCATTACTAAGACCTCATTGTCAACCAAAGTTAATCTCCAGAAATACATTTTTACGTTCTCCTCTTTGGCACAATCGCCTTCTCACTATTAACAACAGACCCTTATTTTGGAGTTCTTGGAGATCTAAGGGTATAATCTGGATTCAAGATATCTTTGAGGGTATTTCTCCCTGTTCCTTTCTCCAGTTTCAAACCACTTTTCAATGTCCTCGTTCGTTTTTGCACAAATTTCTGTTACTGCCGGAAACCATTTTAGAAATGTTCTAGTCTCTTCCCCCTGAAGACTCCCTATCTACGCAAGATCCACTTATCAAAATGTTATCGTTACTTCCAAAGGCTTCTCTTATCTATAAATTCTTCAACTCTGCTGATCCACAACGAGCCAAAACTAAGGTAGAACTTGTATGGGAAGCGGATCTGGGTTGTGAATGGCGCACTGACTTTTGGAACAAGATCTGGACCAGATCGTTAAAAATCTCCAGATCTGCATCCACCACTCAATCTATGTTTTTTCTATACCATAGATTGTTTTTTACTCCTATCTCCATTGCTACTTTTACACACTCTGATAACAAAACGTGCTGGTCCTGTGACCATCCATTAGCTGATTTATATCACCTCCTTTTTTCTTGTCCATACGTAGCCTCATTTTGGTCACAAATTTGGTCTAGGGTCTCAACTATTTTTAATCTCCATACTCCCGTATCAAACACCATCCTCTTTATAGGCAGTCTATCAGAGTCACTTGGGTTACTATCTCATGAGCGGGGACTTTTTGACCTCATGTTAGCCTTAGCCTTTCAGCAGATTACACTTAATTGGAAAAGCTCAAACAAACTCTCAGTCAAATCCTGGTGGAACACTCTATGCCACTACCATAGACTGGATACTGCTTTCACATCCTGTCATAATCCACAGAGAAATAGAGATATATTTTGGTTACCACTAACTGTTTACTTGAATAAAATCTCCATTGTTCAGATATCCCGTAATTGTTCTGAAAATTTCCAGCCTCCGTGATTTTCTGTTTTACTTCTTTGCCTTTTTTTTTTTCTCTTTTCTTTTTAAAATATTTATTATTGTAATTCTATTTACACATATCAACCTACATTCCATTTGTTCTGATATATATTTTATTGTTATTTAATCCTCAGTTGTAGAGCATATCTTATTTCTTCCCTCTTTTTCCCTCCCTCACCCTATTTCTTTTTCCATATAAATCCTAAAAGTTTGTAAACGGCTTTCTACTATGTTTCATGGCATTTTATTCCGTATAATTCAATTGTTCTTGTATATTGTTCTGATATTTGCCCAATGTTGTACGATGAATTTTATCTTAATCAAGCTTATTAAACACACAAAAAAAAGAATAAAGCCGCTTCACCTTCTTAAGAAATTCTGCCCTAGCCCCATACCCACCAGTACCCGAAATAAAAAACCCCATTCCACCCAATCAAATGCCTTTTAGGCGCCCAGTGAGAGCACTGTTTTTGTATTGACATCATTGTGCACTTGGCAATGAACATGAGCCAGTGATTCAGATGGGCTGCCGAAAAGCAATGGGGGACGTAACTTACCTTGGATGGATCAATAACTGCAAAACAGTTTTCAGTCTGTTAGCTAACACTTTGCCCAATATCTTAATATCAACATTAATGAGTGATATGGGCCTATAATTCGGGTATTACAGAAGGCTTTGCCAGGTTTAAGGACTCAAAGAGATTTTAACTTGATTATATTTTGGGAGCACTGGCTTTTCTTTCCTTATTTCTCTAAACACTTACATAGGATAGGGACCAATTTTTGTATATAATTTTATACCATTCCTCTGGGTCTTTATTCTAGGTACTTACTTGTACAATTTTATCTTCCATAATGTCGCCCTCCAGCTGTTGAATATAAGGTCTGATAGAAATTATGAAACGCCGAAAGTATCTCCAGCGGGTGGAAAACTAATTGGCCCCCGCCATCCTTTATGCTAAAATAGTATGAGAAACCTCTTGTTAGCATAAGTAAAGAGCTAATAGATGCCCAGCTTTTTGTTCCTCTCTAGTAGTGTATAACTCATTCAGATCGATTTTAGCTCTAAGTAATATGTGTAGCTCATCTGGGGAATGTGCCCTCTGGTATTGTTTTGTTAATGTACTGGTTCTTGCATCAAGGGTTCTGGTTAGCTTCTGCTTTTCATTTAGGATGTGCTGAATCACGCACTAACTCGCCATGCAAACTTGCCTTTCCTGCCACCCGCAGTCTCATTGTCAGCTAAATATGTGCAGAGCATTGCACACATATGGTCTATATCTGAGTGTAGTGTATAGCGCAACACGTTAAGGCGCTAGTGTCCCAAAGCGGGATTGACAAGACCTAAGGCTAAATGTATGGACACCGCATTGTAGTCTGAAATTTAATTTGGACAAAATGTCATAATCAGCCACATGATTTTGTACAGAAGGTGTAACTAAGAAAGAGTCAGTATGAGTTCTTGTGCCTTGTGTACAAGAATTAAAGTGTATTCCCTTTCTAATGAATGTATCAACTGCCAAGGGTCTGAAAGGGCATGGTTCTCCATAAGATCTCTGAGCAAGCATCTATCTAAGGATAGTTGCACCGTCAGGCGGTCAGATTTATCCAACCATGGATCCTGTACTAGGTTCCAGTCCCCACCAATTAGGACTTTTGTTCAGGATAGGTATGAGGATTCTGTTGATCGCTTGGAGAAGACCATTCTTATTCCCCAACAGGGCATATAATGAGCATGTCACGAGCACCTGATTTTGCACGTGGACCATGAGGAATACATAGTGCCCATTTGTATCTTGCCATAGCTGCGATACCCTGCATGGTAAACCTTTACGGATCAAGGTGGCCATTTCCCATTTGTGATATGGCTTAGATATAAGAGATGGTCATCAATATGTGTGGCTTTACATGTGTGATATTCCCTCTCCACCCAGTCTCTTTTGAGCTATTCACATTCTTCTGTTGCAAGGTGGCTTTTTTGCAATAGGGTGATGCCAGATTGAGCATGGCGTAAATACAGCAAAGCTTTCTTCCTCGTTATATAGTGTGTGTGTCTTTGACATTAAAAGAGACTACAACTAAGTCATTCAGCTTGGACATGGGAGTTGCAGGGATGGTAGATGAGTGTGGGAAGGAGTGCCTGTTGTATAGAAAAGAAGAGGACAGAGATTAAGCCTGGCTCTAAGAGTTGAATATCATTTGCAAATGTAAGGTAGATGGGAGTCTATATGATGGAGAAATATCTAATGGAGGGAGGTCTCACATGGGTGCAAAGATAGGTTTAGGTGGTTTAGGAGGTTTAGTGAGGAGTGAGTGCACAAATTAACAGTGCATCTCTATGTGGTAATATTTCTTACTGTGCTCCTATAGTAATTGTAAAAGTATGTGTTAATGTTCGAAATCTTTGATTATTGTGAGAATAACTGTAGTGCACCCTTAGTGCAGGTGTTGGGACCTCTGCTGTAATCAGGACAGTAAGTGTCAGCTGAGGAATGTGGCTCTTTCCCCAAGTGGCGGATTATGAAATGTTGGGAACCATATGTATACGTCTCTGCTATAGGAATAATATCTAGTGAGAACCTCACATATGGTGGGCATCTATTCAGCTACAGTGCAGCTAGGCAGTACCTAGATCTGACCCAAAGGTCTTCAAGTCATCTCAAGTATAAGGTGACCAGTCCAGTGGTCTATGGGCTCCAGGAACCACCTCCCAACCTGGATGCTTGTGAACTATACCATTCTAATGTGGAGGACAGCATGTAGTATATACGTTTGTGTATAGCTCCATGTTTTCCCTCCTCTCCCTTTTGAATAAATTCTCCCATCTCAACCACCCTCTTGGCCAGAGATGTTTTGAGATGTTTTGAGGCATGGGCAAAGTGGGCTCTGGCCCAGCGCCCCAGCCTTTCAGAGGGCCCCCTGATAGATCTGGCTCTGTCCTTCACACAGTCCTGCCCTGATGACCTTGAACAATTTTTAAACATAGATTGTTTTAAATAAAATTTTCCCGTATGGCAATATGTGGTAGTCTATTTCAGACATTTTGAAGAGAAATGTTGTATTTATCGTTTTTCAACACCATGCAACGTCCATAAAAAAGTTTCTTTTATGAGAAATGGCAGTGGGTCACAGAGAATATTTGTAGTAATATTAGTGTGCTGCTGCTAATTTACAATATTGAAAAAACACATCACTATCCATTAGATGGAAACACATTCAGAATTCGGACTTGTCTGCCTGTGCAGTGCCAGTGGCCTGGCTTCAGAGGACATGAAAAAGCTGGCATTGGATCATAAATTCAAACCTGTTACGAACAGGGGCCCCCAAAATATGCCTAGCCCATGACCCCCATAATCCTTAAAATATCCCTGCTCTCTGCACCCGACTCCAACCCGAAAAAAAGCCAAATCTTATATGAGACACTTCGGCGTAGGTTCAATTCTAAGTAGACTTTAGCAGTAATCTTGATTTATCCGTTAGGCACAATATGCTTATTTTGCTTATATTTTTGTTTAGAGACCTAGTTCCTTATCACTTCCTCCAGTCTTTATTTTTCTGTCGATGGGGACCTGTCCATGAGTTCCCCAGAGTGGCTAGAAGCATGCCTCTTTCACTCTGTGCCGAAGAAGTATCCATGTCAGCTGATTCCCATGCAATCAGAAGTTCTTCCAGCTGTGACGGATCTTCAAATTCTTTGGTATGTCCATACTTGGTGATAGCATGGTTGATAGATCCAACAGGGAAAATGAACGACTCATTTTTTCAGTTGAGGTCACAAGGCCAAGAACCTTTTCCTCTTGGGTAACATGCATGGATGTCATTTAGGGGACACTAGGGGTCGCAGCTGCAACCCCTGGCTTGCCCCTTGCTACCCTGGCACTGCCTTTGCGACCCCTGACCTCAGAGGTGGCAAAATCAGTGATTAGAACACAGGAGCAGCGCACCTTAATGGATATCGTTGGAGAACCATTTTCATGGTTTTCTGTCAAATGTTTACTACACAAATAGGGCCACATGCATCATTGTAAATTGCGGTCGCAAACATTTGGGATGCATCATCCCAAATGCAAAAATCGCTATTTCAGTAATCGCTAAAATTGCGATTACTTAAATTGCGATTGCAAAATGCAATGCAACAACCCCAAAAAAATTGCGATTTCGCAATTAAGAAATGCAAATTACCAACAATTCAAAGTTGATGGTAATTTATGAACTTTGAAAAATGCACAAAAGTGCATTTTTCAAGTTCTATGTTGCACATATACATGTCCTTGGGGCATGTGTGTGCAACATGTGTTGAAATTGTAATTTCAGGGGTGCATCAGGGTGTCCTTTGGCACCCTTGCACCTTGAAATTGCATGCACTATTTGCGAGTACCTATTTGGTACTCGTAAATTGCGCATGCAATTCCCATTGATTCCTATGGGCCTCTAGGCCCATTGGAATGAATGAGAAGCAATTCCTTATTTGCGAATCGCTATTTGCGAGTCGCCAATAAGGAATGTGTAGGATTCGCAAATTGTTTTGCGATTCCTACATGCATAAGCCTTTGTGATTCCTAAATTGCGATTTCTTAAAAATCGCAATTCAGGAATCGCAAATGCACAGTTTGATGCATGTGGCCAATAGTGAATAATAATATTCACTATTAGTGTAATATAAAATGGAGTATTAGCTGGAATATGACCCTATCTGAGAGCTAAGGTAAGAATAAAATGCTTCTAAATGTATGTTGTATGCATGCTTGTAGGTGAGCGTGTTTATATGAGAGCGTGTAAAATGTGTGTGTATGTTTAAGCATGTGTGGCTCAAAGTAAACGTCAAATGGTGTGTGATGCCACTTCCGCTACTCCTGGCATTTTTGTGAACTGACACCCATAGCAACATATATTTGATGATCCCTATACATGAGCAGGCCTTTTTGTCTAGCTATCAGGAATATTTCCCGGGCCTATTTGTGATGTAAACAAAAATATCATTTGTCTCGGGATATCTAGTCCAGTAAACCGCCGCTGTAAGTTAGGCCAGTGGCGGCTCCTCTGCTAAGGCGGGAGAGCATTGCCCTACTGCTTTTTAGCAGTGAAAGGGAAAATGAAATCATAATAACTTGTGTTAATATTATTTTATTTTTTCCTACTTCCTGCAGCTTTGTGTGAGGGGGCGGAGGCAGGGGAGGAGTGGTAGCACTCTCCTAAGCCTCCTAAGTGCCCAATGACTGCTTGGCCGGCCAAACAGTCTTGTGCACTTCGCATGTTCTCCATGCAGGCTGCAATACAGCCCGCGTGGAGAACATGCCCAGGCTCCCAGTCAGCATCTGAGTGCCGAAACACAGCGCTCAGACCAATTACAATGCTGCTAAGGCAGCATTGTGATTGGCTGACTGGGAGCCTGGGTATGCTTCCTGTTCAGGCCAGCGAGGGAGGACTACAGAGGAGAGACGCGGCGAGGAAGCGGCTAGAAGGTAAGTTTTTTATTAAATTTTTTAATAACGGCTTCCCCCGTGTCCTCCCCCCCACCAGCCCCGCCCTCCTACCTCTGATCCGTGCTGGCCACCGCTGAGGTAGGCCACTGAGGCGCTTCAGGCAAGCTCCGCCATTTTCCCCTGAAGTGTGACTCCACCCCAGCATTATGCATTAATCTCACAAACCAGCTGCTTGTTGTGTTAGGATCACTAAGGTCCAACCAGCACTACAGCAAGACTGTACAGAATCCGTCTAAAATAAGCACTCCAAGTCAAAATACAGGACCTGAAGCATTGACATTACCTCAATTACACTGTTAATCTGCTCGCATTAGGCCCTCATTACTAGTGACTCAGGGGCATATTAGCAAGACCGGCGATAAAATTATCGCCGTTTTAGCGGCAGGAAACTGTCGCTAAACGGCGATAATGGGCTTGCTAATATGCGTTATAGAATTCCAATAGAAGCCCAGGTTAGATGTGCAGGACATCTAACCTGGGCTTCTATTGAATTCATAACGCATATTAGCAAGCCCATTATCGCCGTTTTAGCGGCAGTTTCCTCGCCGCTAAAACGGCGATAATTTTATCGCCGGTCTTGCTAATATGCCCCTCAGTTGTATGTGTGATAATTATCACATACGAGAAAAACCGACAACAAGGTCTACAGAATGTATTATGCGAGATAATTTTCTCCTGTTTCCACTTTTGTCCTTAAAATGAGGCAAAATATACAGATACTGGTGCCTGTAGCACCAAAGTCCGCACGCCCTTAAGTTTATTACCAGTCATTTTTCCTCCAATAAATATTGGATGTATTTGGCCTGGGGATACGGTTTTTTATTACAACCCATTCTGCACCGGCTGGGATAAAAAACTCATAAATCCACAATTTGCAGTAACAGGAATTAACGCGCATATCGGAACTTATGGGACTACTCCAAATGGGGGCCTTGGTCATGTGTTATTCATATATTTGAAAGCATTCTCTAACTAGAGCATGCCTAAGAACACCTGTTTTTACCTGTCCACAAGTGTCCTTGATTTGTTTGATACAACAACAAAATAGGACTGTTTACTTTGGCACAGCCCTTTTCAAGTGCATTTGGCCAGACAGAGTGTCCTTGCCAGGACCGTTCATTTACTTATTACATTATATTTGCTTCACGGTCTGGATCGCTTCCCATTATCCACTAAAATAGCTCTTTATCATAAAAACCCAGAGCATGCAGCCCAGCCTTCATCACGGGGATGCAATGATCACGTTCTGCAATATGTTTCACTGGATGAGATGCGCTTGAAATCAGAAGTCTGGCAGGCAGTTTTATATTTTTGCCAAATTCTTAATGCCTTGAGCTCACTTAACAGAGCCTGGCTAATTAATTGTAGAGAGCTAAGGGATCTGGGACCGGATGTACTATCAAACTGGCAGCAAAACGTATTTGTAAATTGTGGACCAACTTTTACCAACTATAAATTGATTTCGCAAAGTGACCTATGTCCTGTTAGGATGCTTTGTGAAATCACCAGTCGCAGGAGGGTCGCAGAACGACCTGCCTAACGAATATTAATAGGCAGGCCACCATTCCTGTGATTGGCTACAAACACACAGCGATCATGGCCTGCAAGGAACAGCGGATCACCATACCTTTATTTGCATTCCCAAACAGATTTGTGTAAAGTGTCCAGGTTCCTTAAAGGAACAGGAGCCATTAAAAAAATATAAAAGGTTTACATTCGGTAAGACATTAGGTAAAGCAGAAAGTGGTTAACTGGACCACGGTCGATCTCCTGAGGCTCCCAACATGATTCCTAAAGGAGAAAAAATCCCAAAAGGACCTCCTTTGAGGTGTCAGTAACTGTTTGATGATTTGTGCCCAGGACTGCGGTTTCAAAACCACCGATACCTTGCATACCGAATCACAATTTGGAAAGAACATACCTTTTACCCTCCTTCAAATTGCGATTTGGGTTGCAAAACCCATTTTACGAAGTGGAAAACCTTTTATGAATTATAAAGTGGGATTTGTACATTAGGAGTAGCCAGTCTTCGATCACAACCCCTGTAAATGTTGCAAAACGCAGGACTTGTGATCACGCAAAATTGTTTTGTGGAGCTGGTCCCTGATGTGGCCTGTGTTTATATCTTGTTGTGTAAGGGGTTAGGCATTTTGACTCTGGTATGTCTCATTAGGCCAAGTGGCAGCACCTTACTAATCACCTGCGCAAAATGGGCCAGTGAATTGCGAAAAAGACTGGAAGAACCCTTTGTGGCACGAATCTTGTACAGGGACTGAACCGATTTTTGACTCTCCTGTATTGGACATTTTTTTAGATATTCTCTGATGTTTCTGTTAGGCCACCCCTAAATAGATCACATATATAAGATATCTTGTATCTGATTCCACCTTTGCGATTACTTACTTCTGGCGATATGATCTTTGTGAATCCTTTGATCCAGGATGAGACCTATGTTCATTGTTTTGCTCGTGTTCAATTTAGATTGCTGCAAGAGGCAAGAATGATTATGGATAATGCTGAGGGCCTGCGTAGAATGGGATTGATGTAGTACCGTCTCATATAGTGCCTGGGAGTGCTTTCGCTGATCCTCGTCCGACAGTCCACCCTATCTTACCATAAGCAGTCAAGAGCGATGCTAAGCAGCTAGTGGTGTATGATAGACCAAGAAGAAGCAATAATGATAGACAAACAGGATTGAAATCCCAGGGAACAGCACTTGGGCATGGCTCCCAGAAGCTTTAACAAGCAGCACTGTTGCTTCTAGGGCAACTACTGCCCTGGAATGGAGGGGGAGGGTCTTGGATGATATATATATATCAACCCACCCTGTCACAGGGAGAGATAACCGAGTGGGATAATGGGGAGATGAGTATCCAGAACACTAAGAATTATTAGTTGAAATGTATTCGGGTTATTGACTAAAACAGAGTATTTAGAGTGGCAAACATATATTTAATCAAATGACATCTGTGTTGCTTTCAGGAGACATGGGCAACTGCAGAAATTCACTTGGAGGTTTATAACACTTACTATACTCCTTCACTCAAACAGTACATGGGTCCCCCCTTGGGTGACCTAGGGATGTAGGTGTCCTCTAAGCTATCTAGCCTCATGAGTCAGATCATTCCCGTAAGTATATCTAGCAATATAGTGCATATTAGCTTGGGTGAGAACCGCCCAACAGAAGGGGTCATGGATGTTGTAACTATCTATGTACACCCAGGGAGGAAGGATAGGAGTAATCCTGTGTTGGACGTCCAGGGGGGAGCATTTAGGCTTAGGTTGGTATTCCTGACCTATGGCATAAGTCATCTTAATGGCCACACCCTCTCTGATACCCCTGCAACTATGACTTTCCATGCCAATAGAGGCCCGTCCATCATAGATTCACTTTTAGTCAATATTGAATCCTGGTCAGTGGTGAGGGATATGCGGGTGGTACCTCGTCCAGACAGTGACCATAATCCACTTGTCGCATCTCTTTGTGTTGGAGCCAAACTGGAAGCTCCTATTCCCGAAAGAGCATTTAAGGGTGAGGTTTTAGAAGAGCTGTCAGGTGGAATCCTGAAAAATATAATCTTTTTACGCAGGACTAGGAAATGCAGTCTAGCTTTGAGAAGCTGTTGATGACAAGGGACAAAAAGATTTATGATAAAAGGGTATTGGTCCTATTTAAACAAAATATTGACTTTTATGACAACTTCTAATAGAATGGACATTTGAGTGTCAATACCCACATTGGTAAGGGGTTTGACCATGAATGTTGGACAAGAAAGAAGGAGCTGTCTTATGCCCTGGTGAGGTGCACAAAAGTGCAGATTCAGAGAGCACTTTCACTAGATTGAGAAGGGAATATAAAGAGTTGATTTGGGGGACGAAGCTTGAGATGAGACTTAAGATTTGGGACAAGGTTAAACAGATGGCCATAGAAAAGAGCTCTAGGAATGTTTGGTCACTAATTACATGGGGGTGCACTCAGTGTAGGGATAAGAACGTTATGTGCATTGAGCTGCACGAATGGGTTACACACTTGTCCAGTTTTCACACTGCTAATTGGCCGATAAATTATCCCCAACAGGCTACATCTATGCTTACTCAACCACCCCTGCGAGAGGGTGGATGGGATTTTTCTGAATCTGTCGGCAAAGAGGTTATCCTACAACAAAAGTTAAATAAAGCCCTGGGCAGAGGCTATTCTACAACAACAGTTAAATAACGCCCTGGGCCCTGATTTTGCTCCTGTAAACTGCTATAAGGCCAGTATTTCACTATGGGTCCCGATTGTTACGAGGGTTTTTAATGCTGTGCTGAGATTTGAAAACACCCCTAAATCATGACATGGGGTGATAATTGTTCCACTATTCAAGAAAGGTGCTAGAGTGGATCCATCTAATTACTGCCTGATATCACTACTAGATGGGGCAGGTAAGATCTATGGGAGGGTGCTTTCTAACCGCATACATGATTGGGTGGAAGATAGGAAAAACTAGTGGATAATCTAGCAGGTTTTAGAAGGGGTAATGGAACAATGAAGAAGGCTATGCGTGTATATTCAAGATACATACAGTTTGCTGGGCATAAGAATGTCCCCCTGTTTCTAACATTAATTAATTTTAACTCAGCTTTTGACCGAGTACATAGGACTTACTTTGGCTAGTGTTACAACAGCAGAGACAGCATCACTACCTGATTAAAGCCTTGCAGAATTTGCATAGAGATACAACTGCTCAGGTGTGGTATGAGCCCAAGGTAGCATGCATAGAGAGTTTATCGATAACCACTGGTGTGCGGCAAGGGTGTGTGTTGGCTCCCGCTCTTTTTATTATGTCTGAATGACGTTGAACCTTACCTAGATAATCTGAACCTAGATTGCCTAAAGTTCAGTAATTCGTGGATCCCCATCCTATTATATGCAGATGATGGAGTTCTGCTATCCCTTACTGAGCTTCCTATACATCAGTTGATGTTTGAGGAAACATGAGACCATCAATGTTGCCAAAACTAAACCCATGATACTGAAGCCGGGGGCAGAGCTTTTTCGGTGAACAGTGAGATATTGGAACAGGTCAATTATTTCTACTATCTTGGTATAAGGTATGATACAAAATTAACTTGGGGATAGCACAGGGAAAAAGCAGTAGCAACACTAAAGCAGGCAGCAGCTGCAGTCACTAGATGCAAGCAAAGAATAGGGGGGTTTATAGAACCAAGGCAGTAACAGTGATAATATATGGAGCAGAAATCTGGGGCTATATAGATTTTTCTATACTCCAGAAAATTGAGAATAGGTTTCTAAGATCAATACTGCTGCTGGGACCGGACACGCTTCTAGCTGCACTTTATCTGGAATGGGGCATTGAGCCCCTTTCTGATATTGTTTCCCTTGCTCTGATACATTACTGGGTTTGCTTGCATAGAAACCAACTTACAGGCATTTATTTGGATGTCATAAGGAAGGCAGTACATTGTCCAGGACCGCTTGGGATGCCTTAGTGGAATAATGTTTGGGGCACTTTAAAATTCCTGAAATTGGATATCATTTTCGAGAATGAGGAAACGTCAACAAGGATCAAGGAGTCAGACTGGCAGTATAAAAAACAAAATATACATTATTCTTGTAAGAGTGGGTCCCTGGTACACGGATTTTTAAAGCACAAAACTCTTGTTGGCGTTGAACCGTATTTGGATGATATTTAGTCTGAGGCACAGCATTCTGTATATGTTACATTTTGCCTGGCAACCCTCCCACTTAAGGCTTATGTTGCCAGATAGAGCAATGCTGTGGGGAATGATGAACTGTGTGAATGTGCTAGTGGGGAAATTGAAAATATTACCCATTTCATGTTACCTCAACCTGGCAACATTAAACCTCTTGCCAGGCCTAAACCTTCTCTTTTTATACATATAAGTCACCCCTAAGGTAGGCCCTGTCTAACCCACAGGGCAGGGTGCAATGTATTTAAAAGGGAGGACATGTACTTTTAAGTTTTGCATGTCTTGGTAGTGAAAACTGCCAGTTTCGTTTTTCACTACTGTAAGGCCTATCTCTCCCATAGAATAACATTGGGATTACCTTATTACATCTTTTGAGTGCAATTCCCAATTGTGAAGAGCTAGACTTTTCAAGTTTGGTGTCACAGGAATCGCAATTTAAAATCACAGCTTATGGTAAAGTTGAATTTTAAATTACAGTTTAGCAAATGCCACTTTTAGGAAGTTGGCATGTAATACTTTAGCCATTTGGTGCCTGCTGCCTGTCTTTGTTCAGTCTGTATTGGGTGACAGCTGGCCTTTGTGTAGTCCCCCTAGACAGCCACACACACAAAGGGAAATTAGGTGTGTCTTGATGGGCCATCCTGGGAGATGGGAGAGCGGAGCTGGGGACAGCCTCACACTTGCACCTGAATAGACTGTGTCCTGTCCACACACAAAGGGCTGCATGCACCGCTGTAACAAGTCTGGAGCCAGGGCAGGAAGGGAGGACCTCTGTGTACTTCAAAGCTTTCTTTGACGTCTCCCCCACTTTAAAGGCACAATTGGGTATAAGTACTGGGCCTCTGACACCATAATGTCAGTATATTATGGACCTGTGATGACACTGCCAAGAAGAAGAACTGCTCTGCTGCTGAAAGGGCTGCTACTCTGCTGGACTACTGCTTTGCTGAACTCTGCCTTGCTCAGCTGCCCTGCTGCCTTCTATTCTCATCCCTGGGTAAGAAGGACTGGACCTGCATCACTTGAACCTAGAGTGACTCCAAGGGCTTGCTGGCTTGCCTCCAGTTCTAAGTCTCAGGTACATCAAAGATTTCAACTCATCCTGCTACAGCTCCTGGACTTTCCTTGCTGCAGGTCTTGCCCTGCCAAGTGGTGCCAAACCCTCTCCTGGGCCCTTGGAAGTAGGTATAAAGTGCTGCTTCAACCAGAACCCATGCATTCTCTTTGGAACTGGCACATCTTTGCCTTTGCATAAGTCGGAGCCAGTGCATCGCCTTCAGAACCAGCGCATTGCCATTGGAATCGATGCATAGCCTACTGCGGGAGCAGCAGCGGTGCATCACATTTGGAACCAGTGCCTCGCACTCAGAACCGATGCCTCATCATAGTTGGTGGAGAAAATTGATGCATCTTGTGCACTGTATGCCTCGACACTGATGCATTGCTTCAGCTACACCTCGCATCCCCTTCAACGACATCCTGGATCAAGGTACTGTGGCTCAGCGGGCCCAAGTGGGTCCTTGAATCCAACTCGCGCTTCATCTCAGTTTGGCCTGAACTTTTGACTTTGCCCAGGTCCAGCGCAACCAGATATCTCTTTTAGGCACTTATTGATTCTAAGCGCTATTTTACATTTATTCTTTAAAAATTCATATTTCAACTTCTACTTGTTGGAGTTTTGTCATTTTGGTCTTGTTTTATTTATAAAATTATTCTCTATTTTTCTAACGTGGTTTGGAGTCTTTTTGTGGTGTTTTCACTGTGTTACTGTTTAAAGTGCAGCAAAAATACTTTACACAGTGCCTCTTAAGTTAAGCCTGACTGCTCTGTGCCAAGCTACCAGAGGGTGAGCACAGGATAATTTAGTGTGTGCTGTGACTTACCCTGACTAGGATTGTGGTTCCTTCTTGGGCAGGGTGCTTACCTCTGCCAACTAGAAACCCGATTTCTAACACTATACTTTATAAATGCTTAGATTGCCATGTTAGCTGAAAGAGGATGGGGGCCTAGGCTGGGTTTTTTATGCCGCTTCTTGCTTTATGGAGGATTTACATTATTTTATTTTGATAGTATTGGGTTGTACTGGGTAAATTGACATTTTTTATCATGTTTGCATGTTGTAAGATTTATTTTGTTAAGGCAAATGTTGAGAACAATAAATAAATAAATACAAAAACAATTAGGCCAAGGGAATTTTCTTTCAAGAGAAAACTTGTAACGTCATAACAGAAGTAACTTCAAAAAAGGGAGAGAAATACTAGCCAACTTCGAAATTGGTCGCTCCACACTACTTTTTCCTGATAAATGCAAAATTTTTCCAGCTTTTCTGCTTGCAGCAGATGAAAAATCTGACATAAAAATACCAGGTATGCAGCCCTCCTGCAGAATACCAATAGGGCTGGTAACAGGAGTTACCAGCCTATTTCAAATAACAGTAGAAACCCACAATCCAGTTAAAGTTAAACATCATGTGTATTTCTCTCCTCTTTTCTTGAAAACACAATTCTAGCTTCCTGAAAAGAAGCAGAGGCAAAGCCACCTTTAGAAAAGAAAACATTTGTACCAGCACCTGGTAATTTATGCGAAGGGGCATAACAGGTCAGAAACAGTGCAACCTTCCATAGGTTTTCTCGCAAACCCAGATTTATAAAAGTAGCTTGATCTGAGACTTGACTTTGCTTGTAATCGTAATGCCAAATGAAACCAGATTCAAGCAATGTCAAGTGTGATATTCCTATGTGAAAGATATGTAGTTGCTATGAAAATACATATCTGATGGAACTTCATCTTGGGCGATTTTCTTCACGTTGAATTTGGTCCTGAACAGTTTACTTCAGATACAAAACCTCACTCAGGCACCTCAGGGTTACTTTTACGCTAAAATCATCGGTACATAACTGTCCCTAAATCTGTCTCTGTACAGATTTTTCCCTTTTTCACAAAAGGAAAGCTGCTAATTTTCATGCTGCACTGCATTAAAATCTGGGCCTCAGAGTCATGACACTTTGGGCCTGATTACGACTTTTGGCGGTGCGGGGGTGGGCGGCCGGCCCTCCACTGCGCGCCCTCACACCTCCAACAGTTGCTGCCGCCTGCCTGCCAGATTACAAGTAATCTTGTGGTCTGGCAGGCGAGCGGCGTGGTGGTTCCCACTGCGGTGCCACTTTCAGAGGCGGCAGTGCCTTTGAAAAAGGCACCACAGTGGGAACGCGACAGGTGTTCCTGCACAGTATGGACTATAAAATCCATGCCGTGCAGGAACTGGGGCACATGCACACTGTGGGGCACATGTTGTGCCCCCCTGCATGCGTCCCCAGGCTGAGGTGGAAAAGGGGGCCCTGTACGGCCCCCTTTGTTCCAGCACCACCAGCCTTTTCATGGACGAAAAACCTCCATGAAAATGCTGGTGGTCCTGAAACTTGTAATATGCATGAAAGGTATATTGGTTGATACATATATGGACACATTGAGTTAAGCGAGAGGAGGGCATATCCTTTACAGTGGGCTGTCTCGAATATGATAGTCCCTGAAGGGACAGGAATAGCTCCTTAGCATCTCAACCCTTACAGGAGACTCCTCGTTTCCAGGAGCTACTCATGTCCAATAGAGAGCTTGACTCAGTGGCTCTCTGGACCCCAAGGTGTTACAACCTTTAAGTGTATGAGATGCTAGTCCACCCAGCAGGATTGATTCCTTAACCCTTAGAGGTTTCTACTTGTGAATAATTGCCACACTTTTACAATCCTAGCCAACCCCAGGCAATATTAGCCCTGATGAGAACCTCTTATCCTTTAAGGGTCGAAACGGCACTGACACGACGTTTCCGAATTTGTGATACAATGATTGATTCTGTGTATCCAAGATTGCTTTGAATAGAAACTGCTGTCTCTTATATGTATCAACCAATATACCTTTCATGTTGATGTTTCACTTCAGCTTTTTAGTTTGACTTTGGTTTTGGTTTGATTACACACCTGGGGTCTTCTTATTCTATTGTCTTTTTTGAGTGTCCTGTAAAACACTCATAATACTGTGTGTCAAAATAATTCTGGTTGAATAAAACTCGGGGCATATTAGCAAGACCCACGTCAAAATTATCGCAGTTTTAGCGGCAGGAAACTGCCGCTGAAATGGCGATAATGGGCTTGCTAATATGCGTATGGTATTCCAATAGAAGCCCAGGTTAGATGTCCTGCACATCTAACCTGGGCTTCTATTGAATTCTATAACGCATATTAGCAAGCCCATTATCGCCGTTTTAGCGGCAGTTTCCTGCCGCTAAAGCGGCGATAATTTTAACGTGGGTTTTGCTAATATGCCCCTCGGTTCGGCTGAACCGCAGTTTCGTACTAAAATACTGGCTGTGCTATTATTGCTCTTACAAAATGTTTTTTAATTAATATTGGTTTACTTTGATTTAGTCCACACAGAAAGATCTGTGACATTCATAAATTGCTCTCAAATGAGTTCCATGTGAACGCCTGTTCCAAGGATCCCAATAAAATGTAGCACACTAAGATCATCGAATCCTGGGAGCTCTGCTTTCTTTGAGATACCAAGCACCGGATGTTGCAACCTTCACTCTAAACCTGGGTCAAAATTGCAAAATTTCCTTGTGCAATTTATGTAGATGACAAAAAAATACTTGAAATTACACAATATTACACAAAATGCCAGTCTAACATTATGTGATATATTTTAGAGTGAAATGCATTCTCACTCACAGTTAGGACACATTTCATTATACAAAAATACTACAATATCGCATGGTGTGAGCGACAGCTGCTCGCATTTGGTTCATATGCATTCTTCCCTTTTTCCCTCAATAGGATTTTCACCCAAATCAAATATCAATTTCACGACGTAGAGAATGGCAAAATTACCAGCATTTCACGTAACAATCGAAATGTGAAATGCTGATGATTACGCAAGATTATGCCAGCATAAACAAAGTTTTGCCCAGCCCTTCTTCACTCCCCCTCTTCATGTGTGATCAGCTTTATCAAGTCTGGTTGTGCATCTTTGGACATTTTGAGAGGTACACATTTGTTCATACCTGAACAATCTCTGTGCAAAGGTACAGAAAATTCTTGACATCTCTCAATCCTTTGAAGTTGTGCGCATCCCCTAGTCAAAACACACTGATACATTGCTGCTTGAAAAGAAGTTACCCAAGCATTTGTTTGCTGAATTGTATCCTGTGAGAACTTAGCTTCTGTGCTGCGTTTTGACTGTCGACTTTGCAGATATTGTTTGGGACTGCAGACACAGTATTCGCCAGCACCATTGATGCCCATAGACTTAATGTTATGAAAATAACTAGCGCTAATTGCGTAAGTGCTATAATAATGCCTGGACTCAGATCTCTGACTTTAAAGGGGCTGTATAATTCTGGTTTCGCTTCTCGGCCTACATTTTCTGTGATGTATTTAGTTTGAATGTATTAACATTCTTTTATTTTTAACAAGAAAGGCCAAGTCAAGTCAAGTCAAAGAAGCTTTATTCGGCTATTCAAGTCATAAAATCATTGTACTTAAAAAAGTTAAAACACACAGGGGTTAAAATCTTGAATTAAAAAAAAGTTTGTGCAAGATGGCAAGATAATAGACAAATAGTTCAAAGGCGAATTCCATTGCGTTACAAGAATAAAAACATAAAATTCATATATTTTACAACATTTAAGATCAAGTTGAACCCCACACACCCCTCTTAGTCTAGATGCACCTACATGATTGGGAGAATATTCCCACTTTTGCTATTCATCCACAATTTTTCTTGGATCGAATGTGCCACATCCACCTTAAGAATTTTGCCACCGGGATTGCATACCTAGGTGATGGGTCGGAGCAGAGAATACGCAGAGCAGTGCTACATGATCTAGTACCCATATTCCTACAAGTCTGCGCCAACCAAGCTTTACGCGGGCCAGAGTATGCGGGGTAGACAAACAGCACATGCAAATAAGTTTCTGCATAATCGACACATATGTGGCATTTGTTATTTTCAGTGGTGAACCATTTAGATGTAAAACACTTTAGGGGTAATGATCCAGATCTAAATTGAAAATACAGTTTCCGATCGAAGGCCTTTTGATAGCATCCCAGTAGTGCTCTAGGCTGGGGCGTGGTTTTATCTGCAGAAAAGACCCTGAAAGAGAGGTGGAATCATGGCATTTTATCTCTTCATGCGCAACCATTTCCCAGTATGTATCCTTAAGTGAATCTCCTTGACAGTAACATAGCTCTGGAAGGAGACTCCCACAAATGTGATAGGCCCATCTTTTTAAGAAGGCTTCTCAGGTCTCGCAACCAATTGATTTTATGGAATTGATCCGTATCGATAATGTCTCTTAGCCCCTTAGCAAATACAGCCAATTCCGGTCTACACCATAATCTACGCCAATATAGGATAGGCCTTAACCTGGCAAGTTCCTCCAGAGCTTTCCTGCCTAAATCGTTCCTTAATGGAAGGATGGGTGTGCTTTGTGGGAGACTAGTTATCGCTCGCATGAACGCGTTCTCAGCAGATGTTAGCTGTGGCATGTTCTCTAAGCCCCACAGCTCTGCACCATAAAGAACTGAGCTCACCACTTTGCTGTTATAAATTTGAAGCACAGGGCTAAGAGGCTTAGTCAGCGAGGTTTTGAATTCCTTCCTTATGACTCCAGCTAACTGCCGATGTTTTAATGCCATGGCCTCTATGTGTGGCTTCCATCCCATATTATTCTGCAGTTTGATGCCCAGATAAACAAATGCATCAACCTGCTCAAGGGGGAGCCCAACCATCGTCAATCTACCCATAAAGGATCTATGCTGATTAAAAGCCATGAACTTTGTCTTAGCAGCATTACTTTTTAGACCTCGTAAAACACAGAATTCTTCATATGTAGTCCGCTTGGGGTTTTGGAGATAATCAGGGTGTCGTCTGCGAACATTAAAATCGGGATCTTTCAGCCAGCTAAAACAGTTGCATCGGTATGAATAGCAGCAAGAAAATTTGCAACACCATTATTAAAAAGGGAGAACAGTGTAGGGGCCAACACACATCCTTGACTGACGCCTTTTTGAACAGGAAAGGGCTCTGTCTTATTTCCCTGCACCCCCCAACAAATTTGTGCATAATTATCCTAGTGAAAACGAGCAATGAGGGAAAGTAGATCAGGTGGCATTCCCATCTCCTTCAGCACCTCCCACAATTTGCACTGTGAGACCATGTCAAAAGCTGATTTAAGATCAACAAAGGCAGCATACATGCTGCCCTTGCAGAGGACTATTGTCCGCCAATGTATTAGGACAAAACAGAAGACCTGATCATTTGTGCTAATGTGGGCCTGAAACCTGCCTGGAGGGGGATAAGGATGGAGTAGGCTCCCAACCTGGGGTTCCCTTATGGAACTCTCCAGGCCCTGAGACTGTGGTTGGGGCACCTCGGGACACCTCCCCGTCTCACTCCTTCCTATAGATAGGATGTGAGGCCCTACAACCCGCTCACTATCCTGGGACCTAGCTGGGCTATTCTCCACCTCTCCCACCTCGCTGGGTTGGAAGATCCCTGCACCACTCCCTTCAGGATCACTCCCCAATGCCTTACGGGCATAATAAAAAAAATCCACCCAGTTCTGTGTGTGAAGCTTGTGGCTGTTGCGGAACTTTTGGCGGTACTTCTCTGGGGTGAGGCCAAACTTCTTGAGCAGGGCCTCCTTCATGATAGGGTAGTTGGTCTGATCCCCCTTATCCAAGGTTAAAAGTGTGTCCCTTGCTGGTGGAGGTATGTACCTGTAAAGACCTCCCCCCCAGTAGCTCTCAGGAACTCTATGGGCCACCAAAGCCACCTCGTACGCCGCCAACCACTTATCGATGTCATCTCCTACACTAAAACTGGCTATCACCTCTCTTGGTAGATAAAATTTGGGCTCCTGTGGAACCCCAGCAGGTACGCTGCCCTTGCCCTGCATCTCCATCTGCAAGGCTCGGAGCTCTAGTTCCTTCAGGCTAAGCTCATGCGCAAGCTTCCTTTCCTCCATGGCTAGCCTTGCCTGTTCTCCTTCTCTTTCCATCATAGCAAGTTCTAATGTTAATCGCCTCTCCTCCCTCCTGTCCTCAAATTCCTCTGCCGACAAACTCCCCCCTGACGCACTACTGCCTGCCCTGGAACGTCTTCCTGGCAACACATTCTCGCTAACATCAATGTGCAGTAGGTCCAGTTCTCCTGGGTTGTCTGCCTCCCCCTGCTCCTCGTCCCCTCTTCCCTCCGGGTGGGCCATTACCCATGCCCTCAAAGCTTTCTGAAGCACCTCCTTTCTGGCGCCTCGCTTGATGGCCCTCCCCCTCTGTAGGCAGAACTCCTTGAGCTGTGTCACCGTATACCTTTCTAGGTTGGCCAACTCAAACTCCATCCTCCTAGGTGGGGCCCCAGACAATTTAGGGAAAGGGTTCTAGACTGTAGGTAGCAGGTCTAACGCAGGAATCTACACAATCGGCAATCATAAAAGAATTCCTAGCACTTGCATTTCAATAGGTGTCCAATTGCGGCGCACACTGAGTCACTGTAGGGTGCTGCACAAACAACAGTCCTTATCCCACCGCTGAACACCAATGTTGGAAACGGGGTTACCGAGTCCGTCACGGTAGCATGGCGCGAGGCGGGAAAGCACGCAAAGGCAATAGGTAAGGCAGTTGTGCAGCACACTCTTACTTTGACTCAGGAATGCGGACGCAATAACATGACACCACACCAGGTTTGTGTATTTAAAATCAAGATCTTTTATATAAATCAAGGTAGCATCAGATGAGGCAGATTAATTCAGATCTACATTTAAAATCATTGCATTACTCAACTGGTGCACATTCTTATTAAAGCATCATAGCTCATCAACATTCTAGGCCACTAAAAGACCGCAGGAATCATCTCCTAAACGTAGCACCCATAATGATCACGAGGTGCATTAATAAAACATGGGCCTAAACATGCAGTTCACTTCAGGAATATTCAATTACTTAAAAGAAGGCTTTTCACGTTACATTTCAAACAGGGCCTGTATTAATCTAGGCGCACCCACATTCAGTACAGTGGGCGTCGCAACTCCAGTACACCTGTAACATAAAACACTTCAACTCTTGGCGGTGTACACTTCAGCTCACTTCAATTAATCACCTTCACACTAGGTCAAGACTTTGCAGTTATAAGCATAGGCCTAGGCAGTAATTACAGTAGGCGTCATCATTAAATTAATAAACAATGTGGGGAACCCCTCAACATGTCCTGTATTCTGGGGCTTCTGTGTCCCTCAGGGGTTAATTTAGGCCAGGCCCACTCCTCTCCGGGGCCTCGCCTCATGGGGAAAGTTACACAGGTTAATTCAAGGGTTAATGGTGGCCCCCGGCCCCCAGTGGCGTGTCTGCGGCCCTAGGGGCCTCCTGGGCTCACCTGATGTGTCGGTCGTTGGTCGCGCTTCCTTGCGACTGGCGATCTCCCGGGCCGGCCCGTGTTCTGAAGGGTGGGGCCCGGTCGGGGTGCCTTGGCCTTCTGGCCGGAATTGCGGGTCGTTGCGGGGGCCGGTATCACCCTCCTCCGGCCCCCGGGATCGGGTAAGTGGATTGCGGGATTTGCGGGATTTCGGGAAGGGGAGCGGGAGCCGGCAGTCCTCCCCGGCTGGCTCCCCGTCTCCCTCTGCACGTCTCCGTCGGTGCTGGAGGCGTGGCAGGAGCCGGCACCCAATCGCTGCGCGGCCTTCCCGGGGGCGCGGCCGGCGTCCCCGGTTGCCCAGCAACGGCGTCGGCGGGGCCTGGAGGCCTCGCGGGTCGCGCTAGGCCGCGGCTTCTTCACGCGGCCCCCTTGGGCTGCAGCGGTGATTCCTTCGGCCGCGACTTCGGCGGTGGGGCCCCGGGCCCGGCGGTGATCTCTTGGGGGCAATTTGTAGGCTTCGGTGAGGGCGCGGACGGCGCACCTCACCACACTCACTCGAGGGGCCTCCCTCACCACAGCACTTCCTTCGGTGAGGGCGCGTACGGCGCACCTCACCACACGGCCTCGAGGAGGGCTTCCCTCACCGCAGCACTTCCTTCAGTGAGGGCGCGGACGGCGCACCTCACCACACGGCCTCGAGGAGGGCTTCCCTCACCGCAGCACTTCTCCTCATGCGGCGGCGGCCGCGGCGGTGAGTCACTCACGAGGTCAGTGACCTGAGGGGGGGCAGTTTCTCCCTCTTGGAGACATAGCGCGGGGCGCACCAGCAGCCTGTGGGCAGGGCTGACTGGAAAGGTTCTTGGGGGGCAGCCCAGCAGCAGGCAAGAGTGGATAGGGGGTGAAGGTCTAGCGCTTCAGGGCACGGCGCTTTACCTGGTGATCCCCAGTTTGGCAGTTCAGGTTTCAGGCCTTGCTGGACGGTCAAGCCTCCCAAATTAAGGCTTCTTGCGGCTGTTCTAGATTGGTTGCTTCGTAGGAGTTTCTTGTCAGGAGTTTCTTGTCAGAAGTTTCTTGTTATGAGTTTCTTGTCAAGAGTTTCTTGTCAGGAGTTTCTTCTTATGAGGGGGGGAATGAGTTGTTGGTTCTGGGAGTGCTTGATGTTACTTCCCAGCACGCTGAAGGTGGTTCCCTGGGTCCCCTCACGCTGGGCAAGGTCAGTGGGTGGTGGGTGTTCCTCAGCTAACTTACTACAGCAGGGCCTAAGCCTTGTCAGCAGCAGTAGTGTAGGTCTCCCCCCTAGGCCCTAAAGCCTGTACTCCGGCAGAGGTTCTCCCAGGATCAGTGGTGCCCCAACTGACTAAAAGATTTCCCTCCAAGCCTCTTATACCCCTAGGTCAGGTGACCCTCCCAAAGGCGGCAAAACATAACTCCTCCCACAGCCCGGAAGGTTCTGGAACCTTCCACATGTCTGGCTATGTGGCCCAGAGGCGGGGACGGAATGGATACTGTATCCCTATGTCCCAGCCTGACCCTGGCTACTAGTGTGTATGTGTGTAAGGCCCCTCTGCAGTAGCAGGGACCTGTGGCAGCCATCTTGTGTGAGAGAGCACCTGCAACTCAGCACTGTTGTCCATTTTAAAAGTAACATTTCTTTAGAACAGTACACCTAAATCTGCGCACGCCATTGTGCAGCAGGTATTATTTCACACATGGTAAAAAGGCTAGGGGGAAAAACGAAAACTTTCTGGGAAAAAGGGCCAAGTCCAACACAAACATACAAGGTAACAGAAGCAAGACAGCAGAATAGAAAGACAGCAAACTAGAACTGGAACCAAGGAAATGGGAAGAAAGGCAGGGGCTGGAAAAGGATATACAGAAGGGGAGGCTTCAAGGGTATACTAGAATAGTGCAGGTTCAGGAATCAAGCAAACAAAGTAGCATAGAAGGCAGTGCTGGGGCAGGAACAAGAATTGAGCAAAAGCTCAGGAGTCAAAGTAGCACTGCAGGTAGTGCTAGTTCAGGAGAAGGGAAACTGCTACAGGTCAGGAACAAGGAATGCGAAGGCTCAGGAATCAAGGTAGCACTGCAGGCAGTGCTAGTTCAGGAACAAGGGAAACTGCTGCAGTTCAGGAACAAGGAATGCTAAGGCTCAGGAATCAAGGTAGCACTGCAGGCAGTGCTAGTTCAGGAACAGGGAATTACTAAAGCTTCAGGAGTCAAGTAGCACTGCAGGCAGTACTGGTTCAAGGAAACAGGAAATAGCTACAGCTCAGGAAACAAGGAGTCAAGAGAGCACTGCAAGCAGTGCAAATCAGGAACAAGAAATAGCTGAAGCCCAGGAACAGGAACAAAGAAGAACTATAGCTCAGGCAACAAGGTAGCACTGCAGGCACTGCTAATTCAGGCACAAGGAATAGCTATAGCTCAGGAACTCAGGAAACAAGGTAGCACTGCAGGCAGTGCTAATTCAGGGACAATGAATAGCTACAGCTCAGGAAACAAGGTAGCACTGCCGGCAATACATGCTAATCCAGGCACAAGGAATAGCTATAGCTCAGGAAACAAGGTAGCACTGCAGGCAGTGCTAATTCAGGCACAAGGAATAGCTATAGCTCAGGAATCAAGGAACAAGGATTAACTATAGCTAAGGAATCAAGGAAACCAAACCGCTCAGTAAACAAGGATCGGTCTCACCGGTATACAGCTACAATGACCAACCCTGGGCTGAAGGGAGCTGGGGCTTAAAAGAGCTCACAGTAATCATATGCAGCAGGTGTGAGCAGGCTAGCAGCAGCCAGCCACAGGTGAGCTGAATTCCTCCACCCATCCTTGGCCTGCAGGGGTGGAGACAAAGCAGTGAGCAGGGAATTCTAGGTAGTGGAGTTCCAAACATGAGCATGCTGGCTTTCACAAAACCCAGCATGGATTGGGAATGGATGTCAATTCCCAAATAGTGTCCAAATGGCTGGAAGTCAGTATATACATGAAGGGGAGGGTCTGGAAGCTTATTAGAACACTGGAGAGTCCCACAGTTCAGCCCCCTGGTGGTGGACACGAGAACGCAGGGAGCAAGTCGTGACATTTAGAGCTAGGAGTGATATTCTCACTAGTTAGTGCTATTTTTAAAGCCTGCGAGCTGACGTTGAGGGGCGGAGAAAACTTTCAGTCTATCTCTCTAAGAGGGGACGTGATGAATTGAGGGCCGACAGGTTGATTAGAGGATGGTTCACTAAATTCATCCGGGAGGCTATATTTAAGACAAATGTTAGTTGTAAAAAGATGTTGGGTACGTAAGTCGAAGGCAACTATATTCTCAACCAGGTCACGGTGGGTTAAGGTGAGAGCAATAGCAATCGAGACAGACCCCAGAGTGGAATGTCTTTTAGCCCCAACTATGTCGTCCCTTATTATAGATCGGCATCCCCTCACTCGCCGAATCCAATGAATGGACTTAATAATCAGAGAGGCCTCGACCTCGGTATGTGACCTTGATGAGAGCTTAGGTACGTTAGTTAAGTATATTGTCTGCTTCCGCTCGGAGGGGCTGCCAGTACCGTGATAAGAAGGATACCTATATATCTGTCGCTGCAAAATACTTGCTTAAGGGCCCTGCAACGGTTTGAGAATTGGAATTTGATGGGGGGGCAGCCCTGTTACATATTTCCCCACCCAGATGCTTTCGGTCTTGCTGGACTCTTTTAGTGCTCCACTGGTTTGTGCTGCTGTTACTTGTGCCTGAGTTAGGACCCAGTGATTCTCCTATTAGTGGCCGGGGTTATCCCGCCCAGCTTTGTTGTTTACAGGGCAGGTAGACTTAGATCCTAGATTTTCCTTAAGGAGTTGGACATCATTAATAACCTTGTTAAAAGATTCAGAAAGGGATCCTACATCTACCTTAAGTGCTCTGATTTCTTCTGCCAGGTTGGAAATTCGGGCTGATAATGACTTTTGGGGGGGGGGTCATCATACCAGGTGTGGAATTTGTGTGTGTAGCTATAGCTGTAGCTTTACTAGGTTGGGAAGCTTCGATACTGGGATGAGTGATAGAGCCTGGAGATAAGGGAGCCTTCCTATGGATTCGCCTGTTTACCTTTGATCCTCCTGTTTATTCCTCTCTACTCAATTCAGTATTCTTTTCCAGTGAGTCTGCATTATCCATAAGTGGGGCAAAAAGATCATCTACAGATACTTGCTCCTCATTACAAGGCACACTATGACTAGGATTTAGAACAACAGGGGATGCTTCTTTCCCTTTACTCTATTGAAGATCGATGGAATGCGGCCATTGGGGGTATTGGGTGTTGGGCTTCCATGGGTCTGTGGGCTGTGCACAAAGATACTCGTTGTACTTGGAACAAGGAGGCCTTCACATTCGGACAGTAGGCTATCAATACGGTCCAGCACCCTTCCTCCCCCACCTCCGTCCCCCTTGGTAGGACTCTGGACAGATTTACTCTTCTTCACCAGATTTTTAGTAACAGTCTTCATACCCTCCTCAGTAGCCTTGCGCTTTCCCATTATGAGACTAACACTCAGCACGTAAAATAGTTACATGTAAGGGGGTCCAAAAAGTGAAAAAATAAACAAAAGTGGGATGACCACTGTATAAGCAGGAGAATTTACAAGAACAGTACCTTAGTCCTGTAGTATGCAGTAAATAAAAAAGAGCAGAATAAATGTCAGATAGCAAATATCAGGGGGGTGGCCCAGCCCAGCCACTGCCAGGCTCTGAGGGGCACAGACGGGCCTGCGCTTGGCCCGGGCTTTGCCCGGCTGCGCCCGCATGTGTCCCGCACTGCAGGAGACCGTGGCCGGTTTTAGGCGCCTCCTGGCACGATGAGAGTAGCGGTGGCGACGAGCAAGCCGCGTTGACTGCTGGGGCTTGGAGTTCCTGCCCCCTCCTGCTCTTCCCCCCAGGCTGAGCAGTGCAAGAGTGGGCGGGACACAGCTGCCAGGAGCCAGAGGGGACTCCAGTCACCTTGTCTTAAAGATTAAAGGTCACTGCCTGACTCCTCTGCAAGCAGCACAGCTGTAATTGAGTTCTTGTGTTAAAAGCGTGTGCATTTCCACTGGGAGGAAAATCACGGGTCCAGCAACTTACTGGGAAACGGCTAGGAGGAGCACTGATTGGACAGTCTGTTATTAAGGAGAATTAAGGGTGTTGTACTGTGTTCATGGTATCTTGCCTACACCACCTCCTTGAGGGAGGTGGAGATTTTCTTTCTTATTACTATTAAAAGTTAATTGCCAAAGGGGAGTAACTGGTATTCAGTTTGAGGTCCCATAGCATGTGGCCCCAATACACCAGAGGTAGACTACAATTGTCACAATTGTAGCTGAGTAACATCTGACTGCCTTGGTTCTTTCTAAGGAACAAGGTATCACAGCAAAAATGGGCAGTTCTCTTATCAGGTAAGAAAACTATTACCCCACAGGGGCTTTATCTGTTTTAGCATGCAGTTGTCAATCAAATGTGGCAGAGCTATACCTCCTTTATTACTTGGTACATTGGTTCTTTCACTGTTCTGCAAAGTTTTGCATCCCACAGAGAATGGAGTGATTGTTTTCAATCATAAACTTTAGTAGAAGGGAGGGATACCTTCTGCCATCATGCAAAAAGTGACAGTTGTCCCACACTGGAAGTGACGTCGCTTCCGTTACTGGGACATCCAGGCTCCTGGAGGCCCTCCCCGGCAGTGACATCACATCTGGGGGACGGGGAATGTCAAGCGAACTTGTTGGGTCACGTGTGTTGTGACATCACTCTGGTCACGTACTAGTCAAGTGCTCATGGTTCTACCACGTGGTTTGGGCTAAGTGGTAGCCCAACCAGAGCCCATGGAGATCAGGTGACCATGATGTTATGTAGGGGAGTACACCCTATTTTTTATGCTTAGAATACGTATAAGGAGTCCCTAAGCAGCCTATGCCAAAACCAGACTCCACCCTCCAGAAAGAAATTGCTCGGTCATTCTGAAGAGATACACCCACCTCATTAAAAAATGCCCTCTGATGGTGGTTTGAACACTATCAATAGATATTATCGTAGCCTGACACCAGCAGCAATGGAGCAGAACATGCAGCAGAGTGACCCTAAAAAGGTTGGTCACAACGTCACCGGTTTTAACGAGGAGCTCTGCCGGAGGTTGGAAACGCTCAGCCTCAAGAATTTGCCACACATGATATCCCCTATTAAGGGCTCCAGCAGCGGCAGTAAAGCCTTGAATAATGAAGCAAATGCTAGAAACTATTTCATCAACATGGAAGATAGTGAAGAATCTATAAGAGCTCCTAACTCACCGGTCTATGAAGATATGGGATTTCTGGAGAAATTGGCTCCGGAGGTTATCGTCGTGCAACAGCTCCATTAAACTCTGATGCTGGTTATGCCTCGATGGACCTCAGCGACTCTCAAGATATCAGAGCCACCTCCATGTCTCACAAAAAATGACTTACTTATACCTTATATACGGCTATATTTTATTTTTAACTAATAGTCTGTCTTTCTTTTTTTTTTTTAACCGTAGAAAGCATCAGCAAAACATTCCGTGGTAGAGGGGACGTCGCCAAAGTTTAATGACATACATTTTTACTGCTTCTGCTATTCAAAACAGACTGAAAGCTCCACAATCCAAAACAAAGAGCTGCATAAGAAATGTGTTTGTACCTATAATATCACAGATTTTGATCCAGGCATATCCTACGACTCCATATGGCCTGATAACGGTTTTGCTGTGATTGTTGTGAGCGTGTGTGTCAAACATGACTACTATAACCTCTGTTACAGCCATAAAATTAATGATCTGCAGCAGGAGGTTCACAAGTTTCTATATGACTCATACACTCGAAGAACAATCTGGCATATATGTAGCTTGCTAGACCCGAACAAAGTATATAAACTGTTAAAGTTGGTTTATGGTTTGTCCGAGGAAAAGAAAAATGGCCACCTTGATATGATTATGGTCTTGTCGACCACGCACAAAGAGATCCGATGCTCGAGTTTTGCTTGTGTTTCAGCTCAGAGAGGACCTAGTCTGGCAGTTTTAGGTTGGACTGCTCAAGAATGACTTGCCGGGGTCCAAACTGAGGTGGCGTGGTGGGTGAAAAACGATGGACTGGGATGCGGCCCCAAGGGATTTCCAGTGGCTGAGATTTATTTCAAGCATTCCATCTAACTCCTTCTTGTTTTTACAGTTGAAAAAACCTTAGGCTTGTCCGCCAGTGTAGGGAGAAACAAGGGGTGACTGAGTGTTCGTCGTCATATACTAGCAGCTCTCTTCCTAAACACCCATATGAACAATTACTGTACATATAATATGTGCTAACAAAAGCTGTGTTCAAAGTGATTATGTGGCATAATGGGTAGAGAGGTCAACCTCGAAGGTAGGGAACCGAATTCGAGTCTCGGCAGGGACGCTCAACATCTTGTGATTCTGGGCAAATCATTTCATCTCCCCGTGCCTAACAAAATAAATGTGTCTGTCTGAAATACAACTGGTGCTCATGTAAAGTGCTCTGATACCTTCGGGTCAACATATTATGAAATAAATGTCTATATGTCATGCAACTAACCCCAGCATTTATGCATTAATTATTGTTGATATTGTGCATTTCGAAACTACTTTCTTAAAAAAATCCTCATTTTATTGTGAATAATGGATCCTCCTACTATATATTAGGTTATCCTATATGTGATTTTTAGATGCCTTGTAAAATTAAAAGTGTGAGTGTGAGGTTACGAGAAAAAGTGAATGAACCTTATGTTTTTTAAAACTTCTAAATCCATATCAAGTATCTGTTGTGTTTCTGCAAGCCACCTACAGTGAATTAGTAACAAAGAGATAATATACATGGGTATTCACCAAATCTTTTTCACCTTATATTAGAGGTGCTTGGGTGTTTGTCAGTTTTGGGGGGGGATAACCAATTTAAAATCTCTGTTTTTCCTCAATCCCAAAACGAATGCATCACTGTATCAATTTGTAGAATCATAAGAACTGAGGGAAACACAGAAAGATGGTTGAGAGAAAAACACTGGCCTGGGCTCACCCTTGGATTAGATTTCTTACAATTTGTTATAGATTACAGGGATTCCAGGGTTCCCTGGTCCAGCTATAAACTAAGTAGAGACACACCGCTCAGTATGAAGCATTATCATGTTAGAACTGTATAAAGGGGAGTAGAATCAGGATTACCAGTCTTAGCGGTGGATTTAGCGGTCATGAGTCCCGATATACCCGGATACCATAATGACAAGGAGATTGGAACGTCACAAGTTTCGGAAGGACGTAGTAAGTAGGATAATGAAGGGTATTAGTTACATATAAACAAATACAAAGAGAGAGAGAGGAGAGTTCCCTAACTGTGAGTTAATCGGAAAGGAAGAAAACTTCAAAAGTGGGAGCAATGCGCAACAGACAACATTTAGCCAGGCATCTGCTCCATGTTAACCATGGCAGTATCAGTGAATAACACAAGCAACGCAGGGCCGGTTTTGTCCTGATTAGGGCTCATCAGCCAGGTATAGCTTGGATCCAGTGGTACAGTGTGCATGGGACCAACAACTCAGCATACTCGTCGCACTTAATTCATCACCTGTAATAACTAGAAGGTGATGGATGGAATGCTTGATTTAAGCTCAGCCACTGGCAATCACTAAGTCCGAATCCCATACCATTGTTTCTCGCCCACTATGCCACATAGGATAACCTGTCTGAAAAACAAAAAAAGCACGAGATTAGGGGACCACAGCTCCAACTGGCCAAACAAATTATTTCCAAATGTCAAGGTTGTGCATAAACATCGTAGCTCACGCAGCAAACGCAATAACCAAATATATACTTGCATATTTACAAACTGAGCTTCACCGGTGGGTGTTGTATTCAATTCTTTCTGGCTGGTGTTGATACTGTATCATTTATTGAGGAGGATGCTAATGCTCCAACTCACACCGTCCCAATCCATTCATTCAGCATATATTTGAGTGAAGGAATTAGATGCATTTCTTTTACCCCATGCATTACCTATACCATGGCAAAGAGGCAAAAAACATATCCTGCCTCTTGCACAAGGTCATCCCTGATCCAGTTTATGCACAGACTGATCAGGGATTTTATGCAGTGTAACCGGGAGTGAATTCCTCAATATAGCAGCTGAAACCGAAAAAGACTTGCCTCCCAAGCATGCCTGCCTAAACCTTGATACCACTAACAGGAACACACAAGGTGCTGCCAGGAACATTACGGATTAACTTTTTCCTGAGATACATAGGTCCTGTATCGTAGAACGCTCTGTGCACAAGAATTTTAAATGTATCCTTTTGGCCACTGGAAGCCACTGTAGGAAGTCCAGCAAAGTCGAGGCAGAGGCATAAGGTGGTAAACCACAGGCTTGCTTTGCAGCCGCACTTTGAATGCATTGAACCCTTGTCAACAATCTTGCAGATGCACCCTGGAAAAGAGCATTACAGTAATCCAGATTACTCAAAGTAGTTACCTGGACCACTACAGAGTGTGCAGAAATTGGAGGAAGTGGAAGGATTTTCAGCAACACCCAATGCAAAAAGAAACAGGTACAGGACAGATGGTCAACCTGTTTCTCCAGACAGGTTCCAAGTGAAAGCCAAGATTCCTCACCATTCCTGCAGGGCAGGGAGGGTTGCACCAGGACATTAAATTACATTTCAAGGAATTTTGCTTCAGCCAAATGATAAATTATGCCTTGTATTGATTAAAGACCTTTACGGGGGCAATCTCTGACTGGTCCATAGATATTGTCAGTTGTGTATCATTCGCATAGCTCAACCAACTAAGGGCATATGATCTCACAAGTTTTGCCAATGGACAATTTTAAAGATTGGATAGGGTAGAACTTAATGTCTTAAATTCTGATAGAAAAGGGGCAAGTAAACTGCCTGCCATCTGCCCTTTGGATAACCTCCCTCAGTCTAGTCAATAAGATAGAATGAGAGACTGTAGCAACTTTGGCAGACAAATCCAGGGGCAGCTCCTCCTCAGGGGTGGAGGAGCGTCGCCCCGCCTGCTGCGAGCGCAGGAGGCAGACACAAACCCAAAAGCACCAAGGTCAAAGGATAACCTTTGACTGCAGACATTCTCAGTTCATCAAGAACCAACACCAGTGATGTTTCCATGCTGTGTACCGGTCTCAAGCTAGAATGAACAGGCTCTAGAATCTGCCAGTGTTCCAGAGAACATGAGACCAAGCGGTTCACATGTTTCTCAGGGATGTTAATTGGAAATGACAGCAATAAATTGGCTGAAAGTTGGAGAGTACAGTTTGACCATCATTAGTTTTTTTTTAATATGAGTACAATCAGCGCCTTTTCCATTCCTCTGAGACCAGAGCTTGGCTCAAGGAGTTACACACCTCCAACAGAAGTATAGCTAGCTCTAATATGGCTTCTTTCCAGAATATTAGCAGAATGGGTCCAAAGGAGAGGCGAAGGTGATAGGAATGACAATCTCTGGAAGCTGTTCCAGAGAGAGCACATCCAGACACTCTAGACATGACACTACCAGTATGCTTTCAGTGGGCAAAGCGTGGACATTGTTCAAAGCCCCCAACTTGCGTGTCCCAAAAATCGAAGGAAAGGTTGCGGCCAGGGTCCCTTCAGGCATAAGTTCAGATACAGTATGTACCACAGAGATGCATATAGTAGCAATTGTATCCTCAAAACAGTTTTATAGTTCATCCGCAAGTCCCTGGGAATGTTCAATATACTGCGCCAAGCACTTCGTTGCTGACAGATCAGACTACTGCTAAGATGTATTATGAAGAATTGATAGCTACCCCACGTCCCTTTCGATAGTCTCAACCATTACTAACACTCTGGTTGGGGTTGGGTAGCATGACCCTGCTGGTCATTAGGTTTCTGTAGATGCTAATAGCCAAAATGACATTACTGTCCCTTCTTCCCTTCTCTAAAGACGTAAAAAACTTAGGATAGTTGCAAGTTAGGATAAGTCCAACCTATCCTTTGGAATTGTTAGGACTAAGGCAGGATATATTATTCCATGAGCTATGCATCTAAAGGGCAGATGGAGAGGAACAGACCATGCTGCACATACACCCTGTAAGAGGGAGGGCTGAAACGCAGCAGTTAACAACTATACTCAGGTTAGAGTATTTTATTGTGCACTCATGGATATCTCAGAAAGTACTTTGCATATCATTGCATTGTCATGCTTACTCCATTGGGAATATAAGCATTTTCACCAGGTCTCACGAGAGTGCCTTTTTAAATGGCACCGTTTATCATTATCAATGACAAGTTGAGTGATACCTTGCTGGGCCATGTAGCACTTAAGAACGATTACTGACACACTATATAAAGGCCAATACAGGAATGTATACACCAAGCTTTACTAAACTTCATCCAGATCATCTGTGCATGAACTTAGCAGCGCTGCCAGGCACGGTTAGAGCAAAAATTGTGCAGTGCCATATTTATTAAGATCCACCCACTGATGATATTGTTGCCCATGCTCAAGCTAGGTCAGCTGTTTCATGCAAGGCTCTGTTGCGCTATGGTGCAAAGATGAGCCAGTGGTTGGAAACAGCGTTTACAACTGTGCAGCGGTAATTTCACGGTAATTTCTCAATGCAAAACCTCATTTACCTCTATTTACCGCTGTAAAGATGTTGGGCCCTTGACACCATGTATTACCTTCAGGAGACTTTATATAAACATGAAAAATCAAAAATGCAATTAATATTTAAGCCAATAAAGAGAGTTGGGAGTATTCTAAAGGGTTTTATTTTCTAGTCAAAAGTTAAGGTTCTCTGACTCTTTTTATTCATTAGTCAAATATCAATCAGGTTACAGAATTGGAAAAAATAGGAAAAATAGCATTAATACAGAACATATTCCATGTAGGAAGAAAATGTGGCGCAAAATTGTCAGTCAGAAACTCTTAAAGAGTTTCTAAGAAAAGAGTGAGTTTTGCAAGGCTAATCAATAATTAATAATGGCAAAAATCTCCCATAAAGAGAAATAAATGCATAGGACAAATACATCTTTTCAAAAGCAGTTAGACAAAGCATGAAATTTAAAGCTTAGCACCTAAAATCTAAACCTGTTCTGATCCTCTCAGCTCTCTCTCTCTGCCTCGCTGTGCTGTGCTGGTCTGTCTCTCTGTCTCAGGAGCTGCAAAATAGCCCCCACAGATGCAGCCCCTCCTTCTCTCTCCTCCCCGTCTCTGTGTCCAGCACAGAAGCTGGGCCTGGCCCTCAGGAAAAATGAGCAAAAAGAGCCACCCCTCCCACTTGTAAGCCATATTTCAAGCAAAAGCCCACGTGCTTGGTCCTCGTTGCTGGTCCAATCAGAACTCCAAGACACATCGTCTCCCCATGGGCTGACTGGATACGTCATTAACCCCTTCGATGCTCATGACGAGCTCAGCTCGTCATACTGCGCGGTCGCGCTGTGCGCATGACGAGCTGAGCTCGTCACGACCACACCCGCGATCGGAATGTCCAGCACCTGGGCGGAATTCCGATCGCGGCGAAGCGGTTAATCAGGCGTGTTCCTCATTACATAACTTCACATCCTTTTACATTTTAAAAACAATTACATTTTTCTGTAACAAAAAGTATTCATTGTGAGTTTTTCTCTTCACTCCAGGCCACAAAAAAAATATGCAACATAGTGAAGGTCGAAGAGACGGAAACAGGAGGGCGTGATTTATTAACAAAGCCCTTTCATTGAAAGTTGGTAGGGAAGAGGAGCACATTCCATTCTAATCTTCAAGGGCAGAAACTACAGTAAGCTGAGTCTACTAAAACAAACTGAAATCACGTGGTTTTCTACACCGCAAAAATGTGTGTTAATTCAGCACAAATATGCTAGTTCAAGACACTTTTTCTAAATTAATCTAAATTAAATATATATTTCTATAATGAGGTTAAATCTAAACTACACATTAAAACAACCATGATTAATTAAATGAGCATTGTTTTACATGATTTCATTTGCAGGCCTCTTTCATGTTTTCATTTGCATGCACCAAAATCTGCGTGCCATTTTAGAAATGCTGTCTGCAGCTTTTTGTCATATAATAATGCATACATTTTATAGGTGAAATCTGAGCTCCATCACAACGCTGTCACAATAACGCAGTGCCATTACAACGCAGGCCCTACAACGAACGTGTCATTACCACACTTTCCATTACAACACAAGTCATTACAGCGACTTGCTTTAGGGAACTCATTGTTGGATTTTAAATCCAACACCTTCCCTACTGTTGCACAGACAGGAGTTGTAATAGTAAAATATACTATTCCAAACTCCAGCGCTTCCCAAAAGCAAGTCGTTGAAATGACTTGCGTTGTAATGGAACGCGTGGTAACGACACGTTCGTGGTATTGCTCGTGTTGTAAAGGCATGCATTGTAAACGCATGCGTGAATACGTCAAACATTCACCAGTGGTGCATTGCATGAGATTTGTACTCAAGATACCTCCTTCAGGACACTTTTCAAAGTGAGTACAAGAATTCAAAGGTAGGCCCAAAAAATATATAATTTTGCAGTAAATGCACATCTGACAGGATTATCACCCAATTTTCCACTTTTCCCGCCTGATTTGATGAGGCGTTAGGATTTCTTTCAAAGCTAGTCACTCTAATTTAGTAGATCTGGCTTTGCCTGAAAACTTTAGGTGTTTGCACGTTTCCCACCCTGTGAGTTCCCTTTGGGTAGATAATGAAGGGGGTTGTGCTCAGATACAAAAAAGCTATTTTGTGCTGTACTTACATACAATTTACAAAGCAAAATATATACTGTGTGGGAAAGTTGATACTCAATGTCATTGCCACCGCTATTTATCACGTACCAATTCGCACTAAGGGCCAGATGTACGACCATTTCCTTTTGGGACACGCAATTTGCGCATCGTAAAAGGAAATGTATTAATGTGTCTCAGATACATTTTGTGATTCCCAATGGGGCCGCAAATGACCTGCCTCATCAATATTCATGAGGCACGTCGCAATTTGCAACCCATTGTGAATGGGCAATAACACAGGGATGGTGTCCTGCTGGGGACAGCAGATCCCCATGTTTGTTTGCTTTTTAAATAAAGCAACAGTTTTTTTTAAAATGCAGCCCGTTTTCCTTAAAGGAAAACAGGATGTGTTTCAAAATTAAAAATAAATCATTTCAATTTCATTTTTTAAGAGCAGGCAGTGGTCCGTGGGGCCACTGCCTGACCTTAAAAACATTTTTGCTTCCAATCATAAAAGCGGAAGGGGTCCCTTGGGGGCCCCTTCCTGTTTGCAACTGACTTACCACCAATTTGAAATTGGTGGTAAATGCGATTGTTTTGCGCACAACAGTGTTACATCCCCCTGCGATTAGCTATTAGGAAAGGATGCCCTTAGCACGCCCCTTCCTAATAGTGACTCACAAAATAGGTTTGGTATATGCTACAACCCTTTTTAGCGATCGCAAATGGCCCGATTTCCCTATTGCAACCGCTAAAATCGGTTGTACATCTGGCCCTCTATGATAGCGGACAGGGCCGGACTGGCTACCGGGCGTTTTGGCATGCTGCCGAGCTGGGGGCTGATGTCACTGCGGTGTGGACTAATTTCGTTGATGGAGACCTGCGTGTGCTTCGAAATAAACAAAGCAAAACGAATTTCGTTCAGCACACGCAGGTCCCCATCAACGAAATCAGCCCCCAGCTCGGCAGCATTCCAAAACGCCCGGTAGCCAGTCCGGCCCTGATAGCGGATCTGGGTCTGGACAGACTCTCCAGCCACATTTAGGTCTGATTTCAGGGTCCACTGACTCTACTAAGCAAATAGGATTCGAAGTCACAGCATCCTTAGCACTGAATAGAGGGTGGCTTGAAATAAGCATGTCTACTATGTATTTGTAAGTATTTTTCATGGATTGTTTCTGAGCAGGTCGCAGGGTTTCAGCTTTGGCATATTTCAAAAACAAGAACTTTCATGCACGTAAATGCGCAATGCGAAATTTGTGACAGAATTAAACGCTTGTGAATACCTAATTTCATTAACGCATTAATGCGGAGAGAGGTTACATGAATACGGGATCCTAAGGCCGCACTTTAATTATATCTCTTTCCTCCCACTGCCCCAGCACTGCCTTTGCCCTTGAAAGCCCGCAGCCCGGGATGATTTATATAACGCTCTTTCATTTTCAATTAAAACAAGCGGTGATGGAGGTACAGTTTTCCCCATCATGTGAAGTACAGATCGTCGTTTTTACTTCCTGGAGCCAGGAGGGTCCATTTACTTACTATGTTATTTTTACTTCTGGGTCTGTAACCTTCCCCCTATCAGACAACAAATCACCCAAAGTGAAATCCAATCTGGCCCCGACCCCTGGTCTTCGGGATGTAGTCATATTGCTCTGTGGTTTGTTTCTTTGGTTTATGATTCCTTGGGTTTGGCTAGTTTAGCAGCACTTTCACGATGTATTGGAGCTGCTGACATCTAAAGTGGACAGACACTTTAAAAAACCGCCATGAAATGAATACTCCCATCTCGTTCCATAGTGTGAGATACGATCAAAAGTGCTCATCAGTGAACAGCTGACACCGCCATGAAAGTTTATTTCACTTGGAGCCATGGTAAGAGTTGGGCGGTAACTGGACACCCCGGTTCCCCCTCTTCGTTTAGAGGCTATAAAGCAATGTGAATCAGACAGTGGCGCAATAGCAATACAGGACCACGGACAGACGACGTCAGAACGCCAGCCGCCCAGTGGCGTAACATTAGCCCCTGCAGTGCGGGGGGAGGGGCCCGCGAGGTCTAGGGGCCCCCCTCCAGCACTATGCATGGGCAGCGGGACCCTGACCTGACAGCTCCTGACTGGATCCAGGTAGGGGTGTATGGTGGGGCCCTCTATGCACTTTGCAGGGGACCCCCTCAAGTTTCGCTACGCCACTGCAGCCACCCTCTTTCGGACAGTGTTGGACTGGAACTTCTGGCAGACTGGCACTGCCAGATGGGTCGCTTTGAATGGGCCAGTGTGTAGGCCATTTTAGTTCCATTGGACATGATAGGCCAAAACAACATCCCACACACTTGCCCAGTGGCGCTGGGAGTATGGGTGCAGGGAATGCGGCAGTACCCCATAAATTAGTGATAGAGTGAAGAAGCAGAATAAACAATGAGAAGGCCTATATTTATTTGTCCTGAAACAATTATTGTAGTTCAAGTAGAAACTGTCTGACTACAAGTAACTTTGCATGTCAAAGTGATGCTAATTCTTTTAACATGGAGAGCTGCATTCACTATTCCTTTCACTGACTGCACGTTTAAGATATTGTGCATTTTTGACTAGTGACACTTGTGATGGTGTACAGGTGAAAGGAGAAGGCACTATTCCTGAGATTTCCTAATACGTACATAAATAAAGACGTGCTTACTTTTCAAAGCAGAGTACAAACACCTAGAAATATATATCAGCAGCATGGAAAGTAAAATCAAGGCACTTAAGTCAGGGGATGTCCATAGTCAGTACCCTACTCTGAAAGTAGTTTCAACGTCACTGTATTAGCCCATTCAAGCTGACCCATCTGGCCAGTTGAATACTGCCATCCATTTTTACTGTCCGTATATGCCATGACAGTCCCAGGGGATAAATGAAACAAAAACTTTACCCACTGTAGAAAATGTCCATCATTTGCGTGGTTTACCCCAGCTTTTTGCCCTATCTGCTTTTGCTTGTTGTAGGACTCTGTGCACTTTACACCTGCTAACCAGTAGTAAAATGACTACGCTCCCTCGTTCAACATGGTCAAATTAGCATAACTCTCATTGGCATGTTTAAGTTACCTATAGGTCCCTAGTATATGGTACAAAGTGTACCCAGGGCCTGTAAGTTAAATGCCCCTAGTGGACTGTAGCACCTAATGTGTCATCCATTACAGTGGCAATGCAAACATGGTCATGAATTACAGTGGCAATGGTCGTAGGTCTACAATTGAAATCTGCTTAAACCAGTTTTTAAACTGCAACCTGACCTTTCAAAATAAACACTTTTGAAATGTCTAAACCTCCCTTTTGAATGTTAATACGTCATCCGAAGTAGACCTTATAGACCATAAGGCAGAATGCATAGAATTTAAAAGTAGGACATGTGCAGATTTAACGTTAAACAGGTCCTTACAGTGACTAGCACCTAAAATCTATTTTCAGTGGCTGTACCATAGTGAAACACCGGGATGTAATATCAAAATATAATAATGCTATCTTTGGCTTCTGAACACTACTGGATCTGAGGAAGATCAGAAGAGGACTCAACCTGCTGTCTGAGACCTGAGTAGAACCCTGAAAGATTGAACCTGCTCTCTCTATCATTCAGGACAAGTAAGTGGACTCCAAGAGTGATAAGGCTGAACTACTGTTCTAGCTACCAGGACACAACAAGCTACATGAGGTATTTCCTGCAACTGCCCAGCTGACAAGTTCCACCTGCCCTGGACCCTGCTGTTGGCCTCTGCTGGAGTGAGTCCTGACCCTCAAGTGCTGTTCCTTGAACCCTGGGCTGAGTTCAACGCTAACGCTTACAACAGCAAAGAACTCTTCACCATCGTCAAGGAGTTCGAGCGAGACAACAGAAGTCCCACCCTCCCAAGACCTCTGGAACAGACGCGTCACCTACTTTCACCACAAGATCAAACAGATATATAACAGCTTTGACACCCAAGACCCACCCACCACTTCCGGCACCACCACGCACGACGCCGATGCCCCCCAACAGATCCTACTCAACTGGATCCTGTTCACCACGGACAACACTTTCAAGACCATGAAGAGAATTCACTCCAGGGCACCCTTGGACCTCTGCCTGCACCACATCTTCCACAGAGCCGCCACCTCCATCACCCCCGAATTACGCCACACCATCAACTGCTCCATCGAGACCACCACCTTCCCCGACGACTACAGCAGCTCCGCCAAGCATATTGTGGCCTCATGACCACCACGCCACTGCCAGGGTTCCTCTGATCGCTGGTGTTTGTGGTGGTCCCAGGGTGGTCCAACTGCCCTGGTCATAATGGCGTGGTCAGAAGACTGCCACCACTGCTTCCCCGTGAGTCCGGCAGTCCATGGAACGCCAGACTAGTTATAAAGCCCTTAATCTCTTTCAGAGAAGGATTCTTCCTCACCACTTCCATAGCAGTTGTAGTGATGAGCGCATGTTCTGCATCTGAAATTCTTCTCTCTTCCATCTCATATTGCTGTTCTGCCCTTTGTTAGAAATGCCCACTGCAGTGAGAGAGGTAAAGAGAGAAATACGACCTTCAGTCCATTTGTGTACTTCAACAGGTGTTACAATAACAATGAAAGTAATTTGTCTCATAGTTGAACATTATAGTGTTTAGTGTATGTGGATGTTAAACATGCCCCCTTCTACAGGAGTCAGAGAGTCTAATGGGCAACCAGCCTAATCTCAAAGTAGTTCTGCATCATCATCAACCATTACCGCTCATTGAGGACAACAAGCAAAGGTCAAAAATGCAATGGCTTTGGGTACTTAAGCAATGTGTCAGTGACATATTCTCATGATTGTCTACCTTTAAACTAGTCAGGAGAACGTAAATGGGTGTGGTGTGCCTATCTCACTGTAAGACATGCAACACATGACAATGTGGACAAGATACAGATTCAGAGACACAGCATTACATCAGAATACATGATTAAGGCTCCCGGTTTTATGCTATTTATATTTATGACTTTTCCGTCTGTATTTACCCATATTTATTTTTTTAGTAACTTTATCTGTATTTATTCACGTTTATTTGGTACGCGGGGAAAAGAAGATGCTCTGGGTGCAGTTTTTCCACATTGAAACAGACAATGCATACTTGCACTTGATTGTAGAGAGTTAAAAATATTTATATGGGCATATAATGAAGAAACACCATACTCATCTGAAAACTTTAAAATAGTAGTATATATGCATTTCAAGAGACTTTGCAGGTATTAAGGCTCTTTCTGATTTGCTCATGGAATGAAGGCAACTGAAAACCTGCATTTCCAGATGATGCTGGTACGGTCATGAGATTCAAGCAAAATGATAGAATGCTGGCCATTCCTACTTCTGAAGAAGCCAGTATGTCATATCACTGGTCTTTCTTGTGTGGAATATTGCGCATTGTGTATTAGCTGAACTCTTCTTCAACAACATTCATGATGTCAGTTTTTTAGCTTGCAAAAAGCTACACATTCCGTAGGGCATACAAATCGCACCGAACAGAATCACACTAGATAACTTTATATAAATGTACACCCTATTAGGCATTCTATACGAAGGTAAATTAGACTACTCGCTTTGGAAAAAGCCTTTCATTTATGTTCCTTGTAAACACACCGGAGCAAAGCACAACTTTAGAACAACTTTCTATGAAGTGGTTGCGGTAATGTTGCCATTCCAATATATTGGAAATAACAGGTGTTTCTATTACTTATCTCATTACCTACCTCAATGGTAGCTGTTGCATCTACCTAGCCAAGGATGAAAAGCCAAGTCTGCCATACTTGATTTACTCTGAATCTATCAGTTAAATGAAGGCCTTAAGATCAAGTGCTTAATGTACTCCTCCATTGTTCAAGATCCCAATCTGCTTAGAACACATCCTTGGGCAGAGCTTGTTCTGCTAATATCAGACTCTCACCTTTAGGAGACAGATTTGAAACCGAGCAAAGCTGACTGTGCATTTTATTAGTTAAGTTTTAGAAAAATGAGTAGCATTCATTGATGGGGACCTGCGTGTGCTGAATGAAATTCGTTTTGCTTTGTTTATTTCGAAGCACACGCAGGTCTCCATCAACGAAATTAGTCCCCAACGCAGTGACATCAGCCCCCAGCTCGACAGCATGCCAAAACGCCCGGTAGCCAGTCCGGCCCTGGATGCATGCCGCCCCAGCCCTACTGGGCTTCCCTAAAACAATGTGCATTAATGTAAGTTTGGACTACCTCAAATCTACTTCTTACAAACCCTTGCAAATGACATTCAGAGGCAGCAGAAAGGCCGGAGGAGCTGGGCAGTGAACATCGCAAAGTGTCCATGCCAATTTAATTGCAACAATTTAAAACATTTCTTTCCTTTCAAAAGTAAATGTTCTGAGGCCACTCAAAAACCAACTTGTCACACAGCTTCACTCCACTTCGGGCCATGGCCATTCAAAAATGAATGCCAGCTAGGGAAAAGAAACGCAGATGGGCACCTTTGCAAACATTTTGTTTTAATTACTGCCATTAACTTACCTTAGAGTGGTGCTCACACTTGTACGGATAATTCCTCCGATACTTTTTTTTTGTGCCCGCTGCTCTTAATTAAATACAATGCAGGGGGCATGTTTTTCAGAATTTTTACATTCCTATACATAAATACAGACAGAGAAACAAATTGTTTTGCGTCTGTATTTATGTGTACAAATCAGTGTAAACGGAAACCGGGAGACTTATACATGATATATACATAGGTATACTTGGCATTGAACTCAAATGTATTCACAGCAATGCTGCTACTTACGCGCATCCATCTGGCCAAGGATAGGCTAGATCATGGGTACTCACAAACTTTCTCCCGGGGGCCAAATTTACAGTGTGGTTTGTGGCCAAGGGCTGCACCGGTGGGGGCGGGGTCAGTGGGGGAGGGGGCGGGGCTAGAGCAACAAAAAAAAACTGTGACCATGAGGTTGAACACAGGCCCCTGCAGCGGACGCCTTCGTACACTGAGCCACCAGACCCGGCATACACACATCTCTCTCTCTCTCTCTCTCTCTCTTTCTCTCTCTGTCTCCCTCCCTCTCTCTATCTCTCCCTCCCTCGCTCTATCTCCCTCCCTCTCTCTCTCTCCTGTCTCCCTCCCTCTCTCTATCTCTCTCCCTCTCCCTCTCTCTCTCTGTCTCCCTCTGTCTCACTCACTCTGTCTGTCTCCCTCTCTCTCTCTCTCTCTCTCTGTCTCCCTCCCTCTCTCTCTGCCTCCCTCCCTCTCTCTCTCTCTGTCTCCCTCTCTCTGTCTCCCTCCCTCTCTCTCCCTCTGTTTCCCTCCCTCTGCCTCTGTCTCCCTCTGTCTGTCTCCCTCTGTCTGTCTCCCTCCCTCCCTCTGTCTCCCTATATCTGTCTCCCTCCCTCTGTCTCCCTCTATCTGTCTCCCTCCCTCTGTCTGTCACCCTCCTCCCTCTGTCTGTCTCCCTCTGTCTGTCGCCCTCCCTCTGTCTGTCTCCCTCTGTCTGTCGCCCTCTGTCTCCCTCCCTCTGTCTCTCTCTCTCTCTCCCTCTGTCTGTCTCCCTCTATCTGTCTCCCTCCCTCTGTCTCCCTCCCTCTGTCTCCCTCTCTCTGTCTCCCTCCCTCTCTCTGTCTCCCTCTCTCTGTCTCCCTCTCGCTGTCTCCCTCTCTCTGTCTCCCTCTGTCTGTCTCCCTCCCTCTGTCTGTCTCCCTCTGTCTGTCACCCTCTGTCTCCCTCCCTCTGTCTCCCTCTCTCTCTGTCTCCCTCTGTCTGTCTCCCTCTGTCTGTCTCCCTCTGTCTCCCTCCCTCTGTCTCCCTCTCTCTCTGTCTCCCTCTCTCTGTCTCCCTCCGTCTGTCTGTCTCCCTCTCTCTGTCTCCCTCTCTCTCTGTCTCCCTCTCTCTCTGTCTCCCTCCCTCTGTCTCCCTCTGTCTCCCTCCCTCTCTCTGTCTCCCTCTGTCTCCCTCCCTCTGTCTCCCTCCCTCTGTCTCCCTCCCTCTGTCTCCCTCTGTCTCCCTCTGTCTGTCTCCCTCTGTCTCCCTCTGTCTCCCCCTGACTCTCTCTGTCTGTCTCCCTCTGTCTCCCCTGACTCCCTCCCTCTGTCTCCCTCTCTCTCTGTCTCCCTCTGTCTCCCTCCCTTTGTCTCCCTCCTCTGTCTACCTCTCTCTGTCTCCCTCTGTCTCCCTCTCTCTGTCTCCCTCTGTCTCCCTCTCTCCCTCCCTCTCCCTCTGTCACCCTCCCTCTGTCTCCCTCCCTCTGTCTCCCTCCCTCTGTCTCCCTCCCTCCCTCTCCCTCCCTCCGTCTCCCTCCGTCTCCCTCTCCATTTCTCTGTCTCTCTGCCTCTCTGTCTCTGTCTGTCTCTGTCTCTGCCTCTATCTGTCTGTCCCTGTCCTTGTCTCTGCCTCTATCTGTCTTTGTCTGTCCCTGTCTCTGTCTCCCTCCCTCTGTCTCCCTCTCCGTCTCTGTCTCTCTCTGCCTCTATCTGTCTGCCCCTGTCCCTGTTTCTGCCTCTATCTGTCTCTGTCTGTCCCTGTCTCTGTCTGTCTCTGTCTCTATCTCTGTCTGTCTCTGCCTCTATCTGTCTCTGTCTGTCTCTGCCTCTATCTGTCTCTGCCTCTATCTGTCCCTGCCTCTATCTCTCTCTCTGTCTCTCCCTCTTGTCTGACTCTGTCTGTCTCTACCTCTATCTGACTCTACCTCTATCTGTCTCTGTCTCTGCCTCTATATGTCTCTGCCTCTGTCAGTCTGTCCCTGTCTCTGCCTCTATCTAGGTCTGTCTGCCCCTGTCTCTATCTTTCTCTGCCTCTATCTGTCTCTGCCTCTATCTGTCAGTCTGTCCCTGTCTGTCTCTGTCTATCTCTGTCTCTATCTCTATCTGTCTCTGTCTGTTTCTGTCTCTATCTGTCTCGGTGCCTCGGGCAGTGCACACGTACTGTGTCTACACGTCCCTGTCACCAGACCAGAGACAGCCCCCCCACTCCGCCCTCTCCCTGTGTAATGTAAAAGCCAGCTCGTTTTCTCCTGGAAAAGACCACTATCGCGTGGCAAGTGTGAGTCGTGTGACAGGTGTGACAATAAAAGGCTGGGGGTGGGTTGGTTCAGATTCAGTCACATCCGTCTGGTGAACGAATGATAAGTAGCACTGGACACCAGGCGCGCATCGCCCATTGGGCTCAAAGGGCTTCAGCCCCCCTCCACCCGCCCCCGTCGTGTGTGTCAGCCCGGGCTGAGACAGCTTCCCGGGCACACACACAGCCGCACCCGAGTACTTCACAGGTCTTTAAAAGACCATTTACTTGTTAATGAGGCTTTGTTGTATTTCACCTCTTCTTAGCGCCCCTGCATCTCCACTCTGACTATCCTGGAATCGCCCGGCCCCCATAGAGCAGAGTCTCTCGGAGTCCGCGCTGCAAACACAGGTACGATGTCTGCAAGGTCCGGGGGCCGCCGAGGAAGGCTTGCCGGGCCGCTGGCGTCCCGGGGGCCGTACTATGAGTACCCGTGGGCTAGATGATAGAAAGGATGAAGATGCAAAGGAAAGCCCTGGATGCATAGCGGGATGCCTCTGTTGCTATGCAGTAAACGTTATCTCAACTGTTCCATGCTTCAAATGGTTACATTGTGGGTGTTGCTTGACTTGTTTTCTCCTACGCAATATATATTCGACAATGATGATCTTGTAAACTACTTTAGGGAGTGCAGTAGCTATCCCCTGTGCGATCAAGACATCCAAAGTTCAACCAGAGGAAGTCAAATATGCACTCTTTGATGCCTCATATGAGTGTGTGCGCTCTGTGAAAACTATGCTGACACACAATGGTTGGATGTCTTAAGGGGGTGAGAATATGCAGAAAGAAGCCAAACACACCATAATCAGAAACAAGCACTGGCAAAGGCTGTCAGTCTTGATTTGCCAAATAGCGTTGGGTGCCTGGATTGTTATTTTGTACGGCATCATGGCAGAACGTGATGACCATCTTCAAAGACTAGACTACAATCTTCCCGAAGTTGTTTGCTGTGGTCATCCATCTTGAAAGTGATTTTCTATAATACAGAAGGAAAGAGAAATTACAGTGAGAGAGAGAGAGCGTGAGCAGGGCATGCATTCCAATTGAGTGCTGAATCACAAATACCAGTGAAATGAAGATCAACAGTTCCCTGATGTCAGCAGTAGAAGGATACGCTGAACCAACCAAAAATAAATGTGAAACCCAAATGCTACAGGAGTGAAACAACACAAGTAGAGGGAAGAAAGCCATCAAATCAGGAGCTAGGAACGGAAACAGACAAAAAAGTCACTCACTAGTCATGAGCAAGGGGCAGACTCAAACCCCACTCTAAGTATATGTTAAAACATTGGCTATGAAGAGACCGATTTAGAGTTGGGCAGATATGGGTACGTTTATCACAAATGTGACAGAGTATCCTGTCCGCCAAACTGATGGTCTACCTGCCCTATTTAGGGTGTGGAGTACTGCCACCCTTTTGTTGATGAAGCCCCATAGGCTCCATTGTGGAAATGCGTCCTCCAATGTCATGACAGAGGAGAGGCCGTTGGAGGAATTACATCACCCACCCTAGTTAGGGTGGACAGTGTGAAGTCCTTTATTTCTCCTGTCCGTCACTACTAGGTACAACAAATATTGGTCCCTTACCCATAGAAAAAAGTTCCTGACTCTGGGGGTCATTCATTTTTTTTGTTTTTCAATAATAAAAACAAAAACTTTGTAAGGGTTTGGTGGATGGTTGTCTAAACCGACTGTGATAGTCCACCAAACCTTTTGTATATTAAAAGGAACAGAGAGGGCCAGAGCCAATCTAGAGTCACAAGTGTTATATCAAATAGGGAAGGTTGTGATTAGAAGAATTAGTCCTGGTGGACACATGATGATTCCGGCACCCATTGCAGATGGACTATTCACATTTTTCAACAGCACACTGGAGCCATGCATGCATAGACCATATTCTTCTCCATAAAGTCTACAGGTAGAGGAGGTATAAAAGAGGCCTCTAACCGTTTCAGACCATGGATCAATTGAGTTCTACCTGGCATAGAGGAAAGGGGGATATGAAAGTTAGATGTTCATGCAAGGTTAATAAAGCTCTTCTCAGGGCTTTAGTATTACTAGGAAATGTGCATCAGGGAATCAAAGAATACAGCAAATGGAATGATAATGTAGAGATATGCAAGACTGTCCTGTGGAATGTGCTTAAATGGTCTAGTGCATTGCTGAGGCAGTACACCATAGTGAGGTGTGAGAAGCACTCTCTAAGAAGCTTAAAGCAGAACTAGAGGAGGCATAAAAGCAGAAAAGAAATACAAATTGACACAATCACAAAAAACATGGAGGAGAGTCATCACAATAAGGGGACAGCATAACACCTTAGAAAATGAGAGAGCCCACAGCATAAAGGCAAAACTCGACATGAAAGTCTATGAAGAGGGTAGCAATGTGGGCAGGAGGTTGGCAAATAGTTGGCATGCCCCTCAAACCAAGAGGTATGTGGTAGAAATTAAAGTGAAGCAAGGACTGCTGCTCCCTGGGAAAAATGAGAACACTGAAAAATGTAGGGTGTTTTACACAGACTTGTAACAGAGAGCAGCTTTATAGCAGGGGACGAGAGCACTCTACTTGGGCTTAGAGACTATCCTTGGGCTGACTCAGCAGGCCAGAGAAGAGCCTGAAGCATCTATAACAAAAGATGAGGTCTTTGTGGCAATTAGATGCCTCAAATGCATAAAAGCATTGAGGTATGGATGTTTTCTCTGTAGGCCTTTTCAACAGCTTTGTACCATTGCAAGTAGAGGTCCACCCAGGTGTTATGAATAGTGAAGCACATACAGGGACACTGACACCAGCTGTGATAAAGGCTTTAATCTCGCTGGTGCTCATGCCTAATATATTCCCCCTCATTTGTACTTCTTACAGACCCATTTCGCTTAATGAGGATGCATAGGTATAGACAAAAAATGGTAAGCAGATTACAGACCTATATATCATGCTTGTCCATGGAACTCAACCAGGGTTTCTCCAGGGGAGGCTTTTCTCGATGACATCCTAAGAAGGATGGGACTAAAAGAGGTCAGTAAGTCATGCTGGGATATTAGGCTCCTACAACACATATAAGATTTGTTTGTGCACGCACTATCACAGAGGATTTCCATCCATAGAGGAAAGGGCAATGCAGTACCTTCTCCCTTTTAATATTTACTTTCTCCCTGGAGCCCTTGTAGAGCGAGACCAGTCCGATAGATTAATCACAGGCATCAAGTTAGGCCCAGATGTGTTCAATCTGATGATGTCTGCAGACGGCATTCTAGTGATGGTCTCAGACCTGGCAGTGTTGCTGCTTGCCTTGTTGGGGGAAGCTAAAAGAGTATTACATAGAATTGGGCCTCAAAATTAATAATTCAAAGTCTCAACCTCTCATTCAACATGGTAGAGATGCCTAATTCAACACAGTCCATACCATTTAGATGATCAGAGGGAGAAATGTATTATCTGGGCATTTCCCTGGCAAACACAAACAGAAAAATAACTAAACATATTTATATTTTTAAACTGCAATAATAAACAAATTAATATATTCCAACAGCAAATCTGTATTCAGGAAAATTAGTTTCCATCATCACTAGGTGCAGTCACAAAATTGGTCAACCACATACTATTTTTACACTTAATCAAAGCTCACATTATTTCTGACTTGAATTAGTCTGAGTACACTTTTAAAACATTCCGTGTAATGACAAACTTTCTCTTACGTGAACATACTCATAAGCCTGCTCTTTTCAATTGGTAAGATGTTTCCCAGCTAGCCCTCTCAGCATCAAGCCAGTGTCCTATTTTTTTTCACCATATCCTTTCTGGTTCCTAGTGCCACAATTTATAACAATTTACTCTAGAGGGACATATTTAGTGCTGATATAGCGAAAATCCTCATTTTTGCTAATTAAACACATTAATTAACAAAGTGCAATTTATAACATTAAATAACATGTGCTCATTTAACCAAACATTTGTAATAGGTAATCACACTTAGACATTATAAGCAAACACTCAAATTAACATAGTGTAATGAATTGAGTTAGCTTAAATGCTGATGCCATTTTGAATGTCGACTTTATGCGTTTAAAGCGAATAGGCCTGTTTTCACATTCATGCAGTTGTTTTGCATGAGATGTTTTTCTCTTTCTTCCCAGTGCAGATGCTGTATTTTTCCAGCAGCCTTCTGTTTACTAGTGAATAGGCATTTGTTATGTGTTAGACAACTGATAGCAAGGTTCTCACATGGAGGAGAGGAAGATGCCAAGAAGAGCTACTTATGGGAAGGGTTGTTCTGTTCAGAGTAACAATTCAAGGACATAACTATGTATGAACTATTGTAAAGGCGTGTGAAACTGTGGAATTTAGTTGCTCCCAGGCTTTGGTGAAGACTGATTGGTTCGCGGGAGTGAAAATGGGGAGACATGTTGCAACTAGAGCTTTTTAAAAATTATAATAGCAAGTGTTCCCTAAATTAGGGAGGGGCAGATCTTAGAGGTGCTTGCTGACTTCAAGCTGGAAAGATACTTCTAGCTTCTGCAAATCTCCACTGCCTGAGTGCTAAGGCTTCATGCCTATGCATTCCTATTCTTTCAACAAAAACCTTCATTTGGTTTTCTGAAGCTGGCACCTACCTTATTTTGCTGGATATAAATTTAATTTTTGCACAAATCTTCTCTAACTTAGATTAGGGTTTTCCTTTATTGTACATACTTGCTGCATATTTTGCTCACTATTTGTAATTCTTACCAATTTGCTATTTTACTTTACTTTTACTGAAATACCAACTTTTATATAACTTGAATCTGTAAAGTAATGACTAAATTTGAATACTTAATAAACTTAAGATTTGGTTTGAACTAATTTGTTATATCTTTTTAAATTCATTTTAATTTTCCTTGTTGTATCCTGTGAAGTGCCAATTGGTCTTCACTGTTATGGTATTTAATGTAAATGATAGCTCCTTATACATTCTCCTTGTTGACTAACAAAGATACAACCGACCAATGGAGGGGGTTATTTGATGATTATACCAGACATTTGATATACATGAATCCCTGGTCCGGCAAGTGGTAGCTGAGTGACGGTTAATATCACAGGAGAAGAGGAGCTAAAATAGTTCGAAAAATCTAGAACTGATTAAACTTGCCCCACATTAGAATTGCCCATGTCCCTAATGTCCATGGCCCAGCCTTGAAGATTGAAAGAATTTCAATGATTCTGAAGGCATTTGCAGCGGTGGAGGAGTAAGTATTAGATGGGTTGTGCGTTGCAAAATATTATGTTGATCTTACGGTGTTGTGTTGAAGCTGTGTGTTTCACATTCTTGTGATGCCTATGGCCTAGCTGAGTAAAAGTGTATGCACATTTGATGCTGAGCAGTTGAAGTTGTTATTGGGCTTGTGGCAGTCCAGGATCACAGGATAAATAAGAGATATTGTGGTAACACTTGTCTACTAAGTTTTGTGGTGTCAGTTTTTGAGGTACCATTGACCACACAATTGAGATATTTCGGTAACTGACTGTTGTGATTGTACTAATAGTGATTGGTGCTAGTAGACCCTATTGCACAAAAGAGAATCGGCATCAGTCAGGGTGCTTTCCGCTGGTCATGATTTCATCTGTGTGTGTGTGGAAGTTGGAAAGTGCTATTCCTGGCTGATTCTTGTGTGAGTGATTACTTTGAAATCCTTAGTGGAGCCGACAAGAGTTATTTGTATATTGTGCTTGCTTAGAGTTTGTGGAATGCGATGTTCGAGTAAGTTGTAAATGAGGGTGACCTGCTGCGTGGAGTGAACATTGCATCAGAGAGTACCACACTGAGTTAGGACAATTGGTGTGGTGTCGCACTGGGATTCGTTGATGTGTCATCAGGTTTTGAACCGTGATAAGTCCACGCAGAAGGAAGCCATGTTGGGATTGGATACAAGTGCTGATCTGTATTGAATTGTGATTTGGATTAAAACATTGTTTATTTTTAAATGAAATCTTCTCATTTTGCTGCTGAATAGTTGTAGTCATGAAATACTTCAGAGCCCTTAGAGATTTAATGAGGGGTGATGCACGAGTTCCTGTCCTTGAGGGTGAGGAAGCTCCACTGGAAGGTACTCCAGGCCATTATATGGCAACAAGCGTATCGCTTCATACGTGTTTGTGGCTTCCTCAATAGCACAAGATCGCTGAAAAGGAGGGAGCATTAAGATTTCAACAATATGGCATATTTGATCTAAAGGTTATTGAGAATTTTAGGGGAATATTGTATGACATGAAACCACCTACTAGACCAGGACTATATGAAGCATTATATGCTTGGGAGCATGCAGCACATGCAAAAGTGAAAGAAAAATTTCAGCATAGTGCAAAGAGAGAGTGCGTAATTGCACTGATGCTAAATGGGACGAAGAACAGCATAGGTGGAGAAAATGTGTAGTCGAGGGAACTAGAATTAACCCTGCATTGACCACAGAGAAGTCCAAAAGAATTGGAAAAGGGAAATGAAATTGATGATACTGCAGAGAAATCTGGTATTGAGACTGATTCTGGTGATGATCTCTTAGATGCTCTGTTGTCCTCATTTCCTCATTTACTGAATTGCATGGGGATTCCCAAAGACCTGTGTTGTACTTTTCAACTACTCTTAAACCTGTAGCCGTAGGACTGCCTTGATGCCTTAAAGCGGTTGCAACGGTTGGTATCACTATTGAAAGAAGCAAAAGCATAGTCATGGGGCATCTTCTTACAACAATGGCCCCAAATTCAGTGGAGATTTTGCTTACAAAAACCAAAGCTCAGTACATGACCAATAGCAGACTCACAAAGTACAAACAATTGATTCTTTCTGCCAAAAATGTAATTTAAAAAATGTGTAATACTCTTAATCCAGCTGCACTGTTACCACAGCCTGAAAATGAAATTGATGCGGAAGAGGTTGAGCATGATTTTCTCGATGTCACGGATTTGTGCTCCAAGCCAAGACCTGATATTAAGGATGAACCCTTTGATGAGTCTGACTATGTAATGTTTGTTGATGGCTCATGTTTAAAATATAATGGAGGGAATTTGAGAGCAGTTCATTCTGTCTGCACAGTTCAGGCTTCCATATGTTGCCTCTGCTCAAGTGGCAGAATTGGTTGCCCTTACCAGAGCTTGTTATATTTCAGATCAGTTGAGGATAACAATATTTGCCAGTAGTCAATATAGCTTTGGTGTGATCCATGATTTTGGACAGTCATGGTTGCAGAGAGGATTCACTACTTCGCCTGATCTGATATTTCGAATGGAGAATGTGTGATGAGATTGTTGGAAGCCTTAAAGTTGCCACAAGAAATTGCAGTTGTTAAATGTGCAACCCACAGGAGCAGAAAGGATTATGTAACCATTGGAAACAGATACGCCGACAAAGTTGCTCGGTATTGTGCAACTGTGGCATGTGCATTTGAATCTGATGAGGACACTAGCTTTTCAATGCTGTGTCTGTAGCCAATACTTGGGAGGAAATCAAGAGATTGAAGGAGGAAGAGTCGGAGGCAGAGCAACAAGGATGGATCAGAGCAGGATGTGTTAAGAACACAAATGACATTTGCTGATGGGAGACCTGTATTACCTGGCAGCCTGTTATTCCCACTGATGAGACATTTTCATGGTCCTGCACACATATGGATGGATGCCATGGTGAGATTGGTCAGGCAGAATTGGTTTATTCCTCAATTTAGAGTTTTGTCTTAGGGAACTGTGCAGCAGATATGTGACCTGTCATCAAATGAATGTAGAAGAACCCCTGTAGTCGTAAGTCACATGGATCAGGGAGACCCTTTACCAGAATGCAGTTGGACTTTGTTGAGGTGCCTATCTGTAATGGAATGAGATATATCCTTGTCATTGTGTGCATTTTCTCTCCATGGGTAGAAGCCTAACCAACATGGAGGAATGACTGTTTCATTGTGGCCACACTGCTGTTCCTAGAACTCATACCAAGGTTTGGATTTCTGGTTTCTCTGGAACTATACCAAAAGGCTCATTTTGATAATGAGATCCTTCGAATGCTGTGTTTGACACTGCATGTGGACTAGGGATTATATTGTAGTTAATGACCAATATGTGCATCCACTTCTCTAAAATGGCCAGATGCTGTGCCTTTAGTGTTGATGAGTTGTTGAAGTACTCTTGACAGAAGAACAGGATTGTTGCCACATGAAATACTCATGGGATGTGCTATGTGACTGCCTGCCGTGCCTTCGAATGTGCTTATTAATATTACAGATGACATGAATCTTGACTACTGCAAAGGACTGGCTGATGTGGTGTGTTCTGTCTCTCACCAGGTTGGAGCTGCTACTGCCATCCCGAGTCAAGAGCAGTGTCACAACCTTAACCATAGTGACTGGGTCCTGGTGAAAAAGCACACTCGAAAATCTTGTTTTGAGCCAAGGTGGAAAGGACCCTTCCAGGTGATCCTAATCACCAACACTGCCATTAAATGTGGTGAACTACATAATTGGATACATGCCTCCCAGAGAGTGAGATGCCCACTCGACAAAGTGGTGACATGTGAAACAGGTCCGTGACCTCCTGTGCCTGGATGTCCTGAAGGACCAGAGGGATAAATTAGCCACACGTACAGCTGGTGCTATGGTAGCAGTGAATTCAGAATTAATAGCTATCAGATCGATCATTTTGAAAGACTGATTAGTTTTGGACATATTATTAGCAGAGAAGGGCAGAGTCTGTAAGATGTTGAAAGAGCAATATTGCTGCTCATTCATACCGGACAAGAGCAAGGAGATAGAAGAATGAAAAATTCTTGACTTGAAAATTGGATTTGAGGATTTAGAAGAAATTTGTTTTTTAGGACTCTTAGGTAAAGAAGCTTCTGCTATAGGTAGTTGGCTTGGAAACATTGGTAGTGGATTTTAGGTGTTATATTAAAGCCTATTTTGATTATTGGCATTTGCTTGATTTGCTTGTTTGCTTTATAAAAGGGATTTCAATGTTATTTAGCGAGAAAGAAAAAGGAAGAAAGAAAAGGCAAAGGAAAGACGAAATACAAATGGAAAAGAGAAAGAGTAGGGCAAGATGGATGACTCAGTAAAGAGAGGAGGTGCTCCTTGAAATATCATTTGTGATAAAATGAGATGGCTATTCTAGCCATCAGAGGGGAGTCGATAGAGCAAAAATCCTCATTTTTGCAAATTAAATGCATTTATTAACAAAGTGCAATTTATAACGTTAAATAACATTTGCCAACTTCACTAAACATTTGCAATAGGTAATCACACTTAGACACTATAAACAAACACTTGCCTTAACATATTATAACGAATTAAGTAAGCTTAAATGCTGATGCCATTTTGAATGTTGTCTTTACTCATTTAAGGCTAATAGGCCTGTTCAAGCATTCCTGTAGTTGCTTTGCTTGAGATGTTTTTCTCTTTCTTCCCACCGCAGAAGCTGTATTTTTCCAGAAGCCTTCTGTTAGCAAGTGAGTAGGCATTTGTTATGTATTAGATAACTGATAGTAAGGTTCTCAATGGGAGGAGGGGAAGATGCCAGGAAGAGCGGCTCATGTGAAGAGCTGTTCTGTTCAGAGTAACAATTCAAGGACATAACCATGTATAAACTATTGTAAAGAAGTGTGAAACTGGGGAGTTTACTTGCTCCCAGATTTTGGTAAAGGCTGATTGGTTTGTGGGAGTGAAAATGTCGAGAAATGTTGCAACTCAAGTTTTTGTTGAATTATAATATTAGATTGGGGGGCAGATCTTAGAGATGCTTGCTGACCTTGAGCTGAGAAGACCCCTCTAGCCTCTGCAAATCTCAACTGCTTGAGTACTAAGGCTTCATGCCTATGCATTCCTATTCTCTCATTAGAAACCTTCGTTTCTGAAGCAGACACATTGCCTTATTTTGCTTGATTTAAATGTAATTCTTTCCCAAACCTTCTTTAACTTAGATTTGGAATTTTTCTTTATTGAACACACATGCTGCATATTTTGCATACTAATTGTAATTCTTACCAATGTGCTATTCTCCTTTATTCTGAAATATTGACTTTAGATAACTACAGTCTGTAAAATGATGACTAAATTTGAATACTTAATAAACTAATGATCTGGTTTGAAATAATTTGTTAAATAAATCTTTTTAATTTTAATTTTTAATTAAATCTTTTAAACTCATTTTAATTTTCCTTGTCGTTTCCTGTGAAGTCTCAATTGGCCTTCACTGTTATGGTAATTAATGAACATGATAGTTCCTGATCACCTCTCCTTGTTGACTAGCAAAGGTCCATATGACCAATGGCAAAGGTTATTTGATGATTATACCCGAAGTTTGAGATACAAGAATCTCCGCTTCAACAGTACCGATCTGCTCCTGCCTAAAAAGAAGTTAATTACAAAGAAAATATTTTTGGTTCCAAAAGAAATATTTCTGCAGGCAATGGCCTTGACTCTCATGTCAAAAGAATGCTGATCAATCACACCTTTGAATAGCGCCTCCTTCATACTTGTTTCAACACAAGAGAAAGAAAGTTGCCCTACCCCACAAAGTGCCTATTGTTGCATGTTGTGAAACGTGAATACGAAGAAAGAAAGAAAGAATTTGTGTTTTAAATGTTTGAGATAGATCACATTCTTCTTAATTTATTTGCCAAACTAACAATCTGGTGCTCTACCTTATCTTTTGGGAAGTTACAATTAGGCTTGTTAATTTGACAATATGTGAATGGAATTACATTAAAGAATGATTTGAGTGGATGCCATAAAAGCAATTTGTCATTTGATGTACAGATAGCCAAAGAGTTGGAAATTGTTGTAACTTCTGCTTTCTAGTGTGGGACATGGCCCACATTATCAGCTATCATGCTGTACTTCCAAATTTCCCTATCAAATTTCATACCAACTGAAGTTTTTTTGTCTGTTGGATAGTTTTTGTGATTTCACCAGGTCAAGATTTCTCCCTTCGGTCTCTTTTGGAGCTTAAGATCCTCCGGCGAGGCAAGCCTGGAAGCTGAGGAGGTCCTCATGAAATGGGGCACCTTTGCCGCAAAGTCCCATTGAAACTCAAGATGTCTTGGAAATCCAAGAATTTTCCAAGTCTGAACATTTCAGGCTTTCGTGAACAGCTCCTCTTGTTCACTTCTAAAGCTCCAAGGACTTCAAAGACAGCACTTAGGGGCCAGGATTCCCTCAGGCTCAGTCCACCGGCAGAGAGCAGTCCAGTTTCAGTTGCTACTGGTCAGCTTGCCACTCTAAGAAATAGGCCTCTTGCAGATTGTGGTGTTCCTATACCCATTCAGGAGTCAGCCAACTGACTCTTGGAGTGAACTTCTCAGTCCTGAGTACAAGTGGGAGTAGGTCCATTCCCTCAGGTCTCCACACAGGTCACAGACAGCAGGTCCAGTCCCCTTCTATTATTTCACAGGTCCAGAAAGTGTTCTGATGAGACAGGGCTGAGGTGCCACTTTTATAGCAATGTCTAGCAGTGGAGTGAGGCGACTCCTGGACACCCTGTAACCAATGAGAAAAAAGTTCCCAAGGGCAAACCTTTCCACTTTCACAGAAAATCATGTTTACCTTACTGCAAACCAGCCCACAGTGCACTATTCTGAGTTAAATCCAACATGACAAAACCTTTCTGCCATTATAGGGGGCTAGGGACCTAGGCAGGGGTGTGTCTAGGGAAATGAGCAGCCCCCTCCCCCTCGACAACACCAAATTGGTTCTGTGGTCAGGTCTCCCTACCAGCTGGTTTGTGCCCAGCAGGCTACATTTGGCCCAGGCAGAAAAGTTTCTGTTCCCCAGGTCTTCCTTGGTAATTAACCAAGAATCGTATTGCCTCACCCTGGTTCCTTTCAATTTAATGAAGTTCCTGAACTTTTTTTTCAGCCTCCTATTAACATAAAATTCTTAAATATTCCACTTTTAAATACTCTGCACCCCACTTTGTGGTTGATAAGGCCTACTTAGGGGTGACTTATTTAATATTTAAAAAGAGAGTTATTTCCAGTCAAAGAGAGTTATTTTGACAGCTGGCCTGCAGGTTTTAAAACTGCAGCAGTCAGGCAACACAGGTAGGCCTAAAGCCATGCTTTCCTTGCCAATCTAGTGACTGGCCCAATAATTACTACAGTCCACAGGTGACATTTAATTTTCCATGTTACTGTTGTATTTTTCTGCACCATATATGATGGCTTTAATGGAAAGTTATATGTGCTAATTTGGAATTAGCAAATGTTACCATGTTTTAGGGGTCAGAGCACATACACTGAGAAATGGACAGCAGTGCCAAAACAAGCAATACCAGTCCGCCAAAAACATGTGAATGATTATACAAAAAGAAGGATTTTTACAAAGATACTATCTATCCTGAAAAATGCTTTGCATTCAAGTCACAGTTCCCCTTTACTTCAATCAGCTCCCCCATCCTGCTTAATTCAATCTTCTCTGTGTTTGCTTTCTTCCCTATTCGGTTTCCTGCCAGTTGTTTCCAATAAAAATTAGTGGTGTGCGAAATTCGCTTAATTTGCTTTCACGTAATTGCATGAAATTTTAGCAGAATGCAAATCCGTTATTTCATGCACAATTTTAGTTTAAGATGCTTCCTTACATCAATTTTTGATGTGAGGGTTCATTCTGTGCTAAAAAATAGTGCTAAGAAAAAAGCACCGTGAACAACATCCACTGGCAGTCTGTTGTTCCCCTTGTTTGCAGTAAATTTTTACCACATATGCCACATTCTCTGTAAATTTGTGGTGAGAATGGCTTTGGACCTATGCTGTTACATTTTCAACCCTGTGGTGGTCTTTCAAATAGAGTGGAACATACCTAGAATGCGCTCTGAGATCAGAGCCAAAAATAAAGAAAAGGCATATTCATGGGAGAAATTATTTTCTATCCCATTATTAAAAACTAAGGACCAGATGTACGACCCGTTTTTGCATGCGCAAACGGGTTTGCGAACCGATTTGCGCTTGCAAAAACATCATGGGCCATGTACAAAGCCTATTTAGCGAGTCGTAATTTATTTGCAACTCGCTATTTGGAAGGGGCGTTCCCTTCCAAATAGCTAGTCTCAAGGCCACCATCCCTGGGCCTGTCATTCCCAATGGGCTCGCAAATTGCGAGTGGCTCATTAATATTAATGAGCCTCGCAATTTGCGACCCCATTGGGAATAGCAAACAGTGTTAAACACACTGTTGTACATTTTATTTTGCGCCTCGCAATTTGCGACTCGCAATTAGTTGCAAATTGCGAGGTGCAAAATAAAATGGTCGTACATGTGGCCCTAAATGGCATATTCCAGTCAGACATTCCGGTGCACGGAATCAAAATTGAATATATTTGATTACACTTTTGTTACACCTTTGCTTTTACAGCAAGTCTTTTTCCTTTCAAATCATAGTGCGAAATGAGCGACCATCACCCCCAGCCACTCAGTTTAGGTGAAAAGTAAAGCAGTTATGACCCTTTAAAACCGCAGGCAAACCAGATAAAACAACAACGATGACATAAGTGGACACATCACCCGCAGCTGTTATAGGAGAAAGGGAAGACTGGCTAAGGAATCCTGCTTACAAGCAAACAACTACCCACTGAGACAGGTGAGGAGAGGATAAAAACCCGGGGCAACATATTAACACATTTGCTGTGTGATCTTGAAGCCGACCGAAGCCCACCAAGAGCAAAACTGGAAATTGATCAAATGATAAACAGCTGGCATACCTCAGACTTGAAAACTTTGAAAAGACACCTAAACCTAAAATCGTTTATAAGCTCAAAATCTGGAAGGCAAAATCTAATTTCGAAGATAAACAATGAGACAACGCTATTAAGTGTTCTATTTAATGAGTTTAAGACCCTGATTCCCAGTTAGTCTGAATGAAGGTGCGATAAATAAAACCCAGGAATAAACTTAGGGGTACACTTGGCCCGAATGTTGTTCACATTGGATTTTTAAAAGCTGAAGCATAGTCCTGGACCCGTACCCTCACTGTTCTTTAGGAAACTTCTCATGAAGCTGAAATGATTCCTGAATTGTGGAGAGGTTCAAGTCTCCATCCGATACATTAAAAAGACAATTGTGGGGAACCAATGAAATATAGAAACACTGCTTTATTGGACTTGAGGCAAAATTGTTTGTGTGTGTCCTTCTTGCTAAGCAAGAGGAATGGTCCTTTCGGAGACATTTCCTACTAATTTAACGAACAGGCTTCAGAAAAGGTTGTAAGACAACAAATTAAGAATACTTTCAACATTCAGGTACAAAAAGCTGGAAAAATCAAAATGCTCCTATCACATTTAAATTATTCCTGACCCCTCTTATTGACTCATTCTAAATTTCAACTGCGACCATATTTAGACCTATGGGAATGATGCAGCGGAAGCGGTTGGGGGATTTTGCCACTTACTATCCACACCAACCACTAAATAACTAACGGAAACGTAACTCTAATGTCGGGCCCATAAGACATTATTACACAGTTAGCAATATCAAAGGTCCTCCAATGGATCTTTGGTAGAGCTAAAAGGGACTAAATAATGAAAGAACGGAATGCTATTTCCCCATGAGGACCTACAATTAAGAAATACGCTAAACATCAGTAAATAACTTTGTCATGTCAAATAACTCAATAACTCATGAATAAAAACAAACAACTTTCTTTTTTAAAGTAATTCTCTTTGTTATTTCAAAATATGAATGGTCAATCACAAGTACAAAATAAAATGTCATTACTTTAGTTTCTCAAAGTTTAACGGTTAAATCACAATAAGCATGAGAAAATCTCGAAACATCAGAACATTAGGTATATTGGAGTGAGAGAGAGAGAAAATATCAGTGTAACACTTTAACTTACGTAGCGGAAAATACTAATGCACAGCATGCAATTAGTCTGAAAAGCTAATCCCACGGCCAATAGGAAATAGCAGAGGCAGCATCACCAGCCGGTGATATGCAAAGTCTCTAGGAAAGTTTAAGTCTCCTGCAGGTAATGCCAGCCAGAGTATCAGGAATCAGCACAGCATACAGCATACCACGACACAGGGACAGGTCACTGATCTTGTGAACGAGCCGATGAACACTTTCTCACGAGAGTTCTTATACACCGCTATTTCCTTTCCTTGGTTAAAATGTTGCATTCTATACTCTCTACAAACATTTTCATTGGCTAAACACAATGGTGTGCAGTCTACTGACAATGACCTAACTAATATTTCTAAACACTCTTTGTCTAAATCACTATACAACTTCCTTAGGAGGAAGAGGAAATAATCTAGCTACTAATGTGTTCAATTTCTGTTACAGTTACATTCATGTGTTCTACAACCCTCGCCGACCGGAAAGAAATCTAAAGTTTTATTCAGAAATAGGATAAAAATCTGCACTCTAAGGAAGCATTTGAAACATTTGGAAGACAGAAGCTCTAAGGAAACACTTGATACATTTTGAGGGAGGGGAGCACAGGAGCACGGGAGCACATCCCCTAACATTTCTAAGGCCTACATTTATTTTAGCAAAAGAGAGAATTATTTTCTATAAGGCCTACACTCTACTTTCACAAAGAATAATGCATTTCCCTTGTCATTTATTTTTCTGCACTGAGGGAGACAGAATAATAGATATTAGAAAACACATGGAAACTATATTAATTCCATTTAATCCTCTCATTCGTTTCTCATTACACTAACTAAGGGTATACTGTTTTCGTGCCTTTGCACATTTACTTGTTGTACACTATTTGGTTAAACGTTAGTATTTATCATTTTCCAAACATTAGTAAATTAATACATGTTGACAGGTGGATTTCATTGAGCAGATTTTAATACAAAAATTGTGCTCCATCAATCCCCCATCTGATGGTTTCAGAAACCATCACAACTATCCTTATCAGATTACTATTTGTTATCAATTTCAAAATGCAGTTTTGTTCATTCTCATCTGTTTTAACCTAAAACCCTCTAAATTTCGCATGATATTATAATAAGCACCCTTTCGATCTTCCATTTCTATTTCTTCTCTCTTCCTCGCTTTACACTTATCTACTTTTGTCTTACTCTTGCAACATTTATAAAGCAGAAAAATCATTAGTATGCCAGCAGCAACAGCAACTATTGGTGTTAGTATCCTCCCTAACAAGCTGTTAGCAAAAGTTGAAAACCAATTACCTATAGAGGAGAAACCCTTACCAAGTTTCTCCTAAGCACCATCAACCTTCAGTTTTGCCAAATCATCATGTAAATGAGTAATGTTGCTGATATATCCTTACAGATTTTTCTTTTATCAGGTATATATGTGCAACATTGTTACATCTTCAGCATACTACAGACTCCGCCCTCTTTTGCCAATAATACATCTAGGGCAAGTCTATTCTGTAAAACCATGGTCCTCATAGCAACCATTTCAGTGTCAACCATCAAAAACCCACCAGCAGTATCCGTTGATAAACGATCAACCACTGTAGACAATTTTCGATTTTTCTGTGAATTGAGAATCACCCCAACTGAAGGTTTCAATGCTCCAAAAATATCACCCACAATTTCTGCAGCGCTCAAACCTCTTTTACTCCTTTTTAGTTTTCTTTCATTGGTTCCAGTTTTATCTCTCATGTGGTATATCTTTGGAAAGACAATACCCATATAACAACACCCATACAAATGTGGTGGCAACCTATAGTAGGCATTTTTACCACACACATAATAAACACCAGGGAATACAAGATCAGTACCTCCTTCTTAATCCCCAACCCCCTGTAATTAGAAAAGTATGCTCACATTCACTGGAACCAACAAAATCATTATTATAATCTGTCTTCTGCCTAAGTAAGCAAAGCTTTCCTCTATGAGGCCAGTCTAGAGTCATTGCAGCATAAGTCTCACCCTGTTTATAATTACCTTCTGTATGTGGCCATGGTGGTTCTTTACTCTTCTGTTCTGCAACCCTTTGCTTAAAATCTCTACGCTATCTTCTACTGTGTTGATAAATTCTACTTCTACTCTATGTAGTTTACAAGTTAGATTATTTCGGTGTGCATATACTGTATCAATTGTTTTAGTAGTATGAAAAAAATCTCCCATGTATTAGGCATATCTTGCACTATACACTATATTCATATTCTTTCTAATAGGAACCTCTGAAAATACTAAATCAGAATTTGAATATTAGTACTAAAAGTCATCCTTACCATAGAATAAACTGGTTAGTACACTACACAAAATACGATGATTTAAGGGTAGATGATGGTATGTCACCCCCTCGGACACAGACGTAGGTAATTGCATGCACACATAACAATCTCTCACATCCATAGTGTCAACGTACTCGTAGAGGAGTTTAAACATTTAATGAGAAATTGCTAATTGATTTGTCCACATAAAGCACACTACTCGGTTAATTCCTTAATATTAGTCTCTGGATCTTCTTTCAGATCTCTTTTAGCATCAATAGTTACATGCTCATTATTATTAGAAGACGTAATATTAATTACATTAATAAACATAAAATGGGGTGATACAAATGTTAGTACCAAACGTACGAACATTGTCACAAGGACACATGAACGTTAGACACCTTTGCCGAAATATACCTTGATTCTGTTTGCCAGTCTCAGTTTTAGTTCTATCCATTCTAAAAAATTAGTCAAAAATCAAAAATTTTATCAAAAATGACTAAACTAAATTCTGCTAGACTAGTTTTAGGTTGTGCACACCACACTTCAGCTCTTCAACACTTTTTTAAATTTATATTCTAATTCTGAGCTTTTCTTCATTTATTTTCATAAATCTCCTCTTTCTTTTTCTGCATCCCTTTCAGAAAAACAGTTCATTTAGGGCGGCTTGTTTGTGCAACTGCTTTTTGAACAGAATTCAAGAAATTCTTTTTCCCATTCATTTGTTGAAGCAGTCACCAAGTATGCCCATTCAGGTGCTGTGTATTTCTTGTTGGTACTTTAACTCACTTTGTTCTTCATACTTGATCTTCTTCTTCTTCAACTTCACTTTGTTCAGATTGGCTAGATATTTCAATTACCGTTTCTGGAACTTTCTTGCTCAGAGTGTATTTTACTCTTTTTACTCCTTTTGGCCACTTGTCACCCTTCTTTATTCTTTTTCCATTTTCATTATCAAGCTCACTTTCAATAGATTCAGTGTTTTCTTTTGGTGAATCCCTTTTTCTTTTTTGTTTGTTATTGCTGCTTATAGGGATCACTTCATTCTCAGCATTGACAATGGCAGCATCAGTTTCATTAGTCCCAGTAACTTGTGCCCACTCTACTTCGCTTACAACCTGCCTTGGAACATTTATTTGTTCATGACAATCTTCTTCAGCAAGCTCTTCACTTTCAAGTGGACTTTGCACTTTTCTTGTGTGGCTTGCATGTATCCAATTTGGCAAAGCACCTCAATTAACAGCAGTGTCATCACCAGAATTACTTGATAGGGACCATGCCAACGTGGCTCTAGGCAATTCTTCCTCATGTGCTTCTTCACAAGCACCCAATCCCCAGGGCACAGATCATGCCCTTGTTCTTGCTGTGTTGTTGTTGCAACTTCTCCAACCTGGTGAGACACAGAACGCACCACATCAGCCAATCCTTTGCAATAGCCTAGTACCAAATCATCAGTCTTGTTCATCAGTTGATTTGCTGGGACTGATGGCTGTCTCATAGCCCTGCCCATCACTATTTTGTGTAGAGACAGTCCTGTTCTTCTGTCTGGGATACTTCTCAAGCTCATTAACACTAATGGCAGTGCATCAGGCCATTTCAGTGTTGTGGATGCACAAACCTTTGCCAATCTAGATTGTATTGTGCCATTCATCTGCTCTACTACACCTGAAGCCTCAGGTCGATAGGCACAGTGCAACTTTTGCTCAATTTGTAATGCTGCACAAATCATCCGAATTATTTCATTGTTGAAATGCGTTCCTCTATCAGATTCCAAAGAGACTGGAACAGCGAATCTAGGAATAATCTCTCTCAGAAGCAATTTAGCAACTGTTAAACTGTCATTACATCTTGTTGGATATGCCTCAACCCAACAAGAAAACAGACAAACGACTACAAGAACATATTTTAGTCCTTGGCAAGGAGGCATCTCAATAAAATCCAGTTGCATCCTTGTAAATGGACCTGCAGCTTTGCCAATTCGTCCCATACTAACCACTGTTTTCCTTCCTGCGTTTTGTTGTTGACATACTGCACATCTTTGACAGAGACTTTCTGCAATAACCCTAAATTTAGGATTAAACCATGTTTGACAAAACAGCCTAATCATTGCATCTCTCCCTATGTGTGTTGGACCATGGTAAACCCTTGCCATCTGTGATAACAGACTGTCTGGCATTACTGGTCTCCCATCTGAGAAAATCCATACTTCATCATCTGATCTGCGTGTACAACCTGATTTGATCCACCCTTCTTTTTCTGAGTCACTTACTTCTTCCTGAAGTTCTCTCACCTCATCCTAAGTTCCAACAGATGAGAACATCATTCTGCATTCTGTTTGGCCAATCTGTTCATTTTGTTCTCTCACATTAATCGAATATGTATTGAAAGCACAAAATCGTACAATTTCGTCAGCATACCTATTACCCAGTATGATTTACTCACAACCGGACCTGTGTGCTGAACATTTCACCACCCCAATTTGTGCCGGCAATTGTAGTGCCATCAGTAGATCTTTTACACACTCTCCGTTTCGGATTGGTGAACCCGAAGAGGTCAAATATCCACGTTGGGACCACAACTGCCCTAAAGCATGAACAACCGCGAAGCCATACTGGCTATCAGTGTATATTGTAACTCTCATTTGCTTTGCTAAGCGACAAGCTCTAGTAAGAGCCACCAACTCTGCCACTTGCGCAGAAGTCACTCTCTTCAACCATGATGCTTCAATCACATTTGCCACTGTGCAAATTGCATACGCTGCTCACATACATCCTTCTGAATCTCCTGAGCATGATCCATCCACAAAGAGGACAACATCTGATTCAGCCAATGGAGTATCTTTGATATCAGGCCTTGGCTTTGTACACAACTCAGTCACATCCAAACAATCATGATCCGCCTCATCCAGAACCACTTCACAACCTGGAGTTGGTAATAATGTTGCTGGATTTAAAGTCGTACATCTTGCTACTGTCACATTCTCAGCTCCCAATATCACTTGCTCATATTTTGTTAACCGACTGGTTGTAAGATGCTGTGTGCGAGTTCGTGTTAACAAAATCTCAACTGAATGTGGCACATACACCTTTAAAGCATGTCCCATTACAATCGATTCACTCTGCTCAATATTCACACATGTAGCAGCAACTGCTTTTAAACATCCTGGTAATGCTGCAGTGACTGGATCCAAAGTAGCAGACAAATATGCCACTGGCCTTCGTGCTGTTTCGTGAGTCTGTGTTAGAACTGACAGTGCACAACCATCACGTTCATTGCAGAACAATTCAAAATCTTTGTCAAAATCTGGCATACCTAATGCTGGTGCTCGACATAAACTGTCTCGCAACTGCAAAAATGTCTTCATGCATTCCACATCAAGATGTATTGGGTCTGTCACATCTTTGTGTGTCAATCTCTGTAGTGGCTTGGCGATCAGTGAAAAATGAATTATCCACTGACTGCAATATCCAACCATTCCCAAAAACATTCAAACTTTATTTTGTGTTTTTGGCGGATTCATTCGCATAATAGCATTGATCCGATCTTGAGGAACTTTCCGAATTCCCTTTTCAATCATATGGCCTAAATAGAGAACCTCTTTTTTACAGAACTGTAGTTTCGCCAGCGACACTTTATGCCCACCTACTGCCAAATGGTTCAGTAGCGCAATTGTATCTGTCACACAGTCTTCTCTGGTTTTCGATGCTACCAATAGGTCATCGATATATTGGACCAGAACTGAATCTTTAGGCATTACCAATGACTCCAAACATTTTTTCAATATCTGATTGAAGATAGAGGGACTCTCTGTATACCCTTGAGGAACTCAGCACCATGACAAAACACGGTTCCCGAACCGGAACGCAAATAAATATTGGCTATCTGGGTGTAAGGGTATCGAGAAAAATGCTTGACACAGATTTATTACTGAAAACCACTCTGCATTACATGGGATTTGATATAGGATCACAGCCGGATTTGGTACAATTGGACAACAAGGTAAAACAATTTGGTTCACCTTTCTCAGGTCCTGTACGATCCTATATTTCCCATTCGGTTTGCGAATTCCCATTATAGGTGAATTGCACGGACTTCCAAGGATCTCTCTCAATATTCCTTGCTCAATCAACATGTCAATCACAGGTGTTACTCCTGCAATTGTCTCATGACTCATTTTGTATTGTGGTATTCTTGGAAACTCTGCATTGGGCTTTACTGTAATTTGAATCAGAGCTACTCCTTTCAATAGTCCAATGTCTTTCCCTGTAAAATCCCACACATCAGACAACACTGTATCTCTCCAATTCAACAGTCAAATCATTTACTGTAAATAGTGGATATAATTCATTCAGTGCTGTTCCCTGCCTCAATATTTTGAAGATGACATCTTCGTCTTTCGTATGAAATGCTATTCCATCAGGGGTACAATATATGGAACAATTCATTTTACAAAGCAAGTCCCTTCCTAACAGATTAACTGGACTTGTGTCACACACAACACATTTTTGTAATTCCTGGAAATTACCAATTTGAACCTTGATTGGTTTTGTTATTGGCATTTTAATCAATTTATTTGACACTCCTACAACTTGGATACTTACTCCCGAGAGGGGTAGGTTTGGAGAGGGGTAGGTTTGGGATTTCCACAGTTCGCACAGTGGAACGGGTAGCACCAGTATCTACAAGAAATGTAATGGCATTACCATCAACCTCGCCATCCACATAAGGACTGGAATGATCTACCTCCAGAGATGCACCAAGAACGCACTCTTCCTCCGCCCTCAGGCACCATCATTGTGATGTATCTGAATCATTCTCGTCCGTCTGCATCAAATATTGTGACGCCACCTGTACATTTGAATTTACTTGACCATTTGTATGATAACCCACATTCGCATTGTACCTTTACATTTGACCATTCACATCCTGATAGGAGCCTGTGGTATTTGCAAACCCTGTCCTCTATTGTTAGACACCTGTACTTGTGTATTCTGATTCTGTATCTGACTCATTTGCGCCTGATTCATCTGAGTCTCATAACCCTGATTCTGCAACTGCACTTGATCATAATTTCCAGCCTGTCCTATATTATTTAACAGACTCTTACCCTCGCGTCGCCAATGTCCAAATTTACCGCAACCATGACAAGGATATTTCTTTTTCAATTCTTCTTTGTCTTTGAAATCACCTCTTCCTCTTCCCTGACTCATCAGGATCATTTGCGTCACAGTATTACCATTTGAAACTACACCTTTCATTCCAGTAGTAGTCTGACCATTGCCCTGATAAACAACTGTCGAACCAGCACCTAAATAGCCCCCTTTCTTTGCTGTTTTCATCTGTCCCACCATTAATTTCTCTTTCAGCTTTTTGTGTCTCATTTCTATGTCATCTCCGCAATATTTCGCATAACAAAGTATTTCATCAATTGTTTTACTCTGCCAACAAATCAAATGTTGCTGAATCATAGCACTTATCTCTGGTCTCAATCCATTCACAAACCTATATACAAAAGGTCCCATATCTTTCTCTGTGATATTTCCTATACCACTGTACTGTTTAAACACTTGAAGAAGCCTCTCATAATATGCATGCACTGCTTCTTTCAACTCTTGGGTAGTCCTGTCAATCTTCACCCAATCTGTTTCTTTCGGAGAAAACTTCCCCTTCAGATATGTAATGACCTGATTATAATTTTTCATAACTTCTTCCGAAGGACCTCCTGTCTTTGGATCCCTTGGATATTCTTTTTTTGGCCAATCTACAGCAATTTTACACTCAACCCACCAATCTTCTGGGACGACAATATCAAAAAGGCCTTCTAAATCGACCCCCAAAACCTTTGAAACCTTTACGAATCTTTCTACTTGTCTGTACCATTCAACAGGTTTTTCTCTCAATCTAGGGAAATCATTCGTATATGACAATATATCCTATCTTGACCATGGAACATGCACAAAACCACGTCCTGGTACCTTTCTCATTGGGTATACTGAAACAGCATCATCCGATACTGATTCTTTTTCTATTTCTCTCACAGGATACAACGGTAAGGCAACATTTGCTTTTGCACTTTCATCTTCCTTCTTTTTTGCCCATCTTCCTTTCCATCTATCCAGTTCTCCCCATCGTCTCAATGTGGTAATTAATTCTTTAATCTGCAATCGCTTCCCTGATACATTCAGATTTTCTAAATCTTTGTCTGTGAAGTCCAGCCTATAAGCCTTTTGTAAAGCCTTGGACTTTTCAATATCAACTCCATACATATGTGCAACTTCAGCAAAAGTCTCATGCAAACTTCTTGCTTTTCTCGTAATATTTTTACACAAAAATAACTCGTCATCCTGATATTTGCTCAATCTCTCTGGACTAATGGTACCTGCAATCATTTCTTCCAAATCTCCTTTCAATTTACTCACATCTATGTATGCATCTTTATTTTGCCCACTACATCCAGGAGCTATTTCTCTTATCCATTCATCTAATTCTTTTGGCGATGGACCTAATGATCTCTGTATATCTTAACTTGACTCACTTCTTGATCTATTAGATGCCTGTGAATTCATTCTCCTTTCAACTTGCATTAATTTCTTGGGGTCTAAGATTATAACCCGTTTTAGTGTCTCATTTGTCTTCTCTGAAACATCAATCAGTTGTCCCATTTCTCTCGTACCTACACTCATGTTCATAGCACTATTTTCATTTGTTCTAGTCATCTCGCTATAAACTGTATGAGGATGTTCATTATTCCTCACTGGAACAGTTAAGGCATGTACTTGAGTAAGTCTTTGCCCTTCATTATACATTGGGACTATCGGACCGATTGTCACTGGAACCGATAAAACTTCTGGATTCATTGTCGTTTTCATTCTCACTACTTCTTCTCTGTTTACATTTTGAATCTGACTCACATCTTCGAAAAGCCTATTCACTGGCTCTTCAATCTGAATTAAAGGAGCATTTGGTGAAACACATAAATCGCTCATATTTGGATTAACCTGTTCTTCATGATATGGCTGGAGGTCTATTCATTAATAATTAATTCAGGAAATCCTCATCAAACTTGTCTGTACTAACATTTAGACCTGTCTCTTTTTCTTGTGGCTCAGTATTTTTCTTTTTCTTCATACTTTTTCCCCCCTCTGTTGTTTCAGCCTCTCTAACCGGAAACATTCTACTTCCTTCAACAGTATCTCTCCTCCACATTTTCTTACGAGCACCCCATTTTGCTTCAGAATACCTACTCACTGTGTTTTTATATCTATTTTGTTGTCTGTCTCTTTCTCTTTTATATGCTTCGTAATCCCACTCTTCAAGAGCTTCATACTGCATAGGTCTTGGATTTGGACTCAAATTATTCATTCGTCTCCTCAAGTTTTCCAAAATCTTAGCACTAAAAGTACAATTTTCTGGAAATGCCAAATTTCCATCCTTTTCTGTATATTTCATCCAATTTTCTAACCAAGTACAAGTATGGGATCCCCTTTCTATTGCCATAAATGCTGCAGGTGAACCCTCTGGAGCCATAGGAGTTCCCTCTCTAATTACTATTGGCTGATCCTTGCTAAACAATGTTTTTAACAATTTTATTATCTTCATGTTTCTTTTTTAAATCTATAAAGTTCGTATTAGTAAATAAGTCAACAATCTCCCTTCCGTGTTATGTTTTTCTGCTTCAAATCAATGTTATTCTACGCTGTCCAAACTCAGCGTGACTCACACCAACTAACCTATAGCAGCGCGGCACCATTGGTGACGTATATTCACCACTGACCAATACCAGCACAGCTTTTTGTATTACTCCTTCTACTGACCCTCCCATTACAAAATCAATGTATTTTTCAAGTCTTTTGACAAACAATAACAAACTACATAAACACAGCTTGTCTGCTCCACTAAAATAAGTACGAAAGTATTTTCATGTACTCTAAGAAATCTCTACACTCCAGCAATAAACCTTGACCAGTGAAGATTTTTTGCTCTCTTACAAGAGGAAAATTCTTGGGACTTCCCCAGTTGCGCCTCTGAAGTGACCCAAATAAACCTCCACTACTACATTCAACAAAGTTCCCTGTGCAGTAACTTACAGTTTGACGACCGCCTAGTACCGCATCAACAGCAGACAACGCACATAAAGCTTAGTGTATGTCACACTAAGACAGCCCGTCGGCTTATCCCGGGATCTCAGGCCAACGACGGACCTGTCAACTTCTTTCCATTGATATTCAACAAACCTCAACGTGACATAAAGGTACAAACTCAACAACTATCATGAAACTTTTTTAATCTGTCCTGTCTTTAAACTCCGCCTCTTCATTACCCAGTATTTTAGCCTAAACTAACCATCCGATGCAACAACCAAAAGCTGATGCCACGGAAGCGGTGGGAGGATTTTGTCACTTACTATCCACACTAACCACTAAATAACTAACGGAAACGTAATTCTAATGTCGGGCCCATAAGACATTATTACACAGTTAACAATATCAAAGGCCCTCCAATGGATCTTTGGTAGAGCTAAAAGGGACTAAATAATGTAAGAATGGAATGCTATTTCCCCATGAGGACCTACAATGAAGAAATACGCTAAACATCAGTAAATAACTTTGTCATGTCAAATAACTCAATAACTCAAGAATAAAAACAAACACCTTTCTTTTCTAAAGTAATTCTCTTTGTTATTTCAAAGTATGAATGATCAACCACATGTACAAAATAGAATGTCATTACTTTAGTTTCTCAAAGTTTACAGGTTAAATCACAATAAGCATCAGAAATTCTCGAAACATCAGAACATCAGGTGTTAAGGAGTGAGAGAGAGAGAAAATATCAGTGCAACACTTTCACTTACGTAGCAAAAATACTAATGCATAGCGTGCAATTAGTCTGAAAAGCTAACCCCACGGCCGATAGGGAATAGCAGAGGCAGGATCACCAGCCGGTGATTTGCAAATTCTCTAGGAAAGTTTAGGTCTTCTGCAGGTAACGCCAGCCAGAGTATCAGGAATCAGCACAGCATACAACATACCACGAACGCAGGGACAGGTCACTGATCTTGTGAATGAGCCGATGAACACTTTCTCACGAGAGTTCTTATACACCGCTATTTCCTTTCTTTGGTTAAAATGTTGCATTCTCTACTCTCTACAAACAATTTCATTGGCTAAACACGATGGTGTGGCAGTCTACTGACAATGACCTAACTAATATTTCTAAACACTCTTTGTCTAAATCACTATACAACTTCCTTAGGAGGAAGAGGAAATAATCTAGCTACTAATGTGTTCAATTTCTGTTACAGTTACATTCATGTGTTCTACAACCCTCGCCTAGACAGAAAAGAAATCTAAAGTTTTATTCAGAAATAGGATAAAAATCTGCACTCTAAGGAAGCATTTGAAACATTTGGAAGACATAAGCTCCAAGGAAACACTTGATACATTTTGAGGAACGGGAGCACAGGAGCACGGGAGCACGGGAGCACATCCCCTAACATTTCCAAGGCCTACATTTATTTGAGCAAAAGAGAGAATTATATTCTATAAGGCCTGCACTCTACTTTCACGAAGAATAATGCATTTCCCTTGTAGTTTCTTTTTCTGCAGTATAGGAGACAGAATAACAGACATTAGAAAACACATGGAAACTATATTAATTCCATTTAATCCTCTCATTCGTTTCTCATTACCCTAACTAAGTGTATCCTGTTGTCGTGCCTTTGCACATTTACTTGTTGTACACTATTTGGTTAAACATTAGTATTTATCATTTTCCAAACATAAGAAAATTAATACATGTTGACAGGTGGATTTCATTGAGCAGATTTTAATACACAAATCGTGCTCCATCAGGAATATGAGACATTGATGAAGCTATCTATAAATGCTTAGAGGGAGAGAACATGCAATTGATGTCTCAGTTAGTAAACTCTTTACATCTTGCATTACTAGAAATACATTTGAAGAAACTAGTCAGGTATGTTACAGAAAATGAGCATCAGAAACCTCTCAATCTCTCGGACATAAATGTTTATTGAATTCTGCAAAATATGAGCTATATCTGAGGAATCCAGCAGTAAGCAACAGATAGTGAGATTTTTATTTGTTCCAACCAAGTCATGATCCAAATAGTTCTACATGACTGATGTACATATTCATCAATAGTTTTATTAAAGGGTTTTAATACTAGGTGATATACTTAGTAAATTTTGATATCCTTCAAGTTATTCATCAGTTGTAATATTTGTGATGATTTTTATTTTTACTCTTATGGAATATGTGTTTTCAACGTAATATGAAATATGTTGATTTCCGTCTCAATTGAGATGGTTTAATTACCCTTCAACAAATATGTCAATGACAATGCCAAAGAATCTGAAAATACCACAATTTTCTTGTGGATCCAGACATAGATTTTCAATTACTAGATCTTTAGCTAACATTTTCTCATTGTGCTGCACTATTCCTCATGCATTTTTATGCTGAACAGGTCCCATTCGCCTCACTGATGGAGAGGCATTCACCTCCATGCCGCATATGTAAAAAAAGTATATAAAATAGTCGTAGAGTGAAACCCCTTCATCTAGCGTCAATGTGTTACAGCCCCCTAATTTTATTACGAGACCATTATACTTTTTTTCCTGCTGTTTATGTTCATTTAGCAGTTAAGTTAAAAGACCAATAATGCTCTTCATCAGGAATAGGCAACATAGAAAGCATTCCATACTGCATAGAGGCCAACAAACCACCACTGCATCATATGTTGCTGTTTCAATCTAAGTTAAATTTGATGCACATGTATTTACCGGCCTTTCATGGTTGCTTTGCCTTGTTAAAAATACATGCTGAGGCATGTGTTACACATCTGCTTTGTTTGCTTGGAACTCATAAATGTTTTCTTTGTTTAGTTGATAAGAGTGCGAATAGTGCTGATCACTGATGTGTATTTCAATAAAAAAAATTGACCCTGAAATTTCCTTACTCATTTAGAAAGACATTATGACTGGCAAATATAATTTTTGAATATGTTTATCAGTAAATATAGAGAATAAGTTTGATGACTCCAGGGTTCATGATGCTGAGTTAAGTGAGGATGAAATAGGAAAAACTATGTGAGTTTATTGATTCATCAGTCTCTTAATTGGTTCATAAGGCAATTTATTCATCTTTCAAGTCTGTGGCTAAAGCTATTTCAAATTCTTTGACCATGCCTGGTGGGGAAAGCAGGTTGCACTGCCAACCTTCGGGCCTGGGATATATAGGTTCAACTTCTTCTGGATGCGAAGTGCAATACCAAGGTGGTAAAAAAGCTATGTAAATCAAAACACTTGATATCATTGACATATTACGTAATGTAAGTGATCATTTTTATTGTGAGATTGGCGGGGCCCATCTGCAAACATGATGACTGGAGCTTTCTTCTAGTCTGCAGAGGAAATGCAAGACATATAAGAGATTGTTTGATTAAATATCTTATGCCTTCACCAGGTACGATGATGATGGGTATTGTGCTGACACGGATGCCGATATGTAATAAGATAATGATTTTATGATACTGACTTGTCTACAAAGTAGAGAATGCATTATGTTCAAAAACCCACAGTGGTTATATTGGATTCCAATGGGACAGCCTACGTTTGATCCTCTTTTAAATCAGCACCCCCAACTCTTTGCAGTGGTCTCCTCCTAACATTTTGCGAATTATATCAAGTCAAAGCTGGCCACTAGGGCAGAAGGAGGGCAGAATGTCCATGACCCAACTCATCTGATAAAGCTGCAGCTACTCCTTTTTTGGATCCAACAATAGTGATATACTTGAGCAAACATGAATGTCCGAGGAGGGGTATTGATATAGTTTGGTCCAGTTGTCAAGATGAGTTGCTGGACACTATGGGCCAGTTACTAATATTATGTGTTTGGTAGCGCAAGCTAAGCAGTCAGGGACTCTCTTCAATACAGATATCAGTATTCTTCCCCCAGAGAAGGCTGCATGCCCTCTACTGAAGGACAAGGGAGAGGAGACGCCATGCAAGGTAAACCCATCTCCCGGTTCCTTTGCGAGGTTTGGGACAGGATAGCTCATTTTGCATCAAAGTTTTAAGCGATCGTTAGATTCTGTAGACTGCAAGGTGTTTTCAGATAGAGTTCTTTCAGATACAGTTCTCAGTGTCAGCCCCACAGGGAGTTCATTTGGCAGGCTCAGATCTATAAGTGTCTTCCTTCCCCTTCGGGAACTCTTCCATGCCTTAGTGTTTCACCAAACATCTGAAACCTCTAGCGGTAAAACCTAGGGCGTAGAGTCTCCAGATGGTGATATATATATTGGCAATATGCTCTTCCTGGATCAAGAGAAGGACATGTTAGTGAGGCAGGTTCAGTAAGCCATACAGTTGATTCACAGTCGAGTTTTGCAATGAATTGGGAGAAGTTTGACTTTGTTTCTACCCAGAAAATCATGTATCTGGGGTTTCTTGTGGATTTGCAAAGGAAGCTATTGAGGCTAACGGAAGTGAAGTTAGCAAAAATGAAGAAGGAACTGAAGTATTTTTCCAGGTCCTCTCTCCTACCAAGCACTGCAGCACCTGAAAAAGAGGAACTTGAAAAGGGTTTTGTTGGACTTGGCCCTCTCTGCAGGGTCATCCCCAAACATTCTGCCTTAACTGTTCTGATTTTTTTTAAATCCGTTTTTGTTGGCGTTTAGGACTCAGGGCACTTTACCACACTGCTAACCAGTGTTAAAGTGTTTGCGCTCTCTCCTTTAAACATTGCAAAATTGGCTTACGCCAAATTGGCACATTTATTTTACTAGTAAATCCCAAGTAAAGTGGTGCTAGATGTACCGAGTGCCTGTACATTAAATGCTACTAGTGGGCCTGCAGCACGCATTGTGCCACCCACTTAAGTAGCCTTTATGTGCAGGTTTAAACTGCTATTTTGACCTACCAAAATAAACTTTTATGCCAGGCCTATAAAAGTCACCCCTAGGATAGACCGTAAATAGCCCATAGGGCAGAGTGCAATGTTTTTAAAAAGCTGGACATGTACTTTTACATTTTACATGTTACATTTTGCATGTTCTAGTAGTGAACAGCTCCTAGATTCGTTGTTCACTATTGCAATGCCTACCTCTCCCATAGGATAACATTGGGTTACCTTATTACATTTCATTTGTGATAGCTTTTGTGTTGGAGCAGGTGGGAATATCATGTTTGGTGGTTGAGAAATGGTAATTTAAAACCCTCTTTAATGGTAAAGTAGCATTTTAAGACAGAATTCTGGGAATGCCACTTTTAGAAAGTTGGCATTTACGTGCCCTAACCATTTGATGCCTGCAGCCTGACTGATATGACGAGATATAGTTGGCAGTTGGCCTTTGTTTAGTCCTCCCAGGCAGCATCACAATAGAGGATGTGGATGTTGGCAGGATGGGCCATCCTGGTTTAAGGAGGGGGAGGCAGAGCTGTCACCTATCATACTTGCACTTTACTATTCCAGCTCAAACACAAAGGACTTCCCACTAACCTACTGAGCCCCCAGGCAGACAGTAACCACTGCAGGGAGGCAGGAAATTTGAATAACCTCTGTAGGGGGAATCTCTAGAAACCTCTCCCAATTCAAAGTAGGCACTAGGTATATAAAGAGGACCCTCAGATTCACTCTTCAGTACACTCCTTGGCCTGTCGATACTATTGAAGGACTGTTGCCCTGCTGTTTGAGGCCTGTCCTGCTTGCTGAGAAGGAAGAATGGACCTGCTACCTTGATCACAGGCTGAGTGACTCCAAGAGTCAGTTGACTGACCTCCTGTCTAAGCTACAGGGACATAACAAGCTCCAGAGGCCTCCCTGTATCTGCCCAGATGACCTGCTGACTGGACCTGCAACTGGAACTGCCTGAGCCCTGCTCACCTCTGCAAGAGTGAGTCCCTGATCCCCAAGAGGTGCCTCCGCATGACCCTTCACTGGCATCAGAGTGCACTCCTCTGACTCCTGATGTTTTGGCTCATCGCAACCACAAATGGGCCTGTTTGCTCAAAGATCTTGTCGCCCACGCCAACCGCCAACTCAATGCTCTAGTGAACCTGAACCTTTGTGCTACAGCGACCACCAGTCACGACCGGAAATGCAAGATCTGCACTTAGTACTACTGCAGTGACTGCCCGCGGTGCCCGCCAGCGCGAATCTTCATAACCAACCATCTGCGACGCCTGACAGGATCTTCACACTACAGCATCAACCATCCACGACGCCTGGCTTGCTCTTCATGCTACAGTGATGAATAACCAAGCCGATATCCCTGCTCCTTGCAGACTCCTCTTCCGTTAAACACAACTCTTCGCACTGGACTTTAGAAGGTAACTTTTTCAGCAGGGCTAACCTGGTCCCTGTATCTGGCCCGCCATACTTACCTTAAATCTTTGAAATTGCATATCTCTGGCCCTACTAATAGGACTTATTGTTGTTTTGCTGTCAAATAATTTGTTACATTTCACTTTAGCTATCTAAATTGGTGTGGGATTTTTCTTGTGTTGTGTTTTCACTTGATTGCTGTTTGTGTGCTGCATAAGTACTTGACACAGTGCTCAAAGTTGAGCATGACTAATTGTGTGCCAAACTATTAGAGGTTTAAGCACAAGTTAAATTCGGGACTGTTTGTGGTTCATCCTAACGGGAATTGCACTGTTGCATGACAAGGGCTCACCTCCCCCTCAACCAACAACTCAATTGTTGACAGGTTTGTCTTATGCAGATGAGATCAGTTACATTCACAGGCCTCTACAGGAAAGAGATCTTTGCACCCTTGTTTAACAGCACAGCTAAAGCATTATTTCACTTGGAGGCCGAACCTCTTCTTGCACTGGATTCTTCTTTACAAGTTTGGTTGTGTGAAGTCTTATACACTTTCACTCCATTTGTGGGGATTTCCAGGTTCCTATCACAGAGCAGCAGGCAGAAAGCTGAGATCGTGTTGATAGCACCTCTCTGGAACACTCAGACTTGGCACACTTCTCTCTTAGAGCTGACATAAGATTTCCAAATCCTCCTGTCCACCTTTCCATCCCTGCTGCTGAGTCAGAGGGGCCATCTGCATTATCTAATTCTAGATGGCAACCTTGTCTTGATAGGGCAGAGACCTTTGGGACAGGCATGTGTAAAGACTTTCAAAAGGAGCTTTGAAACTTATCTGAGCTTACTGGACTCAAGGAACAATCAAAAGAAGAGCTTGGGCTAGCTGGAGCCTGGAGAGGAGCACCAATCCAGTTTTGGCAGATGTAGCCTCAATTCTTTCTTAATTGCCTAGCTGCTCACATATTTCCTATTGCACCATTAATGGTTATAGGTTGGGCATTTCGGCATGGCCTGAAAAAGTAAGTAGTAAGCCATCAGATGAGCACCCATAGGTGTGTATGTTAATTAAAGCAGGTAGATATGTTAACCCACCAAAACCTCACTATTCAACTTTGCGGAATTTGAACATGGGGCTTCAGCTATTTCAGTCGTGGGCAGTAACTAATCCACTTTTGTTAAAAAAGCTGTTGATGAGGTTATGCTTAATCTCGTTTAAAGGAATGTCTGATGTTACATCTTTGGATGTCACTTCATTGACTTTTTCTCTAACTGGGATCTATTTTACTATCTTGAGATGTACTGAGAATGCGTTTACCTTGGTGGAATTGTCTAAGTCGTAGTCAGTAACACATACCTCTGGACTGTGGGTTTAGCCAATTCAATCTCCTCTCAATACATAGATCGCCTTACTAAAAATTGCCCTTTACCCACTTTCTATTGGATTTGCACATGCTCTCATGGTTCCCCCCGCCCCAGATACAGGAAAGATTCCTTAGTATATTTAATTCAAGGGATTTTAAGAGCATGATCAAGCAGAAGACAATCCTTCAAAATCAATCTATTCAGACTGAGTTCCTCCTTGGTCCACCATCTAAAACAAGTCGGCAAAGGACAGAGAGCTAATAAGTCACTAAGATAACCAACTCATCGTGAAAACACAAGGACGGGTTACTTTAGGGGACGCATAATAACTGCCGCAGAAATTTATTTTCAGTAATCTGAAAATGGCTAGCTGCCACATCGTCCAAGATGTTGCTTCCATATGAAACCTTGGAGATACACTTGCTTGGTGGCTCTTCACAAAGGCCTTAAGGGGTTTACTACCCAATCATGATGCAAACTTGAAGACTGCGGGAACAGATCTGGTAAGGTCCTCATTCTTAGCTACCACTAGGGGTTTCCAGTTCGTGTTGGAATCGAACAGCCTCCCAAATTTGGCAAAGCCTTGACCTTAGAAATGGTGTGATTGCATATGCTAGAAGTTTGCGTCTTAGTCAAACTGGGACACAGCACCATCACAAAGGATTTAGTAAAATTGACTGCCAAGCCAAGCATATTCATAAAGGCTGCAAAGATAGTCAGGAGGGTTTGCAATCCCCTAGCAGTCCGTGCAATCAAAACTGCGTCATCCGCTTAAAGCAAAACAGGCAGCGCTGGGGATCCTACATGTAGGCAATCGGCCTTAGCTGCCGGCAAAGCCTGTTCAATGCCATAAATATACAGAGAAAACAAGAAAGGGGCCAATATACACGCTTGAAAGACCCCTCTTCTGACTTTAAAGTTATCAGTGTGTGCAGTCTGACTGAAATCCTTGACTAATTCTGAAGAGTTAGCATGGAGGTCACACAAAAAATAATCAATATTTGGGTCGACCCCCATCCCCAGAAGGATACCCCACAATCTATCCCGGTATACCCTATTGAAGGCTGATGTAAGGTCCATAAATACCAGATGAATAGATTCGGGGCTTGCAACTGTATATTTGTTGATAACCAGGTACAGGTTCAGGCACTGGTCAGTGATGAACTTCCCTTATCTGAAGCCATATTGCAGGTCTGAAATTATGTTATTCTCCTTCACCCAGCTGGATAGTCTTGCCAACAATACTTGTTCCAAAACCTTTACGACCAAGTCAAGAAGGGATATAGGTCCTTAACATTGAGGGTTGTCCTTATCACCCTTTTTGAAGCCAGGAACTATAACTGAAGTGGACCAAGAAAGAGGAGGACCCTCCCTGACAGCCACGTTTAGGATCTGAGCCAAATCTAGGGGAATTCCATCCAGACCCAGGGCCTTATTGCTTCTGCTAAGGTAAATTCCAGATTCAACCACCCTGACATGTGCTTCTCTAGCTTGACTGCCTCCAACTGGGGCGAATAATTATATATCTTCAAAATGAGGACTCAAATCACGCCCTATTTGTTTGTACCCAATACTACTCAGCTTTCCCCTTGTGGTTTTGATAGCATCATCTATCAGAGGCTTGACATTTAAAACAATTTTGAGTAAAAACCCCACAAACAGCACATACAGGGCACCAATATACACATAAAATGCTAAGTTAAATGGTCTGAAGGTAAAGAAATGAGCAGACTCTCCTTTCTCCCTAGTGAAATGTGATTAAATTGCCACCCAGTGTCAATCTGTGTTATAGTGTACTACTGTTAGGGAAATAAGAGTTATACCTCTTATATTTAAGTTTGGGTAGAGCAATGCTCCTAAGTTCAAAACCCTGTCAGACGATTGCCATAAAGTATGCCATCTTACTGGTTCTTCGGGCATACACCTTCCACATGACTCTGATCCACCTCAAGGTAAATCCCTTCAGTTCATGGACCCCTAAAAAGGAATCTGGAGTGCTCGGAGGTGCAATGGGAATGCATTGTCATTTAGCACAACTGTGTCGCCATTTCACATCAGATCATGACACAGGACCATAATGTTAAAACTCTGCCTCTATCTTGGAAGTGTGGCAGGGAGCAGTAACGTTACATAGGATTGTGACATAGGATTGTGATGCCACAATACTGCCACCATCTAGAGTACACTGAAGAAACTGGTAGTGTTTCCCATCAAACCAATGTAAGGCTGATTTGTGTGCTCAGGATGTACTAACAATGAGAGTGCCTATTACTATGCCATGATTGTTTTATTTCTTTTAACAGAACTGAGCAGTAAATGTAACTGTAACCTCTCCAGGCTAGACCTAGGATGGAAGTATTCCACTGAAATACTGCTGCCATTTTGGAAATACTGAAAAGACTGGTAGAAACCATCATTGGGAAGGCCATTCAGAACTAAAGATAAGTTAGTAATTGGGATAATCGTCACTGTTTCATTGATGTCAGTTTTGTAATTCATAGTTAAGCAGTACCAACAACAACATGAAGTTCTACCTAAATATGGAAATGTCCGCTGAGCCTTATACCTAAGTTAATAATGGTTATGCTAATCTGATGGTAGAGGTGAATTGTGTGTTACCACCAAATTAAGCACTAGACATCTGTATCATTAAGGCTCAATTGTGTAATCATTCGTAGCCCATGCAATTACTAGATGAAAGGGTAAAATAATGAAGTATGAAGACCCAACTTTGGTCATATCTATACACAGTGCTTATTTTCTAAAATATCAGAAGCCCACAGCCGTTACTATTGTATGTCAGGGGTGCTGTATACCAAAGCTGCGAAGTCTAGTTTCCAACTCATGACTCTTTCATCTACCACCAGACATTCCCTGCACCTTTATCTCACTCCTCCAGGCTCTTTTTCATCCCTGCTTTCTAACTTTGTCGCTGTTTTTCAATCTTTTGTGTTTTTTCTCTTACTTGCTCTGTGCTGAAAACTTACAAGGTAAAATAAGTGCTGGTCCCCAAAAATGAGTCTAGGTGGGCACCACCTTCAAACACCGGCTCAAACTAAACACTGCACATGCCATTAAAACATTTTAGGTTAAATATCATTGTGTTCTGGTAGTTTAACAGTAAACAATATAAATTTGGGCAGAAAACCCCCCAGGATGGTAATCACTGTCAGAGAAAACCTTGCAACTAATACTATGTTTGAGCTTTTCCTAGGTCTGACCTGTGCTATATAAAACTTCAAATGCAACAGAACTTAGTTTTATATTACTAGATGCCATTGCTTAATTTTACAGTGACTTGAGTTATGTCTTTAATCAAAGTCAAGCTATTTTCAACTCTTTGCTTTCATACTTTTCTTGAGGAAAGCTTTTCTGTGCCACACACCATATTTTGATCTTGGTACCTGGAAAACCATCTTGGAAGTTTTATCCACACTGGTCCCTCTTAAGGACAACCTACATGCTGCAGCACACCTCATTAGGGCCCGAAGAACTATGACCACATCACTCTGCTCTGATGGAACTTCACAGTCTTCTCTTGAAAGTAAACTGTTTCATCTACAAAGTCATCATGACTGACACTCCTACTGACTTGGATGAGAAGCTCGCCTTCCCCACTAGATCCCCTCAAACCCTTAGCAAGAGCACCATCAGATGGAAGATGAAGAAGTGCAAAAACAAAAACAAGACAAAAGGCCTTATTCATTTATGCACCAGGGATCTGGAATGATACCCCCATATTTAGACAGAACAAGTCAGAAACAAACAAAAGTAATCTCTGCTGTTTCTGACTTGTTCTGCTTAATCTCCAGGGCTGGCCTCACACACTAGCTACAATCACCTGGATAACCTCTCGGGTGGTTAGTGTGCTTATAATAATTCTGATAACATAATATAATATAACATTACTTTGCAGCAAAAAAAAGATGCAGAGCCATCATGATACTTGTGACCATCTTTGACTTTTCCAGATGTTTGTATAGCAAACAGGAATTGGAGAAAGGCTAGAGGAGGTAATGGGGTTGTGTTTCGACAACCCTACATGTATGTTTCCCAATTTGTTTGACGAATCCTTGCTGTTTGTTAGACCTTTCATTCTTAGGGTGATCTTCCCCAAACTTTTTGCCTGCTTCCCTCCTCTTTTTGCTGTATCTTTTTGTTGGCCTTAGGACTCTGAGCACTTTATCACTGCTAACTAGTCCTGAAGTGCAGGTGCTTCTCCCTAAACATGGTGATATTGGAATATACCTGATTGCCATATTGAGTTTACTTATAAGTCCCTTTTCAAGTGGTATTCCAAATAACCGGGGCCAGTAATCTAAATGCTACTCGTGGGCCTGCAACACTGGTTGTGCCACCCACACAAGTAGTCTTTCAAACCTGTCTCAGGCGTCCCATTGCATTGCATGTGTGTGCAGTTTACTGCCACTTCGACTTTTAAAACCACTTGCCAAGCCTTGAACTCCCGTTTTATTACACATAAGTCACCCCTAAGGTAGGACCCAGGTAGCCCTAAGGGCAGGGTGCTGTGTCACCAAAAGGTAGGCCATGTACTTTTAAGTTTTACATGTCCTTATTATTGTGCTTATTTTGTAAAGCGCAAGGCTACCTAAAAGAATGTTTCCCAGCACTAAGCTCAATACAGGAAGTGGGTCGAGCCAGAATCAAACTCAGATACAATAAAAGCTAGGAAGGATACATCCTGGTAGTGACAAACAGCTAAATTTGTTTTTCACTACTGTGAGGGCTACTCCTCTCATAGGCTAGCATTGGGAATTACTTAAAACACTTTAAAGCTGTAATTCCTGATTAGAAAGGAGCAGGTGCATCATGTTTCAGACTTTTGGAATGGTTAATCAATCAATCAATCAGGGGCTTTTAAAGCACGCTACTCACCCGTGAGGGTCTCAAGGCGCATTTGCAGCTCCGGGTCAGCCGAAAAGCCAGGTCTTGAGGCTCTTCCTGAAGGTGTGCAGGGTAGGGGAGCGTCTGATGTTGACTTGGAGATCGTTCCAGGCTTTGGCTGCGACGTAGGAGAAGGCTCTTCCGCCAGCTCTGGTTCTACGGATGTGCAGGTTCGCTGCCAGGGCGAGGTCGGCAGAGCGGAGGTTTCTTCTGGGTGCGCGGAAAGAGATTCTTTCGTTGAGGTATTTGGGTCCGACGTTGTGGAGGGATTTGTAGGCGTGGGTGAGTAGCTTGAAAGTTACTCTCTTTTCAACTGGGAGCCAGTGGAGGTCTTGCAGGTGTTGGGTCATGTGCTCATGTTGTGGTGTGCCAAGGACGAGACTGGCTGCAGTGTTCTGGATGGTCTGGAGTTTGTGTAGCAGAGATTTGTTGATTCCCGCATAGAGGGCGTTTCCGTAGTCCAGTCTGCTAGTAATGAGTGCGTGGGTGACGGTCTTTCTGGCTTCGGCGGGGATCCACTTGAAGGTCTTGCGGAGGGAGTTGAAACAGGTGGAGGCGACAGCGTTGATCTGGCGAGTCATGGTGAGGGAGGAGTCTAGAATGATGCCGAGGTTCCGGGCATGGTCCGTCGGTGTGGGTGGGTTTCCGAGGGCGGAGGGCCACCAGGAGCTGTCCCAAGCAGTGGGAGAGGGTCTAAGGATGAGGACCTCTGTCTTCTCCGAGTTCAGTTTTAGGCAGCTGTTGCTCAGCCAGGCTGTGACGTCTTTTATTCCTTCCTGGAAGCTGAGTCTGGTGTCTTCGGGGATCTTCGTGAGGGAGAGGATGAGCTGGGTGTCGTCGGCGTAGGATACTATGCTGAGCCCATGCTGTCTCACGATGGCGGTGGTAATGATAAATCCTCTTTATTGGTGAAGTTGAATTTAACATTACTGTTTTAGAAATGCCACTTTTAGAAAGTGGAAATTTCTCTGCTCTTACTGCTCTGTGTGCCTTGCAGCCTGTCTTCAATACACTTCTGGGTTGGGTGACAGTTACACTTTGTGCATTCCCTCTAGACAGCCACAAACACAGGATGGATGGGTGTGACAGAGAACTCATATACATTAATCTACAGTCTGATAGATCTTCCCAGGCAGGAAGAGGGAGAGGGAGCTGACACTTATACTTGAACACGAAGTGTCCAGTGTCACACACAAAGGGCTAATTACCACCTACAGATAGCCTGGCAGACAGGGCTCAGATGAAAGGGGACCTGTGCACTTCAAGGGCCTGCTTTGAAGTCACCCCTCACTTTAAAGGCAGATTTGGGTACAAGTACTGGGCTCTATCCCTACCAAGACAGTCCTCCATCAACTCGCAGGCCCCCAAACTAGAGTCGGTACAGCTGTCTAACCATTTCTACGCCGACGACCTGGTGTTACTGAGCAGAACTCAGGTTGGGATGCAGCGCCTCTTGGGAGCGACTCAAGCCTACGCTCAGGCGAATGGGCTGAAAATAAACAGCAAAAAACACAAAATTATGATCTATGCCATGAGGTATTTAAAGGGGAGGGAGGTCTTGGCAGGAACAGGATCGATGAAATAACATGCTACAAGTACCTCGGCCTCCTGTTTGACAACAACGGCTCATTCAAGTCACGCAAGGAGGAAATCAAAAGGAAAGGGATCGCCCTTGCAGCTGGCCTTGCGGCTATATTCAAGAATCTGAACAGGCACTTCTACAGCCCGATACTTGGAATCGCCAGAGCAAAAGTGGTCCCCAGCCTGGCCTAAGGCAGCGAGGTACTTCGAGGCAAAGATACACTGGTCTTGGACACCACAGTAGTCCGCATATATAGACACATCTTCCAGCTACCCCAACAAACCTCACCAGCACAAATAAGACTGGAGTTTGGGCTAGCAAAGCGGTCCCACACCAGACGCACAGCTTTTGTCATCTTTTGTCAAAAGCTCAAAAACTCAGAGAAAAACTCTATCAATCATCACATCTTGGAGGAGATCACTAATAAACCACGCTCACCAGCCTGCGAATATCTCAACGAAACGATCAATTCGCTAAGACTGGCTGATCTTCGGATGGCAGCAGCGAGCAACGACCAATTTAAAAAAACTGTTTCATAATCCATCAAAAAAGCTGCTTCACTAGAAGACATGGTAGCCCTAGAAAAACACTCTCATACCTGGGTCATACTGAACAGCAGTACCTGGGCGAAGTTTTAAACCCTAGGATAAAAAGCAAATACCAGACCTGCCGACTGGGTATTTTAACGTCTCTCACGCACAACAGCCCCGGCTGAGGACAGAAGTGGCCACAACCTGCCGGCTATGTGGCCTTGCAACTGAAAACCTGGTCCATACTATCTTCCTCTGCAAGACCACTCTAGATTTATGACAAAAATGGCTCCGTCCGTCCTGAAACAAGGGGTGCGCACCTGCAGAGAAGCCATTCTGGCCTGCCTTAAATCCTATGACCAGAGATCAATTTCCTGAACCATAAATTACATTCATGGTGTAGAGAGAGTCTTGAGAAAGGCAGTAGGAGCGCACCCACCTTTGGACATAAACCAACCCATCCCTCCAGTAACCCCTGCCTTCCCCATACGAAAACAGACTAATTTACAAAGTGGGTCAACAGTAGTAAACATCTCTCAACCACAACAACTGTGTGATCGCAAATGCATATAGCTCCTTTTTGCACTTGCACTTTTACCTGCAGTCTTTTAGTTCATGTTTTATGATATTCTAGATTTTTATTTAAATCTTTTTGCATATTGCATAAGCTTTTCCCAAAGTATTGTTTTTTTATCTTGGCTCTTTCACATTGTAATGATTTTAATTAATCTACCAATAAAGACTGAACTTGACTTGTGTTTGTGCAATACCATATAGTAACTCATTGTTCACTACAACTCTATACTAAAACAAAATTGAGTCTTTTTCAATTCTCCCTAATTGGCTTTTTGATTTATCTGCTAAAACCATATATCACTGTGGAGAAGCAGCACATGCACCTGCAGTAATTCATTTCGAGCTGGCCAGGTTAGAGTCTTACACTGTGTAACAGCTGAAGGATTTCTGTAAGGAGTTTCAAGTGTCTACCAGGGGTTTCATCAGGAAGGTGGAGGTGCAGAAAGCCTTGAGAGCCTGGATGGAGATCCAGGTAGCAAGGGATGACAACACAGAGGAGGAGCAGGAGATTCCTGAGGAGGAGGATGTCCTGATTCTGAATTCCACTGTGGATTTGCGACTGCCTGCAGAAGGAGCCAACAACTTGCAAGGAGCAGTACTGGTTCCTAGACCAGGGAGCAGTGTCTCCTCAAGGAACCTGTCCCCAGAGGAGGTGGCAGACAGGAGGGAGGAAAGGAAACTAAAGTTGGAGCTTGCCAAGTTAGGGCAGGCTCAAGAAGAAAGGAGGCTGGCCATGGAGACGAGGAAAATGACCCATGAGCTCAACCTCAAAGAATTGGACAATAGAGCCCTATAAGTGGGGTCCAGCAACAGCAATGGTGGCAGCATACCTGCAGTGTCCACTGGTGAGTACAGAGTTCGGGTACCCAAGTATGTGGTGCCCAATTATGTGGAAGGGTATGACATAGACCAATGGTTTGCAGCGTATGAGGTGGCTCTAAGAGTGCACAAGGTCCCAGAGGAGTTCTGGGGTGGTGGTTTATGGAGGTATATGGCCACGGTGGGGAGAGACACACTCCTTAAACTAGAGGTAGAGGATGAGACATGCTACACTGCTATGAAGTCCATCCTAGTCAGTAAGTTTGGACTGACCCCTCAGGGGTATAGGCTCAGATTCAGGGGCAGCCACAAGATCTCAACATAAACATGGGTGAATTTCTGGGATTATGCCAGCAAGGCACTGAAGGGCTAGGTGAAGGGCAGCAAGGATGATGATTATTCAGGGCTGTACAATTTAATTTTAAAGAAGCACATGCTTGATATTTATTTTTCAGAGCTGCACAAACACCTAATTGATAACAAGTATAATGACCCCAGGAAGCTTGCTGAGGAGGTGGACATCTGGGTCAGCACCAGAGTGTCCAAGGAGGCATGTGGAGGGGACTCCCAAAAGGGTGGTCAGGGTTCCCACCAGAAGGACGGGGCTATAAAAAGACAGAGTTCTCTAAAAGCCTCCAAAACACCTCACTGGGGAAATGGTGTGTTTCTCATTCCAATCTGGCCACGAGAAAAACAACTACCCTGACAAAAGTCAGCAGCCCAAGCCCATCAAGTGCTATGAGTGCTACAAGTATGGACATTACAAGGGGGATCCCAAGTGTACAAAAAGAGCACCACCTCCCACTGGAGGAAAGAATCCAGGGGTGGCTAGTCTATTGCTGGGGGAGGAGTTTGTCCCAGTTATTGGAGAGGAGTTTAGTGGGGTTACCCTAGTCACCCTGGGTGAAAGTGAGATGGTTCCTAAGATCCATATGCTCTCAAATACCAGAGCCTCAATACCTAGCCCATTGATGGTGACCCATTGCAAAGTAAAGGCAATGGGTCACCATCAATGGGCCAGGTGTTGAGGCTCTGATGGATACAGGTGACAGCATAACTATGATAAGAAGTCAGCTGGTGTCCCCCAAACAGGTGATTGCCAATGAATTCCACCAAGTTGTGGTGGCTGACAACAGAAAGGGCCATTACCCAGTGGCCCTGGTTCTATTTGAGTGGGGGAGGGGTAACAGGTCTTCTGAAGGTTGCTGTGAGCTCAACTGGATCCACCTCTTGATAACCCCAACTGCTGAATGCTCTTACAGCACAGTCAATAGAGGAGATCAAGCGAGGGAAGGGAAGGATGGGAGGGGGACAGTTGGGAGGGGAGGGAAACCCTTTTTGTGAGTTAGGGCGTACAACACTACACTACCTTATCTGAAAGAAATAAGAAGGAGTGTATATTTCTGTGTCTTTCAGTAAGAGTGGTTAGCTGAGCCTATAATATAAGCAGAAATGCACCATTATCTACATGTCTACATGTCTGTCTGTATAGAACAAAACACACTATCAGGGCTGCTAAAACACTTCCATATGCCTAGTGTATTGTTGCTTTGCATCACAGGGCATTCTTGTAGACTCCTGAACCCCTGTTAAGTGATATTAAATAGCACAATCAAATTTACCATAAACTAAAACAAGACTTATGCTTTTAACCTTCTCAGTTTTTTTTAAACGTTCTGAGCAGTTCTGTAGCTCACCGTTTCCTAGAAAATCCTTTTATTCACAACAGGTGTGTATCAAGTCTCACAATGAACATCAATTGCATGATTGTCAATCACTAATTAAAGTGGAACCCACCCGCGTAATTTCACACAGTGAGCGCTTTTCATATATTCAGATAACAGAACACCTTCTATTCAGAGTCCGCCCACATCAATACTGGCTTCTGTTGCCAGTTCGGGGAAGGAGTTTAGGCCAGCAACAAAGCCCAACCACAAGTCATCCGTCAGAGGCACTTAATTCTCACTATCGGTGGTTCAAGTGCACCCTTACTGCAATGTAGCCTCTGGACACCCCCTCCACTTCGTCCCGCCGCGTTGGCTTCCACCAAGGCGGTGATGGGGCCAGGTTCCACGTTCTGGATTTGCTCTGGAACCCCTGGTTGATGGATCGTTGGTTCCTGCTTAGAAGTGTGGAGGGGAGAAATATCTTGTCCAATTAGATTTCACAATCTCAAAACACATTACTCCGAAGAATCACTGACTCCAGGTTCTAAGTTTAGTTAGTTTATTACAAAGCCAAGAACAATTGGACATACAAACACCTCAGGATGAGGGTGTAGAAATACATCGGAACTAATACAAAGCCAAACCTGCAGACAAAGTTGAGACGATGGAGCATACAAAGAATGACCAGTTCCAGAATCAAAGTGCAGGCAATGACTGCCCCTACATCAAGATTATTCTTCATTGGAGGTTCGTAAGTAAAAAGCATTAGTCTATCCCTACACTACCACTAACGTGACATCCCTACTTAGCATTCCCCAGGCAAGTTCAGTAAAAAGGTTTCAGCACGTGAAGACTTCCTAAGAAGTACACTCACGTTGAATAGCTTACGTAGCATAAAGCTACGGAGCTCGTTCTAAGATCCTCCTTCTCTCACCATCAGATCTCCTCTCCTAACTCAACCCCCAGGGCACTGCCCCTAATTCCAACATCAAAATCCTAGGACACACCCATCTTCACATCACGCGATCGTCCCATCCAGCTAGACACCTCCTCGTAGGTAACTTTCCACTCAGTTCGATACTCCCAGCCTCTGGCTCGAGGACCTTGATTCCCAGGCCTTCTCCAGTGAGAAAGAACACAATCTCACATTATCTGTGCCACTTGTTCAAATCTATCCTCTCCTCCCTAAGCCTAACTCCTAAAACAAAAGCGTTATTCTAACTAAAGAAGATGAATTTCTCCACCTGCAACAGAAACGTAAGAAAAGAAAGATTCTGCATGCACATGAACATTACGAACAAACCATTTCTGAGAGCCAGGAAAAAATACACATGAGGCCTACTGGAAATCGGCTAACATAAGGATCACCATGAAACTTCATTAAACACGCATATACATGAACATTATTATTATTATTCTTGTGCACATTTAAATCAATGTGTTGCATAGCCAGTAAATTAATTTCCCATTAGTCACTTGTAAAACGAACATTAAGATTGCATCATTTAGGACAAGATTACAATGTTAATTTCTCCACGTTGAGCGAAATCCCTCTATCGCTTCACCTTACATGTTATTACAGTACACATTCCAATGACCAAAAGTTAATACAACAAAAGAATAAAAGCAGGTGCAAACTACTCCTGATTATAATGCACCCCTACAAATTAAAGAGCACAATCGTACTCTATCAATGGCCTCAGGATATTGTTTGCTGATCTCAGGATAATCCGCTGCACCTTCCTGGAGTTGCGCAATAACAAGCGATGATCAGCAGGACAGGGCAGTATTATGGCAACGCTCCACCCAACATGGCCGCCTGCTGCAGTCACTTCCTGGAAAACAGAAAAGGCTCATAGGACTTGTAGTCTCAAACTCTTTCAACAGTCTTTTATACATATAAATCTCAATAAAAAGGTGCAGTTTTATAGAACCCCACACAGGCATGTGATGTGTAGTACATCTGGTCACATTTTAGGCCCGATTTCGAAGTCAGGCAGAAAGCCATCCAACAGCTGGTTGGAGGGTTTCTGCCCGCTATAGATGGTTTCCCTCCGACCGCCGTATTACAATAGGAGGAAAACTAGTGGAGGGAGTCAGCTGCAGTTCCGACAGGCTCAAGGAGCCCGTCGGAAGGACTCATAATCCCATAATAACGGCGGAGCCAGCCTTGGCTCCGCCGTCGGGATAGTGATGTCACTTCCACCTGCCCTTTCATGGCGGTCCGCTCGCCATGAAAAGGCAGGTGGAAAGTGACTTTGGAGGCCACTAGCAGAGCCTCCTTCCCCCTGGCCCTCTGCTATGGGGCCTGGGAGGCACCTATGGTGCCCCCTCAACATCCATTTTGCAATTGTAGCTTGTGCTGCTGGCTTTTTCTGCCCACCGCACAAGCTGCAATTGTAAACTGGATGTTTCCGACCGCCCATAGGGTGATTGCATCCAAATTCTGTGGGCCGAACGGCTGACCTATGGTCAGGCGGTTCCATTCCGCAACGGTTTCATCCGACCAACATCATAATAAGGCCCTTAGTGTCTTGAACCACCTGGCACCATACAGATAAGGCATTCACATAGTGCCTCATTAGATGGAATGGGTAATACTGGCAGCGTTCTTTGGCAATGGAGACCTCGATGTCAATGGAGGCAGAGGTTTGACATTCATGTTCTGGGTCAAAGTCGTCTGTTGAGGAAAAATAAGTTTCGGTGCCCAAAAATAGGTGCCTGAATCAACGACCCAAATTGAGCAAAGTCTATACGGTGTAAATGTGTAACTACTGTTTACCTTTTCAATAACAGTCAATTTCAGGTCCATATCATTGTGATGTTTCTTTTTATAGTAGAGCACTAATTTAATTGTTACATTTCGTGTCATATTAATGCTGCAATGTTCAATGATCCTTATTTTGACTTTACGTGATGTCATTCCCACGTATTGCAAATTATTTCGGCAAGTAATCATTAAAATTACAGAATCACTATTGCAGTTCGTATGTATCATTTACCTTCACTGATGTTTTGGGCCAGATCCAGTGCAGTGGTAAATACTGTGAATTTACATATCCTACAGCTACTACATGGACGGTGCCTCTGAACGTTTGAAAGAGTCCATATGGTTGTATGTTTTCCTGGCTCTTTTACATGCTTAGGTCTAATGTGAATGAGGTAATCGGTCAAGCTTTTCCCCTTTTTATATGAGAAAAAAGGTTTAAGGGGGCTTGTTCATCTAGTTTTCAAAATGGAGCAAGGTTTGTCAATAATCTTTTTTCAAATGTTTGGAAAATGGAGTGTACATGGTCACAAAGGTAATTTTCCCTGTTTTGCCATCACATTGGTTTCCAGAAATGCATCTCTGTTATTGTTTTTGGTCCTCTTCCTTATTTCTGCATAATCTTTTTGGGGTAGTTCCTGGCTGAAAGTTTCTTTGACAAGGCATCTGATTGTTCTTCAAAGGCATCTAAATCAGAACAATTGTGTGTTATTTGTAAGAATTGACCAAAGGGTAGATTTTCCCTTAGTACCTATGTGTGGTGACTCTTGAACAGGAGAAGGGAGTTATTTGTGGGTTTTGGGTAAACCTCGCTCACTAGCTCACCCTCCCCTATTTTTTGCTTTGATCAGTAAATCCAAAAAATAAATCTATTCCCTTTCCATGTGTTTTGTGCGAACCACAAATGTGGATCAGGTTTATGGAGCCAAATGGTGGATCGGTCTTCTTCCTCTTCACTTCCCCTCCAGATAACAAACATGCCTTCTATATATCGTTTCCAAGGTGTTAAAGGATTGCAGAATTAGTTAGAGGCATTGTAGATGAACTGGCAGTCAAAATTGTGGGTGTACAAACAGGCCAGACTTGATGCAAATGTACTGCCCATTGAAGTTCCACATATCTGATGATAAAGAAAGAGAACAATCCAGTGAAATTGGAAGTGTTGAATTTGGAAGGGTGAAGTATATGCAAAAATAAAAAACTGGAACAATGATCTCTCTAAATGAGTCTATGGAAAGGGTTGCTACAAGAAATAGACTTCCCTTTTTTGGAGTTGTTTGAGGAAAGTTTCTGACCTTTCTGAACTGGAGTCAGAAATAGCAACTGTGCCTGCTAAGAATGTTATGATTGTTATGGAGTTATGGAGTTCTCACTGTAACATGCCATTAGAAATAAGATATGCTACTGATCAACTATAGTTTGCAAGCAACGACATACAATTTTATGTTGTGCCATAAAGTTCAATAAAATAGCAAAAAAACACAAATCCAACAAATAAATATATCTATATCAGGAATTGTATTTCGCAAATCTAGTGTCAAAGCAACAGGATGATGTTGGAATAAAGACTTTGATGAAAGGCAGGCTATGAGCAATACGGTTCAATAGTTAAGTAATGTGTGACACCTACGACAGTTTTCAGCAAAGTTGGGTTGTTTACTAGTGGCTAAAAAAGATGTGATTGTGTGCTAAGCATTTCTCCTGCCTTAGGATCAATTGGGATATTGGGCCTGTACTAGCAGGCAAGCAAGCACAGCTAAAGTATTGGTAACAAGCAAGGAGGGAAGTCCAGGTGCACTTCAACCTGGTGTGCCTTCATCGTGTAAAAAATGTGCAGAGTAATATGATAACAGGAAGTTCTGCTTCCCCAGCACCCTTGCAATCTGCTGAAAGCCGGTCAGCAATGGGTTAATTGCAAGCTCCACCCAAAGTGGGGTGGAGGGTCTGGAGTAATAACAGTCAACCTATAGGATGTTAGAGAACCCCCTCCTATTGGAATCTTGAGCACTGCTAGGAATGAAGAGATGCAACAAGAAATTAAAGCACAGTCAAGTCATTAGGTCTCGCCTACGCAGCGCGCATGCGCTGCTATAGGAAAAAGACCTTTTGTAATCGATTGGCTTTTCGCCCTAAAAACGTGCACGTGTTGCATTGCTTTCAATGGCAACGCGTGCACATTTGGCGATTCCCTTGCGGGAGCGAGCTTTGACACCATATGTTTGTAATTAACTTCAAACACATGGTGCCCCTGGCTCGCTCCCGCAAAGCGCATGCTGTGTGCTCTTCGGCCGCACTCCCCTCAACCCTCCCACTTTTAGCGCGGGCGCTTCCATTTAGTGCCGATGTGGAGCCTTAGTGTCAACTCATAACCCTGTGATTCTGGGCAATTCACTTCCTCTGCACGTGCCCAATGCCTAAAAATTATGTGCATGTAAAGCGCTCCAGTGCCTACGGAGTTCGTGCTATATCTAAAAAAGGCCACACCGTTAACATCTTCAATGTTCTTTGATGGTGTAAGCGTGGCCTATGGTTTTAACGCTGCTCTCTCTCCGTTACCGTGCCAGAGAGAGCGTGCGCTGCGGGGAGCTGTCTGTTCTGCCTGAGCCGTCAATGAGTCGCTGCTCATGGGGGAGGTGGGTACCTCAGAAGGGGCGGTCTGGGAACTGTTTTTCTCTCATCCCGACCCTGTGTACATCACCGGCTGCTCAACCTTATCCACCCCACCATGCCGAAGTACACACGCATTTCGAAATATATAACTTACAGTTAACTTATGTAAGTGGAAGTTCGTATTTTTTTTATTAGCAGTTTTATATAGCTTTTAGCAGTTATATATAGCGCAAACTCGACTTGTATGAGAGCGCTTTACATGGGCACCCGTTGAATTACAGACACATATTCCCTTTACAGGCAAGGGGAGATTAAGTTATTTGCCCAGGATCACAGCATGCTACAGCGTCTCCACCGTAAAGCTAGATGCGAAAGCTGGCAAGGAAGGAGGAAGGATCCGTGAACTTCCCGGGTGCGTGAGTGACTTAAGCAGTTACCCAATTTATCACTCTAGGGGGGGGAGCACTCGCACTTGTTTTTCTCTCACCCCGACCCTGTGTACATCACCGGCTGCTCAACCTTATCCACCCCACCATGCCGAAGTACACACGCATTTGAAATATATAACTTACAGTTAACTTATGTAAGTGGAAGTTCGTATTTTTTTTATTAGCAGTTTTATATAGCTTTTAGCAGTTATATAAAGCGCAAACTCGAACTTGTATGAGAGCGCTTTACATGGGCACCTGTTGAATTACAGACACATATTCCTTTACAGGCAAGGGGAGATTAAGTTATTTGCCCAGGATCACAGCATGCTACAGCGTCTCCACCGTAAAGCTAGATGCAAAGCTGGCAAGGAAGGAGGAAGGATCCGTGAACTTCCGGGGGCGTGAGTGACTTAAGCAGTTACCCAATTTATCACTTTAGAGGGGGGAGCACTCGCGCTTGTTTTCTCTCACCCCGACCCTGTGTACATCACCGGCTGCTCAACCTTATCCACCCACCATGCCCGAAGTACACACGCATTTCGAAATATATAACTTACAGTTAACTTATGTAAGTGGAAGTTCGTATTTTTTTTTATTAGCAGTTTTATATAGCTTTTAGCAGTTATATATAGCGCAAACTCGACTTGTATGAGAGCGCTTTACATGGGCACCCGTTGAATTACAGACACATATTCCCTTTACAGGCAAGGGGAGATTAAGTTATTTGCCCAGGATCACAGCATGCTACAGCGTCTCCACCGTAAAGCTAGATGCGAAAGCTGGCAAGGAAGGAGGAAGGATCCGTGAACTTCCTGGGGCGTGAGTGACTCAAGCAGTTACCCAATTTATCACTCTAGAGGGGGGAGCACTCGCAGAGCGGCTCATCCGTATTTATTGCCGCCCACTCCATCTCTGCGCCATTATTTGAAGCTGCTCTCATACATTATAATGAACAACAAAAAGGAGGCGCGATGAAATAAAATATGTGCCCAGGAACACACAATTTGGAAAAGCAGGGAAGCTAAGATTGATCCCAGGCCTTCTGGTCTCACGCTGTGCAATTCAGCCTCTAGATCACCCTCTTTTGCACTCACTTCCACACATCAAAAGTCACTTTTTTATCTTAAATTTTTTGTGCATGAGATCACAGCATGGGCGGCAGGCATAAGTGACGTGAAAGCTCGGCTCGTTTTGGGCTCAAAGATCCAAGAGGATGCCGAACAGAGCCAGGCTTCACGCTTGAGCTTTCAGTCGCTTGCCATCCTTTAGGAGTAAGTATTGTGGAATGCGCATTTGCTAATAATTTCCCTTTTTACTTCACATTTGGTAAACATTGTTCCAGGTAGAGAAAAGCTGTCTACGTCATGACACGCCCCCAGATGTTTGTGGCATCTTCTAGTCCTTTTCATTGGCATACTCTTAGACCGTGGGTTCTGACACGGACTGCTGTTGTTTACGCTTCCCTCGGTCCCTGCCAGTGATGTACACAGCATGGCACGGTTACTGTCTGTTGGTCGGTACTGTTTTTACAAGTGCTTATACAAGCAGCGTGGTTGACTCTTGCTTGGAATTTATTTATCTATGGTATTTGTTTTGAAGCACTTCCATCAGCTTGGTGTCGCTTCTAAGCACTATAGAAGGGAATATCAAAGTAGGAATCTAAAACAAGTATATTTTGGTAGAGTATCAGACATGCCAACAGACGCGATTCAGGTGGGAGACTCCCAATTTTTGAAGCCGAAAATGGCTTTATTTTAGCTCTCTCCCGCCTGAAAAATTGCCTTTGCTTCAATAGAAGCAAATGGGGAAAATACATTACCCCGATTTTTTTCCCAAAATCTCCCACTTTCCTGGTCCAGAATGTAGGTATGTGTGGAGTTAGTATGTGAGTGGTCTGCAGCTGAGCAGATACTGATCTTTAGCTGGGCTTGCATGGTGGAGTAACCAATCAAGCCAATAGGTCTCGCCTTTGGGACCTTATAAGTGTTTAGCCATACAACAATTAATGTTGTTGCAGTAAGGATATTGTGCTGCATAACTAAATACTTATAAGGTCCCAAAGGCGAGACCTATTGGCTATGCCAATGCTTGGTTTTTAATTGGCGGCAGTGTGGGTACGGGGTCTTTGTGTGCATAGGTTTGTGCGCCAGGCATGGCAGCACGCAGTGTCCTGGCTATGAGGCACAGCGGATGTGGCTAAACGGCTAGAGGAGCTGGCTTTGAAGCTGGGGAACTAGGTTCGAATCTGGCGGGAGACTCAAACATCCCGTGATTCTGGGGAAATCACTTAATTTCCCCTTGCCTAAAAATGAATGTGTTCGTCTGTAATTCAACTGGTACTCATGTAATGCGCTCTGAAACCTTCTGGTCGAGATAGCCCTCTATAAAACTGCAAAAAAATAAAGGCTGCACGGGGTACCACAGACAGAAGAGGGCATCCCTTGTATGACTATACAAGGCACCGTGTCAGCACCCCAGATGTTGCTGCATAATAATCGGTTCCTGAAACATAGATATGGCAGTACATGGCTCTTGACTGACCCTAGACATAGATCTGTGAGCTACTGGTAAATTTCCAAGGACCTGTAAGTAGCTCCCCTGTGGGCTGCCCAGTAAACTAAATTAGACGTTTTTGCTTATTTGAATTAATATGTGTATTCCAGATTTGAAAAGCGTGTATTTGAAATGAAAATGTGTGTATTTTTAGAATTCATAAGCTGATGTTTGGACATTTGAGTGATAAAAATCAAACACTGTTCGGGAGTCTATTGCTAATTTTATTTATCTTGGTGCCACAGCATTGCAACGATGGCTTTTAATGGATTACCCATGTAGAGGCATTCCACATTGACAAAGCATTTTTTACATTACTGCATGCAGTCCTGCCTGAAGCAGGGAGGTGATCACTGCTAGTAATCTTACATATGGTGACCACTAAATGCAATCTCGTCTGATGTGGTTACTACTACATCTCTAATAATAATAGTAGCTTGGGAGGATTGTAGCTCTTATCACGAAAACGGTTGGAGACCCCTGACCTAGATATTGCAGCAGGTGGCTTTGTGCCTGCATCCCAGAAATAGCCAACAGGCCACCTGTGAATATGGTGGACAACCAGGATGTGATGGAAAAAGGCTGTCCCTACACATTAGATATTTTTGCACCTTGTTCAGTCCCTCTTCCTCAAATATGGTTTTAGTGGGTCCTTTCTCGGAACACCGTATATACATGCAGTGTGCTGTTCTCCCACGCTAGCTATGGTAGCTACCACTCTGCCTCTGTCCCCAGGTGGCTAAACAGAGCTTTGCCCAGCAGCCCAGCTATGACGCCTCGGGACACTTTTTCTACACATGATATACACCTGGGCGTAGATCCACCACTTCTCCTCGGACATGGCTGCATTATGCTGCCTTCCTGCACTGATATGGCCATGCTTCAGATCTGGCTTTACATGCATGGCCTCTGCACCCCCCTGTATGGCTGTGTCGACACCACAAAGATGCCCACATAAATATTGCTGTTAATGAGCACTTTAGCGCCTGGCTTTCCCTGCACCCTAGATGTGGCCCACCAGAGCACCTCTGCTTGGTTGAGTATAGAGAGGGCATCCTACACATGAGTGTAAACGGCTATGTAATAGCACTCCAGAAATGTTTGAACCATGATCTGCCCTGGTATACCAGATACGATACGAAAAACAATGGTCCTGGACCTAATTTCCAAAAGATGAATCAAATCACCACCTACAATACTAGTTTAACAAATTATTTACTGAGCCCAATTCCTGTTGGCTCACAGTAATTAATTACAGACAGTTTACTAATGTGCAACAACCACAGAAAACATTTTCCTTTTCAAGAGTTTTATTCCATCGTATTTAATAAAACAATATGTACTTTACTGTACGTGACACTGAAAGACAAAGGAAAGGTTGCTCCAGGGGAACGTGCAAGAATAGAAAAGTGCTCTAGCTGTGCAAAGGGTGAATAGAATTCAGATATTACGGTGAGAGCATAGGTTATAAAAATTCATTCATTTGACTGATGTATAATTCTCAGTCTTGGTTTCTACCTGACCACATTTTATCATTCCAAATCAATTATCAATCGATTTTGAAAAACACAATACAAATCTTGTGATGCACGTTACAGTTAAGAACTGGTGGTCCAGGTTAGATGTATATGGGCGTCGACGTTTCGACCCGTCTTGGGGCTCAAGGGAAAACTAGGGGCCTCGGCCTGCGGGTCTTCCTCAGGACGGTGGGGGCAACCTGAGTGTAGGTGTAATATCTTGGTTAGACACCTGCTGAGTAAATGAAAGGGATAAGGGTTGTGCACAAAATGGGATAAATAATCTCATAATTTAGCCAAACATAATTTAGGCTTACCCGCTCAACTTCGCTGGGTTGGGGAACCTCCTATTGGATTAGGCGTAGTGTGCGTTCCCATCTGTAATTAAAAAGGGGGAAGGGGCTAGTTGAGGATATATAGGTGCACATATCTAAAGGGCCGAACATACACAAACAACACCAAGTTGTACTTACCCATGAATGAAGGGTAAAACGGTAATGGCTATAGCTTCCAATACAGTCAAGGGGCAAAACGGTAATGGCTGTGGCTTCCAAAACAGTCAAGGGGCAATCAATGCAGGAGCTGTAATTAAATTGAACCCGAATTAAAGGTCTATTAGTGTGGAAAACTCCTGAGGGAAGAGATCGGGGCTATTGCGTGATCTTGCATTCCTTTACCTAGGCAGACAAAGTCCGGCGCGATCAATCCGCTCGAGTTGCTGGCAGCTACCGGGTCTACCAGATACGGCTGTGCAAGCCTCTCCCTATACACCTACAATGATAACACATAGGGCAGTGATGCTCAAAGTGTGGCCCTCCTGACCTTTACATGTGGCCCCCAGGTCAACAGTGGCACTGGGCTGCTGTTTACTCGGCTCAGCAGCAACAATAAAACAAGCATTGGCATAGCCAATAGGTCTCGCCTTTGGGACCTTGTAAGTGTTTAGTTATCCAGCACAATATCCTTGGTGCAACAACATCAACTGTTGCATGGCTAAACACTTATAAGGTCCCAAAGGCGAGACCTATTGGCTATGCCAATGCTTGTTTTTTCTGTCATTGAGTTACTGGGTCAACAGCATAAACCCCTGAAAATAATACCCTACGCAGTGCAAACGTTAATCATAGGCAGTAGCGACTCCTCGAGGGAGTGCTGCGGGGCGGTGAGGCGGGGGAGGGGCAGGGTGGGGGTAGTAAACTCCAGAATGCGGGCGAACGGAGTTGAGTAACTAAATAAATAAATAAAACGAATTACAATGTGCGCGCTGCAACCCCAACGCCAAATCGGCGATGCAGCGCGCAATCCTTACGCTCGGTTATTTGTCTCAGGAAAAAGTTAGAAAACGTTTCATTGTTTTCTGCAAATGCATTAGATTATTTAGACCCTCTTCATAAACTTAAAGTTGCATTTTTGATAATTTATGATTCCTACTTGTTACTTAAAGAGAATTGTTCCATAAAATAGAAGAGTTACGGGAACAAACAGTATTATCCATGATGTAGTTTTTGCACAAGTGTGCTTATCGCAACAGGATGCTTCATAATGAGGAATTGTATTCACTGGCTGAAATTCTCCTTTTTCTAGGCTGCCTGAGTGATGGAGTTGAAAACATCTTGCTCTTCGGCTATGGAGCGGCCCTGGGGTATCATGCAGCGCTTCATAATTGGCGAAGGCCGTGAGCCATTTTGCTAATGATATTGTGATTATGCTCTCACTAAAAGTCTAACCAGCGGCACTCGAAATTAAATGTGCTCTCTTAAGAAGTGCACCCCAGTCCATCAGGCCGTTCTGGGCAGACGGTGCCACAGACTTACTGAAATGGCCTTCATTCCGAGCTCTTTCTCTCTCCGATGACAGCGCCTTCATGACAAGACCGCCTGCTGTGTGCTTTGGTCTTGGGAGAACTCATTAAATTACCACTGGCAGCCTTTGGGTCGCCCATAAGTTAACCAACTACCATGTTTAATAAACCTCCAACAAAAAATTGAGTCCGATTTCATATTTTAGATGATCTGACAGAAGGTGGCAAAGACTGTTTTTGTGCTTCATGGTGTTATCTGAATGCACATGTCTCATTGAGTGAAAAGTCCTTTTCTGGAATGTTGCTATCAGAAGTGCAACAGGGGCAATTTCCTTGCTTGCATTGGGGACCATTGCAACCCTGCTACGCCATTGGTACTGTTCTTATGAAGCCTGTAGCATGCAAGTTACGGGGGCGGTATTAGTCATCACTGAGGGGTGGACACGCAAGGCTCTGTATTACATGCACTAGAAGGGACTCTCCTTGCATCTTGTGGGGCTGTCTGTGAAGGAGGAGGGGTTGCTATGTTTCAAGGCACACCCAAGGGGAAGTTATTAAGTAGGGACTGCAGGTGGGCTTATAAACCCTGACAAGCCCCAGCCAGCCCTCTGGGCCCGCCAGAGGGGCAATTTCCCACCCACCCATTCCTAAAGTTCTCTTACGCCCGAAATGCTGTAAAACGAACATGATAGAAAAGCTTTGTGCACCTGTAATGCATTTAAAAGTACTCTAAGTTGGCTTGGAGGTGAGTTTTGGGCTGGCTTGAGATGAAGAGTAACCTGAAAGCAGCCTTTATCATGTTGCTCTAGTGTTGCTCACATCATGGTGTCTTTATTTGCCGGGAGGGCTGTGATTAAGTTTGATCAAGGAGGGCTCTGTCTGATTCAGGTTATTTGTAGGCCTGGGCGGTAAATTCCGTTCCGCTTGCGGAATTTGGGTAATTTCGCGTTCCGCGGAGAACGCGGAATTACCAAAAATTCCGCGATCCGCGACTTCGCAGAATTTTTTGCTTGTTCGCGCTTTCAAAATGCGTGTTCGCGAGATATTTCTCCCCGAGCACTCAAACAGCGTTCGCGAACAGGAAAAAAGCATCGCGAACGGGCGGAACAAGCAATTCCGCGTGTTCGCGGAACTTTTGCGTGCTCGCGGAGATTTGTTACCGTTTCGCGGAGCTTTGCGTAGCGCGACTACGCAAATTCCGCCCACCCCTAGTTATTTGCATCAAATGTTATAATTTCGCATCCTGTTGAAGAAGTTAATCATTTGACAGTACTATCATATTGTATGGACTTAAATGGTCACCTTGCAATAACGTTACCTTAGCCTTAGTAATTTTGTTAACTTCAGTCAGTCAGACATAAGCCAGAAACAGAATATATCCTCTCCACTAAAATGATACATATGCATTTGAATACTAGTATGTTATTACATACCATCCTTCGTGATTTATTTGGTATACATGTAACCTCACATTAAGATACATCACCTACATTATTACAATAACTTGAATATAATTATTATAGAAACAGTATGTAGTCAAATACTGTTCACACCTGGACTTCTAGCAAGCCCACATCACATTTGTCAGACCTAGCTAAATGCAGTTTGAGAGGTAACATCTAGGCCCATATTTATCACTTTTTCATGCAGCGCAACGAAGCAAGCCACCATGCTGCGCTGCGTGAAAGGGAAAGGGCAGGAATGCGCCATATTTAACAAATATATGGTGCATTCCTGTCCTTTCCTAGCGCTGGCGCACTTTTGACCTGCACAAGAACAATCCTCAGAGTCATTTTCCTCTCTCGATGTGTGCAGCACAAGTAGAAAGAGGAAACAATGAGGAGAAATAAAGATATTTCTCTTCGTTAATCCTCTCCTTGGGAGGTGTAACATTTTGACACATTTGCAGGTCTACCACTAACAGTAAATCTGGGAATACGCCAAAATCCATGGGTGGATGCATGGGCACACCGACACTCCTCCCATGGAGCGCCTCCCTGGGGCAGAGTAACGCAAGGCAGTGATTTGCGCTGCCTTGAGTTACTCCAGATTTATCAAGCCATGCAGGGCCACGCAAGGTGGCCTTGCGTGGCTTGATAAATCTCACTTAGGTTTTTCATGGTGCAAGGGTGGCACAAAACCTTTATACATCTGGCACCTAATGGGCACTTAACTGGTATACCAGCTGTTTTCTACTAGTGTTATGTCACCTACAACACATTTAATAATCCATCTTATTTGCTTAAGGGTCACAATTGATTGATTGATAAGCCGCTTGGATTACTGCAATGCCCTCTTAATTGCGGCATGTGAGTCTTCGTTAAATAAACTTCAGGTAGTTCAAAATACCGCGGCTCGACTTGTCAAGAACTTACCGGCCAGAACTGCCTCTCTCCCCCTCCTCCAACATCTTCATTGGTTACTGATACGTAAGCGGATTAGATTCAAGATATGCTGTATTGTGTACAAAGCGTTAAATGGTAAAGGACCTGGCTATTTAGTTGAAAAACTCATCCAATTTCATCCAACTAGACCTCTTCGATCAGGAGAAAAATCTTTGCTCCTTATTCCCCGTTTCAAGAAATCATGTACAGGCAGGAAAGCTTTCTCCTATTTAGCCCCCTACTACTGGAATCATCTCCTGATCCACCTCTGGAAATGCCCTGATTATCTCTCTTTTAGAAAACTTCTCAAGACTGAGCTCTTCTAAATTGTCCGCATCTGGTCTCTGACTGTTGCATGCCTCACGGCGCAGAGATACCCCTCAGGGGGTGATTTGGGCACTTTACAAATAAATAAATATATATAAATATTGTAAGCAGATCTAGATATACAAATATATATGTATGTATACGTATATTGACTGGAAAAAACCAAAGGTTACAGAGACGTTATAGTTAGGAAATATAATTTAAAAAAACATTAGAAATTCACCAAAAATAACAAAGGTTACAGGGACGGAATAGTTACATTTCACTCGTACAAAACTAGAGAAATTCAGCTCGCGCCCCCGCAATACACTGCTTATGACCTCACATATTACATCACTCATGACATGGTCAGTGACATCACTCATGACATCACTGATGACATCTCAAATGATATCACTGATGACATCATCCAGTGACTGTGAGTGTTTTAAAAATGTTTATGAGTGTTAAATATATATACCAAGGTGTACTGATGAATCATTGGGTGTATGAGTGCCTGTATTGATAAATCAGTAGGTGCGTGACTGTATAAGTGAGTGATTGGGTGTCTCAGTGAATGTATGGGTCGCTGACTAGGTTTTCTGCATGTCTGTATCTGTCTGTCAGTTGGTGTCAAAGTGGTTGTATGGGTTGGTGATTGGGTACATGTGTGGGTGTATGGGTGATTGATTGGCTGTCTGAGTACCTGTATGGGTGTATGAGTGTCTGTGTCGGCGGGTGAGAAGGTGTGTAACTGCCTGCATGGATGAGTGAGTGGGTGAGTCAGTGGGTGTATGGGTTAGTGAGTGTGTAAGAGAAGGGCTGTAAAAGTGACTGAGTGTGTCTATGACTGTGTCTGTGAGTGAATGGATGTGTCAGTGGTATATGGATGAGTAAGTGGATATGTGAAAGGCTGTATAGGTGAGTGTTGGAGTAGATCAGTGACTGTATGTTTGAGTGAGGGATTGTGATGGTGGCTGTATTGGTTAGTGAGTGCAGTTGTGAGGGGCTGTTTGGGTGAGTTATTATATGTTAGTATCTCTATGAATAAGTGAGTGGGTGTGTATATAACTTTATAGGTGAATTAATGGCTTTCTGATTGACTCTATAGGTGAGTGAGTAGGTGTGTGATTAGCTCTATGAAAGACTGAAAGTGTGTGAGTGGCTGTATGGCTGTATGAGTAGATATATCAGTGGCTGTATTAGTGAGTGAGTTGATGTATGAGTGGCTGTATGGGTGACTGACTGGATATGTGTGTAGACCTATGAATCAGTGAGTGGGTATGTAAGTACTGGTATGGGTGTGTCAATGGTTTCGAGAATGGTAGTGTGGAAGTTGGAGTGGGTGTATGAAAGGGTACATGGGGGTGTGAGTGGGTGCGCCAGAGATTCTGTGGATGATGTCATCAGTGATGTCATTTGAGATGTCATCAGTAATGTCATGAGTGATGTCACTGACCATGTAATGAGTGATGTAATATGTGAGGTGATAAGCAGTGCATTGCGAGGGCGTGAGTTATAGTTAGCTCAGCTAACTATAACTGCTGAACTTCTTTGGTTTTGTATGAGTGAAATGTCAGCCTAACTATAACGTCCCTGTAACCTTTGGCTTTTTTCAGTGAATTTCCAAGGATTTTTAAATTATATTTACTAACTATAACGTCCCTGTAACCTTTGGTTTTTTTCAGTTTCTAAGGTTTTTAAAATTCTAATTCTTAATTGTAACGTCCATTTGTTTTAAGTGAACCTCTAAAATTTGTGTATTTTATTTCTCTAATTGGGTATTGTGTATTATATTTATATTATATACCACTAATTTTTTGATTTCGTATGTGTTTATCAGAAAATACATTAATAACTGGTTTTATTTTTATCAATTTTGTGAGTCAGCACAACATTGTCGCATTTAATGTGGAGAATCTGTGATCAGTAAATGTATTTCACATACTGAAAAATACACTTAAAGACATTTTTTAACTAAAATTTAAGTCTAAATATTTTGTAAATATTGTTTTAACTTTTCTTTCTGTGATCAATTTAGGAGAAAACCAACATTACAAAAACAAATTATATTCGCGACTACCGATGTCATTGTGGTGACATTGGTAGTCACGCAGAGCATGTGGTTTGTACAAAGTGTAAAACAAATAAATAGACATATTCTACAGTATATTTAACAGTAAAGCTTTATTAGTGTACTTTTCAAACTCATATTTTTGTAGTGAGTTTCCAGAAAAATCGTCTTAAAACACTATTTTCCGTTTTCGTGAAGACAGCAGAAGTCGCGATGACTTTGTTAACCGCGACGATCGCGCCTTTTCCTTGAAGTCTAAAACACATATATCCACACATAGTACAGTATTTTACACACTAGAGGTTTCTTACAGTATTCTCTAAAGTCATGTTTTTCTAGAGAGTTTCCATAAAAAACCATCTCTAAAACCTTTTTTCTGTTTTCGCGGTGACTCCGGAGATTGCAATGACGTCGGTAATTGCGATCCCCCGGACACATTGCGAAAACGGAAAACAAAAGCATCACATCCAAAAATAATATGTAAAAAAATCCATTCTCAATTTTGCACTATACATATTACTATAAACATATTTCTTTCAAAGCATGTTTAAACTCATATTTTTGTACTACATTTCTTTAAAAACCATCTTTCAGATCTATTTTCCTTTTTCGTGGTTCTTTGGGACATCACGATGACATCGTTAACTGCGATGATCGTGCCTTTTACATAAAGTCTAAAACACATATATCCACACATACAACAGTATTTCACACACTAGGGGTTTCTTACAGTATTCTCTAAAGTCCCATTTTTCTAGAGAGTTTCTATAAAAACCATCTCTAAAACCTATTTTATGTTTTCGCGGTGACTCCAGAGATCAAGATGACGTCTGTAATCGCGATCCCCCCAGACACATCGCAAAAATGAAAAACAAAAGCAGACATTCAATGACCACCAACACATCAAAAAATAATATGTAAATAAATCCATTCTGAACATTGCACTACACATATTACTATATACATACTTCTTTCAAAGCATGTTTAAACTCATATTTTTTTTACTAAGTTTCTTTAAAAACCATCTTTAAGACCTATATTCTGTTTTCGCTGTTATACAGGATGTCGCAGTGACGTCGTTAACCGCGACGATCACACCTTTTCCATAAAGTTTAAAATACATATGTACACACATATTACAGTATTTTACACACTAGGGGCCATATTAGGAAGAACGGCGATAAAATTATCGCCGCTTTAGCGGCAGGAAACTGCTGCTAAAGCGGCGATAAAGGACTTGATAATATGCGCTATAGAATTCAATAGAAGCCCAGGTTAGATGTGCAGGACATCTAACCTGGGCTTCTATTGAATTCTATAGCGCATATTATCAAGCCCATTATCGCCGCTTTAGCGGCGGTTTCCTGCTGCTAAAGCGGCGATAATTTTAACGCCGTTCTTGCTAATATGCCCCCTAGGGGTTTCTTACAGTATTCTCTAAAGTCATGTTTTTCTAGAGAGTTTCTATAAAAACCATCTCAAAAACCTAATTTATATTTTCACAGTGAGGCCGGAGATCGAACAATGAGGTTGGTGATCGTGATCCCTGCGGACACGTTGCAAAAACGGAAAGCAAAGGCAGGAATTCAATAGCCACACCGCGTTCAAAAATTAAAACTATATAATTAATTCTAACCATCACAGTAGATAACTCACTATATAAATAACTCTATAAAAACATTTATCAGAATCTCAATATCTCTATAACAATGCGTATTAATGATTCACTGATATATTTTTTTATATTTCCACCAATATTCGCGACAACATTGGTAGTCGCGTCGTCTCTGCAATGGTACACGGGGTGCGGTGGCGATCATGGCATTGACGTGAATATCGTGCGCGATTAAAAAAAATCAACCTTGGACACATAACTTGTGTCACTAACACCCACATTTCTCAACACTGGGGTCAGAGTATTTCCACCCTGACACCGACTAGGCTTAATCAGGTAGTCTGCTCGACAAGAGCTGCTGCTTTTATTCTTGCATAATCTTTTAACCTGTATCTGTTTAAATAACTTGTGTATTTTAATAGGGTTTTTTAATTGTGTGTCAATTCTGAACACTGAATCGGGGGTTACTAATTCTAAAAAACACTTACCCTGCTGCACGTGTCATTTCATCTTGACTCGCTCCATTCTCCCCGGTCCACCGCTGTAGTCAATCTGCTGATTGAGTGGAGCGAGGTTTTCCAGTAGGAGGTCTTCCCAACCGAAATACTAATTTCCGGTGTGCCATTAAAATCCCGCCATCTTGGAGGTGAGACGCTTTAGTCTCCCTCCATCTAGTTAGGTTCCCAGTTAAGATTTCCGGGTATAAACAAGACTGATGGCGCCGACACGCAGCGGACGCGCGCAGCGTGCGCGCCGGCAGCGTGCCAAAGGCAAGCCCGTCTTCGCCTGTCGACGCCTGAACTGCGCCCGGTGCCGGTCCCCTCGGCCCATTTGTACAAAACACCCCAGACCCCATCAGGTACTCGCGGGATGCACTATTGTCCCTGAGGTACACTGTTCCCTCCACGATCTCTTGCCAGATCCCATACTCTAATCATATAGGGGGTCCTAGACCCCATTGGGCTAGCAACCTAATGGCCACAAGGACAACTGCCCAGCCACATAGGAAAGGTTCCAGCAGCAATGGGGCAAATATAACCTGTATGTTACTCAACACCAGATCTCTGGTTAAACATCAATTGGAGTTCTGTGACCTAGTACAAACACAAAGTGCAGACGTGGCATTTGTTATGGAAACATGGACCAATGCTAGCTCGGGCCCAGACATTGTTGCAGCCACCCTCCCCCCGGCTATGCAGTATATCGCTTAGACAGACAATCAAAAAAAAGGGGAGGGGGATTGGCTATCTTTTATCGTGATCACTATAAAACGACATTCTAACCACTTATTTTGCCTGGGTTTGAGTCCTTAGCCTTCTCAGTGCAACCTGCAGATTCGTGGGCTATTAAGGGAATGTTAGTCTATTGCCCCCCGGGACCCAGATGTGGGTTTGCGGATAAGCTTAGTACGCTAATGGAATCCGCTATCATTAATGAGAATTCTCTGGTATTGGGAGATTTTATTTTTCACCTGGAAAAGGAAACAGACCCTGACTCCCAAAAATTGATTGACACTATGAATGCGTTTGGACTGCCTTTAGTTACCAAAGGTCAAACACATAGGGCTGGTCACATGTTGGACGGGATTTTTTCCAACTATTCTGACATCACGTTACTTCCATCTCTCCCCTTGACTTGGTCAGACCACTGGGTGGTCAACTGGCAGATAAAAACCAAGAAATCTACCATGACTAGAAATACTACCCAACACACCCTAAGGAGAGCCTGGCACAAAATATGGCCAGATGAACTGGGAGACGCCATCGCCGCCGGCCGTTGGCAACCAGGGGAAAACCTGGAGCACAGTGTCAAGAATTTTGCGCTCTGGCTTAAATCTGCACTGGACCTAGTTGCTCCAAGAATCCAAAAAACCACATGCAAGAAAATATCCCAACCCTGGAACAACGAAAACCTCAGACAATCAAGGCAGGACTGTTGGAGACAAGAACAAAAATGGAGGAAAAATTATGATGTGGAGGAGAAAACTATCTCTAAAACCAAACTAGCCAAACACAAAAAAAATATCGTAGTAAAATGGCATATTACTCGGGGCATATAAAAGCTGCCTCTGATGCAAACAAGACTCTTTTCTCAGTGATAACAAAATTGATAACACCTGCTAGCTCAAATAATGCAGGAACAAATCAAGAATTTTGTGATACACTGGCAGGTTTTTTTCAAGAAAAAGTCGCTAATATCTTCAATAAATTTACTACACATAGAGCAGGCAACTATCAGGAAGAATATGTCCTAACTGGACTGGCAAAAAAAGTGAGTCTCTCCTCCTTTAAGGTCCATCAGAAGAACAACTTATAGAGTCCATCCTACTTATCAAATCGGGTGCGCCACAAGACCCGTGTCCCCCCAACATCATGCACATGATTCCTGCTCAATTAGCACAAAATCTAGGGCAGATTTTTTTTTTTTTAACTGTTTTTTTATTTTATTTTTAAACCTTAGCCAGTTCAGTAGCAGACGAGTCATATACATCACAAGTTCAACAGTTTTGTTAATAGTTTTTACATGCAAACTTGCAGAGGTTACATTACAATGCTTTCTTGACTGGTGTCTCTTCCCCTTCCCCCACTGTAGGTTAAGCAGAACCCGCCCCCCGTGTACCCTCTTGGGAGACCAGGATGTCGATCGACAAGTTATGGGCCGAACGTGGGGGGGCATGTATTGTCCGTTTCCTCCTCAGTCATTTCCAGATTGTAGTACTTTAACCATGGTTTCCAAATCTTTCCAAACTTTTTTGGGCACCCCCTAGCCGCATAAACAGTTTTCTCGGCCCCCATGTATAAGTTCATACTGGCCCGCCACTCTGCCATGTTAGGCGACTCTGTTTTACCCCAATACCTAGCAATGTCACGCTCGGCTACTATAAATCCTAGATTACTCAATAGGAGTTTGTATCTGGGGATGTCTACATCTGTGGGGATGCCCAGCAGGACGTATTTGGGGTGCATAGGAATTTGCACTTCCAGTATGTCATTTAACTCCTTGACTATTCGTGACCAGTACCTTTGTAAATGCTGGCATTCCCACAGGGTATGCATATATGTTCCTTGCTCTGTCTTACAGCACAGGCAGTTGGGTGTCTCAGCCCTACCCATTGCGTGAAGTCTTGCTCTGTCGTAGTACACCTTATGCAGTATTTTAAACTGTATTAATCGGAGATGAAGCTTAATTGCCACCTCCTTAGGATGCATCAGCGCTGCTTCCCAATCAATGTCTTCAAGTGTACCTGTAGTTTCCTCCCATTTGCCTCTAATAGCTAGCAATCTATCGGGGATATTATTTATTAAGGTTCTATATGTTCAGGAGACTGCCTTCGAGGACATCTCTTCCTGTAGTAGTCTCCCCTCTAGCGCAGTGTATTCCGGGATGTCCAGTATGTCAGGCTTTTGCGCTCTCCCAGCATGTTGTAGTTGTAGATATTTGTAATGTTGTTTGTGCGTCAATTGATAATCTGTTTGGAGCTCTGTGAACGTAATTAGCTCCCCGTTTTTAATAATGTCTCTTAGCGATGTGATCCCAACCATGTCCCTGCCCTTGAAGCCCTGTAGCTTCGTCAGCTCTGGTAGTCTCCTTCCCTCCCACAACGGTGTTGCTTTGGTTAGTTTCTTGTCCCAGCGCATCTGTTTTTCCGCTCCTTTCCACGCCTCGATCGCCCTCTGCGTAGCGGGTAATAGGCTCCGCGTCCCAGCACCTCCGTATAGGTAATGTAGGTAGGAGGACTTCTGAAACTGGAGTCTCTCGAGGGCGTAGGTGGGGTGGTCACCTGGAGCATGGCACCATTCATTAATAGTGATTAAATGTGCCGCACGATAATATGCTTGAATGTCTAGTAGGGCAATGTCTAGGTTTGTACTGGCCGCGTTGCAGTGTTTGCAATGCCACTCCAGGATGTCCCCCATCCCACAGAAGTGTCCGCAATTCACTGTTGATCGTCTTGAAGATATTGTCTGGTATCCTATGATACGTGTTTTGGAGTATATACAGTAGTTTGGGGAGTGTTACCATTTTGTACATGGCTGCTCTCCCCAACAGGGTCAAGGGGAGTCGCCTCCATCTGGCCACGTCCTCCCAGAATTCCGCAAGAACTCATTTAATGTTGTGGTTGAGGCAGTCAGTCATGTTCGTCGAGATGAATAGTCCCAGGTAATTAAAGCCCTCTACCGTAATGGTTAAGTGTTCTGGTAGTGGGTGTATATCTCCAGGGTCTCCTACAGGATATAGGCTCGATTTCCCCCAATTGATATTATACCCGGAATGTTTACCGTATTCCCGGACTAGTTGGAGTATCAAGGGAAGAGACGTACCAGGGTTAGTGACATAGAGCAGAATGTCATCTGCATATAGGGAGATCCGTTCGCCTACCAACTGTCCACTAATGTCTTGGAATCCGCTAAGGCCCGGATATGCCCTGGTTTGACAAGCCAGTGTCTCCAGAACTAGGGTGAAGAGTAGGGGAAAAAGGGGGCAACCCTGGCGGGTTCCTCTTTGGATGGGAAAGTCGACTGATTTCACTCCGTTGACTCAGACTCAGGCTCTAGGTTGGGTGTATAGGAGTTCTACCCAAGAAATAACATTTTTGCCCAAACCCAAAGCTCGCAAGGACGCACCTCATGAAAGGCCAGTGGACAGTATCAAAAGCTTTTTCCGCGTCTAGGGACAGCAGCATGTGTGGAGTGGCTCTATCTTTTACTGTATCTAGCCAGTTGGCCAGTCGGAGGAGATTAAAACGTATAGCGCGGCCAGGCATAAAGCCTGATTGGTCACGATGTATCAGGAATGTAATTACGGGTATAATCCGTGTTTCTAGGATAGAAGCCAGGATCTTTGTTTCAATATTCAGGTGTGAGATTGGGCGATAAGATCCGCAACACTCTGGGGGCTTACCTGGCTTTGGTATAACAACCACTGTGGCATGACGGAGGTCTAGCGGCAGCCTCCCCTCTTTCCGTGCAGCTTGGAACATCTTTAAGAGATGGGGAGCCAATAGCCCGCATTGTGTTTGAAAAATTCTGCTGAGAGCCCATTTGGTCCTGGGGTTTCCCCCGACTTTTGTCTATTTATGGCATCCTGCACTTCAGTTAGAGTGATTTCTGCCTCCAGGCCATCTCTTTCATCTTGTTCTAGGACAGGAGTCGCTATAGTGTCAAGGTAGGCCATTATCTGAGTATGATCTGCTAGGGGTTGCGCTCTGTATAGCCCCGTGTAAAAATGTGCAAAGGCGTCTGCTATAGCCTGTGCGGTGGTGTGTTGCCTTCCCTGCTCTCGTATTTGGACACCCAATTCGCCTCCCTCTCTCTTCTACCCAACCAGGCTAGGAGTTCCCCACCCTGTCTCCTGTTTCATAAAGTCTGTGATGAGTGGCTTGGATTTGAATTTGCACCTCACGTTCAGTCAGGTCCCGTAGTGCTTTGCATGTAATTGCCAGCTGCATCAGGTGGGCGGCTTCTGTGTCTGGAGTTATGCAACTCTCAAGTTCCAGGAGTCTATCCTCTAGGGATTCTATTTGTTGAGTTTCTTTTCTATGCTTATGCGCTATGACATCTTGGATTTTACCTCTGAGCACCGCCTTATAGGCTTCCCAGAGGGTAGTGTGTGAGGTAACCGAGCCCTCGTTCTCCCCAAAATATATCTCGGTTTCCGCTGACATACTGATCCCGGAGCTCCCACGCATTCAGTTTCCAGTCTGATCTATGTCTGTTAATCGTGCCTCTCACCGTCAAACAGAGGGGTGGGAGGTCTGATATCCCTCTCGCCATGTACACTGCTTTGTCTACTGTGCGTATCTCACCTGCCGGAGCCAGGAAATAGTCTAGTCTAGAGAAAACTTTGTGTGCCCCAGAGAAATAGGAATATGCATGGTCTAGTGGGTGTTGTTGCCGCCAAAGGTCAACTAGCCCCAGCAAGTTCACGAAATCCGCTAGCGGGGTAGGAACATGCGTGCCTGTGGCTATGTTTGTTCGGTCTATAGTTCGATCAATTACATCATTAAAGTCACCTCCAATAAGGTGGGTAGGTGCATCTGAATCTAATAATATCTTGGCAAGTGCCTCTAAGGTCTGAGTTTTCAGTCGTGGCGGAGCATAGACGCTAATTAATGTAATTTCGCGTCTCCCCCAGTATCCCTGGACAACCGCATAGGTCCCGTTGTGGTCTACCCAGGTTTTGGTCGTGCGGAAGGGTAGTCTTTTTTTTATGAGAATGGCGACACCACGTGCCCCCGGGGAGAATCCCGGATGGGCTATAGTTACATAGGTCCCCTTCATACTGAAGGCACACTGTGAGCCCTGTAGATGGGTTTCCTGTAGGAAGACAATGTCTGGCTTAAGTTGCTTAAGGTATCTGGTGACCAGACCTCCTTTGATTTTGCTCCCCAACCCATTAACATTCCATGTCAGTGCTGTGTATGTTCCATTATCTGTATGCATGGTGCCTCATTTCACTTGATCTCTATTGCTGTCTGTCAGATGGAATGCTTCTGCTTCTGGCCATGTTAGAAACATGTGTAATACCCAAACAATAAAACAAAACCGTTTCATTCAAACCCGATCCCCCCACCCCACTCTCTCTCCCACCCTACGCCCATTCTCAAAACCATCAACATGACAACTGTGACGTAAGACTTGTTTGAGAGGTCTGTCGTCCCACCCTTTCCAAACCCACTATGTTTTAATCAACACAGTAAAGGATATGAACTTCAAAAGAAAAGATTCGCTCAAAAAATGTAGAGCGCAATAGTATCTGGAACGGGTGTGGCAGTTCTACCCTCTATCGGTCGGCAGCGTGGCCCATATCTCAGCCTTCTTCGTCACCTATTTCTTAGTGTTGGCCTATGTCATCTCAACTTCGTTCCCCGGCAGTCTGTTCCTCGAGGCGATTAATGTTCCTGAGAAAAGGATGGTCACTGTCTGTGTCTGCTTCGGATTCTTTATCTGAGTGGTCTGTGTGGGTACTGTCTCTCTGACTGGAGTGCTTTTTTCGGGCATGGTCCTGGGTCGAGTCTTCTTCTGATTCCGAACAGTGCTTTGTCCCTGTTTTGTGTTGTGGGTTTTGTTGTGGGGTCTCCTTCCATTTACCGTGTCATCCCCTAAGTAGACATCACCTTTTTACTCTTTGTGGCCTGGTTTCCCATTGTGATGTCGTGTCTTTAGGTTGTGTCTCACTAGGTCTTACATTGCGTTGCCGTGGCATAGGCCGCTCCTCTATCTAGGCCCACGCTTCTTCTGGAGACTGGAAGAACTGCGAGGTACCCTGAAATACAACTTTGAGTTTGACAGGAAAGATTAGCATTTATTAAATCTGCATAGCTCTCAATTTTACCTTCACCGAGTCAAAGGACCTCCTCATTTTCTGCACTTCCCTTGAATATTTGGGGAAAATCATGATCTTGGTATTAGCTAGTTTGATCTCTCCCAATCGTTGCGACTCCCTGAGGATTATGTCACGGTCTTGATAGTTGAGGAAACGTGCGATCAGGGGTCGCGGAGGGGCGCCGGGCGGTGGTCGCATACTCAGTATCCTGTGGGCCCGTTCGATGATAAAGCAGGTTGAGAACTTGGCCATTGTGAGAGAGTCCTGCAGCCACAACAGCCAGAATGCCACTGGGTGGGGGCTCTCGGTTCCTTCCGGAAACCCAATAAAACGGAGGTTGTTTCTGCGTGCTCTATTTTCTGCATCGTCGACTCTCCAGGCAATCTCCCCCATAGTTGTCTTTAGGTCTTTTAACATCTGAGTGTAGTTTATGCGTTGTGTCTTCCACTTCTGAGATACGAGTTTCAGCCTGTGCCACCCTTTCCATGGTGTTACGCATGGCCTGGCGTATGAGGGAGACTTCTGATTTAATTTCTGCCATCTAACCTACGATGGCATCTCTAGAGGCGTGGATCACCTGGAGGAGGGCTGAATTATCTGCTGGTCCCGTGGGTTCTTCCTCCGTTTCCATGGGTGGCGGGAGCACTTTCGTATATTTGTCCATCTTGCCCTGTTTCTGGGCTTTGGTTCCTTGTCTCTTGCCATTTCGTTGGAGGTTGGGTGTAGTCTGTCGTTACAAAAGAGGATGATGGACGGAACGCTGTCTGTCAGCGGGTTGGTTGTTGTTTCCGCAGCTCCCACTGGAGACTCCACTATGGGGTGTCACTGCATAACTTCCGTGTCTGTTGTCGCCCCAACTTCTCTGGGGATAATATGTCCGTCGGTGCTGTCTCCTTTCCCCTTTCCTGCCCCACTGTTGCACTGTCCCGGCCTCTGCTCTGGGATATCGGCCGTCTGCCCCTTACTTCTCAGCGTCGTGAGGCAATGGTTATTTTGTGGTCGCTGTCCATGCAGGAGCACTCACATTAACCCTTTCTGGTGCCAGACTCTATGAGCCGTGTGATAACTCCCTTTCCTCCTCTGGGTCTCTCTCCGCAGTGGGAACCTAATTGTCTCCTGTTATTAGGTGTCTTCGACTGTTCAGCAAGAAAGATGTAGGGCTGTTCACCCCTGTCTTCTAAATATGGCACTGGTTTTACAATGTGCAAGCGGGGCCTGCGTTTCACTAGTCTCTCAACGCAGGGGGTGGAAATCTCTGACCCTGGGCTGTTTATCCCGGGTCACTCGTTCTCTGGGGTAATTTCCTCCCCCTCTGTACTCCTGCCCTGTTGCTTGCTCTTTCAGCTACAGTCGAATTAAATTCCTTGCCTCAAACTGGGTATTGGCAGCAAAATCCCCCTGTGCTCATTATCCGATCAGTGCGTTAGTGTCCCCTTTGTGGAGGCTTCAATCAGCCCTTCGGGAGGTGCCGTCGCATCTCTCCGATGTGCGTGTAGGCCGGGCGGTGCTGGGTCCCTGAGGCCTTTCCGGCAAGGCCGCTCCTATCCAGTGTCTTCGCCCGGTCTTCCCTCAGTTCGTGTGCCCCCCGGGCCCTGTGTCCTATGGGGCCGATCCGCCCTCACTGGATGGGGATCTCCGGGCCTGCACTCACCCAGATGTAGCGCCATCGGCTTGGCGGGAGAGAGGCCGCCACTTGAGTCTCTCAAGTCTCGGCCCGTCAGCATGCAGGGACGAGCTCCGGTCGCGCGAGTCGCCTCTCCTGCCAGCCCTCTGTGTCGCAGATGTTCTTGAAAATTTGGCACCAGCACAGTTCCGGGGGATGTTCCAGAAGTGCGGCGCGTCTCTGCCGCCGATCTGCACCACCACCGCTCTCCGCGCTGGGCTCGCCGCAGGATATTGTGGTGGTCAGCAGCAACAAACCACACGGATACTCTTGTACAATACCAGGGGTAGAGAGCAGCAAGAATCAGACGTCTATGGTGGCAAAAAAGGTAGGATTATAGTCAGGAGTATTGTAGGGCAGTCGGAGCACTGACGATTAGGACTAGCTGGCCATGCTGCTGGTCATGCCCCCCTAGGGCATATTTATTATAACATGTTTGCAGAGGGATATTTTCCCTCCCACTGGAAACAGGCCTCGATTCTCCCCCTATTAAAAAAAGACAATCTGAATGCCCAGGACCATAATAACTACCGACCAATATCAAGACTTCCTTTCGCCGCCAAGCTGGTAAAAAAAGTAATGAACCAACAACTTTCAGAATACTTAGAGGAAAACTCTTTGCTGAATGACACCCAACATGGTTTTAGAAAACACCACAGCACAGAATCGGCCCTGGTGATAGGAACAGAGGAAATACGAGAAGTACTCGATAGGGGTGGGACAGCTGCGCTGATCCTCTCGGATATTTCCGCAGCTTTTGAGAGATATTGGCTGACTGTATGCACAGGCTAGGGATAGGAGGAAAAGCTTTTGATCTCTTGCAACCTTTCCTGGCAAACAGACAAAATAATGTGAAGATGGGCCAGTTTGTCTCCAGGTCTTTTTCCCTGCCCTGTGGAGTACCCCAGGGCTCAGCACTGAGCCCAACTCTGTTTAACCTTTACGTTACTCCACTTGCGTCCATTATTAAAAAATCGGGCTTCTCCCTGGCATCATATGCCGATGATATCTAAATTGTGGTATCATTGGCAAATCCTGAAAGCAATTTGCTCATGTATGAGTAAGGTGAGCAATTGGATGGACTACAATTGCCTTAAAATGAATGCCAATAAAACTGAGGTTATCATCTTCGGTAATAATCCTTCCTTCTGGACATCGGACTGGTGGCCACCTGAGATGGACTCTTTACCCGAACCCTCAAACAAAGTAAGAAATTTAGGTTTCCTGGTAGACAAGGAACTGTAGTTTAAGGACCAAGTAAACAAACTAACTTCGGCCGCTTTCTGCTCCTTAAGACTAATAAAAAAGATAGAAAAATATCTGCCCCAGAACTACTCAAAACCGTAACAATGGCACTCATTCTCACGAGGATTGATTACTGCAACAGTCTGTATCTTACACTTGCAATGGGTCTCATAAAGAGGCTTCAGATACTGCAAAACACTGCGGCTCGCTTCATTTTTAAAATTCCGAATTATGAGTCAGCCAGAGGAGCAATTAGGAAATTACACTGGTTGCCAGTTAGGCAATGATGTAGTTTCAAAGCTCTCTGTATGGCCTATAAGTCTTTGCCTGGACTCGGGCCAGACCATTTCAAAAAGAAACTCAAATGGTACGTCCCAGCCAGGACACTTCGATCAGGCTCTGCTAGGAACCTGATTGTCCCCCTATTTAGGAAAGCCACCTAGGGTGGAAAGAGCTCTTTTAGGGCCACTGTGATGTTTGGAATAGTCTCCCACTGACATTAAAAGCTGCTCCCTCCCTACTTTCCATTTGAAGGGCCTTAAAGACCTGGCTTTTCACACAGGAGTAGAAGATATCTGCATATCTGCCTGATCTGAGAACGACTTTGTCACAGCCTAAATTGGACTTCGATAGCGCCAAGACACCCTAGGGCATGAGTTTGCGCTTTATAAGTTACATTTACATTACATTACATAGATAAAATGGTGGCCACAACTTTCTGTTCCAGTTGAGTCCAGCCAATCAGAGCATTCCCGTTGGCATGTGCATTCGCGATTAATCGTGAAACCACCGCGAAATATCCACGGCCAGAGATATCACTATAATTTTCAGCTTATATTTCTCAAAAACTACTGAACAGATTTACACCAAACAGGCAAAAGGCACTTTCTTGAACCAACATCTACCTCCCTGCCAAATTTGGTGTAAGTCCGCCAGTGGTTCGGGCTGTAGGTGTGGCTAAAGGTTCCTATGGGTATTAATATTAAAAATGCACCCTTATTTTGTACCCCAAATTCTCGGTCCCCACTGCACGGATCACCCCCACACTTTCCATGACAACCAGAACCTACCTTGACACTTTTTGGGACAATTTAATGAAGATTGGTCAAACAACGCCAAAGTTATAGGAAGTCAAAAAATGCTTTTCCTATGGAAACATGGTCCTAACTATAACCGCCAGTAGGTAATATATATATACATATTCACTGAAGAAACCATAGGTTTCAGGGACGTTATAGTTAGAAATTATCATTTAAAAAACCTTTGAAATTCACAGAAAAAACCACAGGTTTCAGGGACTTTATAGTTAGTTAGACATTTCACTCGTAAAAAACCAGAGAAATTCAGCCGTTATAGTTAGTTGAGCTAAGTAAACTCACGCCCCGCAATAAACTGCTGATGACATCACATATTACATCACTCATGACATGCTAAGTGACATCACTGATGACATCACTGATGACATCTCAAATGACATCACTGATGACATCACTGTAATATATATATATATCCTACTGGCGGTCGCCAGTAGGTAGTTATAGTTAGGACCTTGTTTCTATTAAAAAAACATTTTTTCTTTTGCCAATATCTTTGGCGCCGTTTCACAAATCTTCGCGAAATTTTCCAAACTAATGACCAGCTCAGGTCAGCTCCTGTCTTGAAAGTTTGGGGGTGATTCATCAAGCGGCGGCCGAGAACAAAGGGGGGTCCCAAAACGCGTTTTCCCCATGTTAATTTCCATAGGAATTTTGGAACAGGCTACAGCCCGAACTGCTGAACGGAATTACACCAAATTTGTCAAAAAGGTAACTCTTGGTTCAGAAAGCGACCTTTTTTAAATGGTGTAAATCGGTTCAGTAGTTCCTAAGAAATTCAAAAAATAAAAATATCGATATCTGAGTACCGAGGAGGATTCGCGAACCCTCCCGAGCACGAGCTTCACTCTGATATGCTGCCAACACTCCAAACCAGGAAGTGTTGGCATCCATCTTGTGACTCGGTAAAACCGAGTCACAAGCAAAAGGGTCAAAATACGATACAAAACAGAAAAGGGGGCAGGGCAGAAACACCCTGACCCCCTAGGCCTGCTCAGAGGGTCCCACAGGGACCCCCCAGGGCCTGAAAAAGCATTTTTTTTTTATACAGCAGAATTCGCGCTGGGTTCGCGAATCCTGCCGAGAAAATAAAAAAAAACAAAGTGCGGTAATGGGTCAATGTGTGATAATGGTGCAGGGGCCCGCGGGGGCCCCGTCAAGCCCTGGGGACCGCCACCTCCCCAAGGCTTGTTTGAAAAAAATGCATGGGGGAGCTCCTGCCCCCCACCCTGCCCCAGTGACCGCCACCTCCCGGGGCATCCTTAATTATGTGCAGGGGGCCTCACGGGCCCCCCAAGCCCCGGGGACCACCACCTCCCCGGGGCTTAAATGTCATTTAAAGAAGTGTGGGGGGGCTCCTGCCCCTCAGCACACTGTCTCGGGGACCACCACCTTCCCAGGGCAAACTTTAATTACTGGTAGAGGTCTGTTGCGGACCCCAGGCCCTGAGGACCACCACCTCCTCGGGGCTATTTTGATGAAGGGAGGGGGGCCGTGCGGCCCCCCTCCTGGAGCCCTTCATGGCCCTGGGGACCACCACCCCCAGGGCCGGCTCCTGCAATGTCCCGGGTGCCCACCCCGGGACATTGCCGTTTGCTATGGCAGGGCGGGAGCCATAGCAAACACTGAATGTCAGCAGCTCCCCTTGTCCAAAAGCAATGCTGGCTCCCGCAGGAGGTGGGGAGCCGGCAGGGACCGTGGGGTCATTGGGGCTCCCCCCACGGTCCCCAACATGAGGGCCGGCCCCGGGGGACGGGGTCCCCGGGGCCGGAAGTGGCCCGGGAGGTGGGCCACTCGGCCCCCCTCCCCTTTAGTTAATTTTTTTTAAACTGGAAGGCAGGCCCCGGAGCCCTAATTGGCCTCAGGAGGGGGGCCATGCGGCCCCCCTCTAAAATTTAAAATGAAGGCTGGCCAGGCCTCGGTGGATGGGGTCCTGGGTTCGCGAATCCTGCAGAGAAATGTTTTTAAAAAACGAAGTGCAGTCTTCCGCACTTCGTTTTCTTAAAGCCCCCGGGTGGGCCAGGTCCCGGGGGCAATGTGTGATAATGGTGTGGGGGCCTCGGGGACCACCACCTCCTTGGGGCTATTTTGATGAAGGGAAGGGGTGTTATAGGGATTCTGCACACACACAGAGCTATGCACAGGATAATAGGACCTCGGAATATAGTGGTGAGCCAAACATAAACCTTAGCACCTAAAACCCCAACCCAACTAGCCTTAGCGTCCCATTAGCAACAATGTACCAATGATTAGACAACCCAGAACACGGTATCTCTCTCTCTCTCAGGACTCGCAGTAGCAAGAACACCCTTTCGTCACTCACTCATACCTGTCCACAACCGGCGTAAGAAGAGACACAGTATAGGTTAAAATGTTTATTTCAACATACGTGCTCTAAGATACAGTACACGTGACAGTACTATCAGCATAATGCATAAGAATAATATAATCAGCATAGTTACAACTCCATAGAATACTAACGGGAAAGCATTTCATAAAGCAGTGGAAAGAGGGCTGAATGACCTTACCACCCTCCCCGTGCTAGTAGCTTTTGTATTATAAAAATAGAAGACCTCTGGGCTTTGACAAGCGAACCCCCATACCTCAGTCTCTAGTTGCCAGAACTACATCAGCAGACAATCACAGCTCTTCTCCCTCGAAAGGTTTTCTTCAAGTCCCTCTCAAGAGGGAAAAACGCAATAATAATAGCCCACCAATTTCCCCATGGCAGCTGTACATAGTGTTATGTCTAGGTGCGAGGGACTGGCCATATCAGCATAAACCAGGGACGTGTTTTTCGACCTTGTAACTGTTGTTCAGACTGAGCCCAAAGGGAACAGGAGAAAAGGTGAGAAACAGAAAATGCAGACAGTTGTAAAATAACTTGGCAGGAGCAGAGGGCGACAGGACAACGGCTAAGAGTTACGTGCGCAAAAGTCATCATGGCAGCCAGGCCTATGCCAACGTATCCAGGCAGGCCAGGAGGCCACAAACCACAAGACACCCTCCCCTGGACAGTCCATCGGCCAAGACTAAGGACGTAGACAGAGTTCAAAACACCTGAGCAGAACAGAGGCGTCCATAGTGGAAGGAGTTCTAATGGAGGACAACGAACGGGGAAAGGTAGCAAAAAGACAGTCAGCGAGGCAGTTCACGGACAGTGAACGGCAAACCAATCCAAAAACGTGGAAGTGCAGAAAAATGCTATACCGTCCAAGAGGACATCATTGGAATCGTCAGAAAACGTAGACGCCATCCAGTCCAACAGGTCAAAGCTGCAGGAATGCTCCTCAGAGGACGGAGCATCCAAAAGCAATGCGGGACAGCTTGCATGATATTCAATATAGCTTTGTTGTAGGAGATTCTGAGCAGCCGCCCAGATATCCCACTGTGCCAAAATCCCCAGTGCAGCCGCACGCGTCATGTAGCCTGCAACGGAACAGTCCCGTTCATGGGCCTCTAAGGGACCCATCAACCGAACAAAATCCGGAACAGACAACGACGTATTGGAGAGGCAATAATCCATGGCCCAGGTGAAAGGGCAGCGAATGCAAGACATCACAGGTTGCACGCAAGTGAAACACGCAAAGCGAAAAGAAAGGGTATAGGACACACTCAGTGTCGCCAACGGCAGAACTCCGAAACCAGATAGAAATGCGCTCACGGAGCAGCAGTAGGCGTCCGGGGTCGAGAAGGGCCCATCGGGGAGCAGCCATTGCGAAGGAAGCAGATCAACAGCAGTACACCAGCCGCCAAAGCAAGAATTAATGGAAAGCCACCAAAGATGCTGGAAAAAATAGAATGAATAAACGCCGGTATCACACCAAAAATAGTTTGGAAAGAGGACACTAGGCCGGACCGCACCACCTTAAAAAAATGCACTAGACTTACAGTGTTAGATGCGTTAAAAATACGGTGAATCAATTCACCGAAATGTTGTGGGAGGTTAGTGTTCAAAAGGGCCTGTATTTCACTGTGGGTACTTGCCACCTGGAGAACAAATGTCTCCCGGGCGGAAGTGAGCATAACCTCCTCGTTCAATATTAGCGCCTTTATTCTGCTCAGTTTATTGAAATCCGCCTCCATAGTAGGAATGGAAGGCCAAATAGAATTATCTATGATGTCGTGAGGGGGAGGAAAAAGCACATTCTTGCAGCAGACAACCCTGTGCGAAACAGTAACAATATAGGGGATGCCGGCCTGCATGTCACAGCAGTTGTCGTTATTTAAAAGCAAATAGCTACCATTTGTAAGCAAAGTAAAGGTAGGAGAAATAGCAGGAGCAGGAATGCCCCTTAACACACAAGCAAGATTCGGAGCAGAAACATTACAAGCTCCGTGCAATTTAATATGTTTACAAACAAGAGAATGTCCCACTGTTGAATCGCATGACTCCCCGTGAGAAAAACTTCCTTGTCATCTCTAAGGCATTTATACATGAAAGGGAGGGACCAAAGTTCATGCAGGAAGGCACTACCCAAAGGCTGGAAACGGCCCACAGGATAATGTTTCATGCATGAACTAGCCACACAGCAGAATCTATTTCCGCTACAGAGAATGGTAAGGGCTCCACTTTCTCGATATGTAACAGAGTGTAAACTGCATCTTTCATGGACATGAACTGCTGTTTGTCAGTTAAATTAAAAGGCAGAAATAAGGCAGTGGTGTTCAATAAATGCCAAGGAACCTTACCCAACTTAAGTGTTTGCAAAGTCCACGCAAATTGCATAACTGAACGTAATTGATTCTGACCATGATACAACACAGAAACATCATCTTGTACGATATCAACAACAGAGGACACAATATTCTCCAACGTGTAAATGCGGGAAGACAGGGTATTAATACTATTGTCTACAACAGCAAGCACCTTTTCCAAATTTGCTTGGTCTATTTCCCGTAAACGGGAAGCAGCCTCCATTTGCGATAGCTTCCAGAGTTCATTATAAGCTTCATAAATGAACCTCTTCGGTCTTGGACCACGAGGTCCCAATATAAAGTCGGACAGATCAATATTGTCTGAAAGGAGGGACAAATGTTGTTTAACAGAGTCTAGGGAAGAATGTTGCAACCATTGTTTACATAATTTACCAACAGAATAGGTGGTGACAGTACGGGAGTTAGAAAACCTAGGATCGGGCTTGTCCTGAGTATAGCCAGAAACTGTGTCATGAAAACGCAGTTGGCACTCGTTAGATGATATGGGCCAAGACAACCAAGGTGACTGAACAAGCGTAGAAATATTAAGCGAATTGTTCTGAAACAACACCTGTAAAAGTCGAAAGGGACATATTAAAGTGCGAGCTGTGGTTTAGAGTGGAAGACAGGGATGGAATTGATGGTGCATTCATTTGTTTTGTGGTAGCCAGACCCCAACACGTAGTCTGATAGATCGAAGCATTCAAAAACACCATTTGGGCTGGGATTAGGCAGGCACGGTGCAAGGCCTCGGTGCCTTGCACCTGCCAAGGCTTGGAGCCCCAGATTGACTTCAAATCCACCATTTCCGTCCAGTATTCATAACCACCCACAGCTAAGGCCTTTAAAAAGGAACTCGAATAAAGCAATTTAGTGTGGGTCAACATGAATTTCTGTGTGAATGGGGTGGGTAATTTGAAATAATAGGACCCAGGGTTCGATCTATTAAAATCAGTGAAATAAGTAAATTTATTTCTAAGAGTCCGGGAGCTACCCAATAAAGGGTTTGGGCAATGTTCCCATTGACTGTAGGTCACAGGGCTACCTAGTGCACTCGGTTTATGGACAAAATGGTTGCCCCAATGCTGGTAACAGTATAAATCGGCATAATTCGCAGAATTCATATACAAATCCTCAGCATTAAATGAAGCATAATATTTCAAATCAGCAAACAATGCTTCAACTGCATGCACATCCCAATCATCAGAATGAATATTACTTTTACTACATCACCCATGGAAACTCGAAGGACATTCGGTACATTAATAACTTCTGTTGGTCCATGAATTTGAAAATTTACCGCATCCCATACGATGCCATCAGCAACTGGAAAAGCTGAAATGTTCACCAATGTGTGGTCACGCTTCATGATGTGAGATGAGGAATGTGGAGCCAAAGTTCCAGCAACACTTTTCACAGCAGAGCGTTCAGGCAAATAGTGACCATTGATCAGTAGAAAAAACACTGTGACAAAGCCAATGGACATGAACAAAAAAATCAAGAAAAGTACCAACCAAATGTATGTCCAAGGGGGAATCAAAAAATTGTCTCTAAACCAGGATACGAAAATACTGAACTTGGACGGGACAATCGACGTGGTGGAATCCGAGTCAAAGGAATAACGTGTCGGGCTCAGTGGCGTTGTTGGTAAATGAGCCACAGATTCTGTTTCGGGATAGGTATACTCGTTCTCGTCAATGCAGGGGGTAACTGGAGGTTCGAGTATACTTTCAGGCAAATCAATCATCTCAATTGTAACATCAGTGACCGTTCGGGCAGTAGGGCCTCGAACACAAGTCCGGTAAATTGCAGGACAAGAGACCGCTGGTGTAACACTATTTAGGATCGGCCAGTTGTTGTAGCTTGACATTTTCCACTGAGATGTATCTGTTCTCCTTGCGACCAAGAAGCGGTGGTAAGATGACTGTACGTGTTCCCTTCAAACCCAGGACTGGAACCGGTGCACGATAAGAGGGGCCAAATTCCTTCTTGTTCTCCACCTTCTCTCGAACCAGGTCGCCAATCTTCGGAAGCCAGCCGGCAACCGGAATCTGCAATGCAGGGTCTGTGGCTGAGGGTAAATGTGCGATTGCAAGTTTGTCTTGGGCTTCTTGTAAGTCCTGTAACATAGTAGAATGGTTATCTACATCAAAGATGGCGGATTGCGCAGCCATGTCTAAACCATCAAGGTCAGGCACAAACATTCGTATGCCAAAGAGCATTTCGTATGGGGTCCGCCCACCCAGAGATCTTCTAGGGAGATTATTAAGTGCACGTTGTACGGTATACAAGTGGGCCAGCCAGTTCCTGCCAGTACCTAAGACCCTAGCTGTCAAGGATTGCTTTAAATCACGGTTCATTCGCTCCACAATTGAATTACCCTCAGGTCTGTATGGAGACGAAAACTTCACCCGTACCCCCAGTGAACCCATTGCGTCCTTGTACGCCTTAGAGGCAAACGCTGGACCTTGGTCAGAATGGAAGGTACCGCATGGCGAAGATTCCCACAAAGATACGCAAATACCTGATGACATTTCGAGCGTCAGCACTCCTTTGTGGCCAGACCCAGATGAAACGTGTGCACGAGTCCACTGCCACTAAGATATATTTATAGGCAGTGTCTGAAGAAAATGGACCGCAGTGATCCAAGTAAACACACCCGAAGGGTCTATTTAGAAATGTAGAGCGAGGTCTGTGGTGGTCGTGTAACCGTAGAAGGCTTAATCTGTTGACACACGTCACAAGAAAGCACATAAGTACGGGTGTCTTTATATAAACCACGCCACCAGTACCGCTGCTGCAAGATGGAAACGGTCGCAGACACTCCAGCATGAGTCGAAGCCATGCCTTCGTGTGCAGCCGTTATCAAGGAAAGTCTGCGGTCCGCGTTGGGGATCAGCCGATCACCAACGTCGGGTATTGTTACATAGGGAGCCTGTTCGGGACCTAACTGATAAGAATATTTGGAAGGAAAACCCCTAGGGTAATTAGCACCTTCCTGTGTTGCAGCAATAGCTGCTAAAATATCAGTATCAATTTTAGACATGGATCTAGTAACTGCTGCAACTGAACACGTGACTACTGCTGATTTGGCCGCTTCGTCTGACAAACCGTTACCAACAGCGTGTGCGCCCACCCACTGATGGCCAAGGGTGTGAACCACCTGTGTAAGTGGCAGACGTTGTCTCAATTCTGCCACCCGAACCCAAAGCATTTTATGCTTAATTGTGCTACCTTTAGCGTCTCTATAGTCATTTTGCGACCAAAAGAACAGATTGTCATTGTAAGATTGAACACAGTAGTAAGAATCGCATACAATTAGAGTGGTCACATCCGGAGTGAGCGAACTCAAGCGCGAGCACCAATGCGCGCAGCTCGGCCAATTGTGCAGTACTGTCCCCGAGTGCCTGAGTGTGCACCACAGTGGATTTGAACTTTCCGTTCACGAAAGTACCTGCAACAATAGCACATGCGGCAGAATAAGCATGCTTGGACCCTGTGGCCGGTTGTGCCGAACCATCGGTGTAGATCACGCAGTCGTAATCCTCAAGCGGGAGCAATGACAGAGAAGGAGGATGAACGAATTCATACTGTAAAAACTCCTGGGTCTGTAGAGATGAATCAAAGATGAAAGTGACATCCGGAGACGTCAAAGAGGTTGCCCATTGAATCCAACGGGGGTGCAACGCCTTAGAGTTTGGGACACTCGCCTTTGTCACTGCCTCTAGGGCAGGATATGGTGTTACCACCAGAATGCGCCTTCCCTGTGCCAGTGAGCGTTCCTTTAGAATCGCCATCTGCACTGCAGTCAGAACTTTCTCCACAGATGAAAAGCGCATTTCTGCGGAAGTGTATAGATGTGACTTGTACGCGATCGGTACTGTGTCACCTTCGTTAAAGGTTAAGTACGTGAAACCCACTGCCCCCGGAATTATTCTGATCACAAGGTTTGTGTGGTTATCACGCATCAACAAGTATTTAGACTCAAGAAGGTCTGTCTGCAAAGACTGCAGAATGGAGGAATGCTCCGGAAGCCAACAAGACTTCGAAAAGTTTGGTTGTATCAAGGCATACAATGGCTTGATACGCTGGGCGTATTCGGGAATATAAGTATGCCCGAAGTTCAGGAAACCCAGCAAAGACTGAAGTTTTTTCAGAGTAGTAGGAGGGCACAAAAGTGCAAATTTTTCCAAAAAGTGGGGGGCTAAGCCCTTACCTTCATTGTTGAGCTCGTAGCCCAAAAACAAAACTGTTAATTCAGCAATGTGTGATTTGGCAAAGTTAAACTTATAACCTAATACCGCAAACTCGAGAATAATGAGGTCCACTCTGGAAAGATGCAGGTATAACTCGTCGTCTGTCAGATAAATATCATCGACGTACGAACATGCATCTGGGTCTATGCCGTCTAACAAAGAGACAACACGGGCTGCGAACACACCTGGACTGTTTTTGTAGCCCATAGGGAGTCGCCTTAATTTGAATTGCTTACCACCGGAGGTGAAAGCGCTCCATTAGCTACACTCCGTGGCTAAGTTGTGCGTGTAAAATCCATTGCATAAGTCAAGTGTCGTTTTATTCTTTTTACGAACAAGACTGTCTACAAGCGCAGAACTGTGGGTATTTTGCACCGCAAAGGTCCGACAATGAGAGTTCAAATGCCGGTAATCCAATACTAGGCGGTACGATCCATCGGGTTTAGAAACCGCGAAAAGGGGATTATTCATGGGTGATACGCATGTTTCTATTACTCCCTGATATTCTAACTGAGTCAGAATTTCAGAAACGGGGCCTTTGGCTTCATGTTTAATGGGATATTGGGGTTGCGGCTGTGGTAGGGACCGTAAAGGTATCTCATGGGGGGGAGAATCTTCATCCCAACCCACGTGGTTGCGGTATAACGCAGGAGCCAGGGACACAGCCCACTCAGCTGCAAGAGCCTCCGCTTTGTCCTTTGGGACATGTCGAGAAAAGCTCGGAAGGATTACCTCCTCCCTTTACGCGCAGCAAGTACGAATGGGGGTGGCCAATCCGCCTCCGCTAACAAAATGTCGTATGAAGAGGTCAGATGTTCCCAAAAAATCCCTTTAATTACAAGCTGTATATCACCTTCAATTTGAATGGCGATATTAAATAGTCTGTCAGGGGGTGCCACTATGGTGTCGGCTGTTTCAACAGTAATGAATGTTTCAGTTGCTGTCGCCTCCATATGAGGACGTAGCGCCTCTCGCACTATGGTAACTTCCGCTGCGCTGTCTAGGAGGGTTACTGCCGTCTAACAAAGAGACAACACGGGCTGCGAACACACCTGGACTGTTTTTGTAGCCCATAGGGAGTCGCCTTAATTTGAATTGCTTACCACCGGAGGTGAAAGCGCTCCATTGGCTACACTCCGTGGCTAAGTTGTGCGTGTAAAATCCATTGCATAAGTCAAGTGTCGTTTTATTCTTTTTACGAACAAGACTGTCTACAAGCGCAGAACTGTGGGTATTTTGCACCGCAAAGGTCCGACAATGAGAGTTCAAATGCCGGTAATCCAATACTAGGCGGTACGATCCATCGGGTTTAGAAACCGCGAAAAGGGGATTATTCATGGGTGATACGCATGTTTCTATTACTCCCTGATATTCTAACTGAGTCAGAATTTCAGAAACGGGGCCTTTGGCTTCACGTTTAATGGGATATTGGGGTTGCGGCTGTGGTAGGGACCGTAAAGGTATCTCATGGGGGAGAATCTTCATCCCAACCCACGTGGTTGCGGTATAACGCAGGAGCCAGGGACACAGCCCACTCAGCTGCAAGAGCCTCCGCTTTGTCCTTTGGGACATGTCGAGAAAAGCTCGGAAGGATTACCTCCTCCCTTTACGCGCAGCAAGTACGAATGGGGGTGGCCAATCCGCCTCCGCTAACAAAATGTCGTATGAAGAGGTCAGATGTTCCCAAAAATCCCTTTAATTACAAGCTGTATATCACCTTCAATTTGAATGGCGATATTAAATAGTCTGTCAGGGGGTGCCACTATGGTGTCGGCTGTTTCAACAGTAATGAATGTTTCAGTTGCTGTCGCCTCCATATGAGGACGTAGCGCCTCTCGCACTATGGTAACTTCCGCTGCGCTGTCTAGGAGGGTTACTGCCCACGTCCAATTCAGGAGTCTCGTTCTCACCGTCTGTGGCATATTTCACTTTTACAGCGGCAACTTTCTTCTTCTGAAATTGTGGGCGAGAACGTTGAAAGTCTTCTGCTTTCCCTCTGACTTGTTGTTGAGGTTGATCTCGTCCCTGGGGAGCCTCTCGACCCCTTCCTCTATCCAGCCGATCCCCTCCACTGGCTTGTGAAGTTGTCTGTGCCTGTGAAGAACGAGGAGAACGCGTATCAGGGATCTGAAACCTATCCGGAGATTTAATTCTCACTCTATCGCGCAAATCATATGTGCGTTCAAAGAGACAGAAGCCGGGGATGCGCCTCGCGACCCCGGCTTCTTTGTTGCTTACCCTGTTTTTCAACCTCCAGCTCTTTTAGTAAAAACTGGTTTCTCATCCTTTTCAGATTGAGTTTTAGGTTGTTGTTGTTGTTGCGATTGTGTTTGCTGTTTTGCAAAAGGCTTATTGCCCAGGCTATTTCGGCCAATAGTTTTATAAGCTTGGGTTATAATTTTCGGTAATTCGCGTGGCTTGTCCAATTCCGGGACCAAAGCCAAAGCATTAGCTACTTGAAAGTTCACTGCATCGCCCTTGACATTTGCAAGGATCAGCTCAGCTACTACTTCGAACACTCCCACCAGTCTCATCCCTAATTCCACAGCCGCTTCAGGGCCATGTTCATCCTGTACTTTTTAATTACAGAGGGAGAACCGTCATGGAAGGAGTGCCGAAACACTTCGAATAAACTGCTGCGAACACCCTACCCCAGTTGTTGCATGCTGTCAACTCGGGGATTAAGTCTTTTGGCAAACTAATTGTAAGAATTCTATGTTTATCCACCGGTGTTGTATTTGGAAAAACTGCCTCCAACTGGTCAAATGTTTTTGCAAGCCAATAAGGAAAATCATCCTTATTTTGTGGACGTTTGCCCATCACTGAGTTCACCATGACGGGACTTATGGTCACTCCGCCTGCAGCAGCTGGATGGCCCGCAACTCCAGGTGGGGCCCCCTGGATGTTGCCTGTAACATATTGCACTAAAGCGCGATGCACTCGCACCAAAGCCGAATACATATTGCGCAGGTCAGCGACTGGTCGCTGCATATATCGCGGATGTGGGGTGTACCCGGCCAAAACAGGCCAAGTGGCCCCGTCAATAGACAAGGGGCCAAACGAACCATTGTTACCGGTTGTGGGAGGGCGCCATCAAACCACACAAGGTGCTGCCAAGCCGTGAGCGGTACTTCAAGATTAGTATAAGGTCTATAGGCAGCAGGAACAACAGTGGGTTCATATTCATGGAACAGATTATCGTTCGCTTCCACCGCTGGAAAGGTGACCCAAGAGTAGAATACTTCAAAGTGGAAAGCCGGATCGGCTTGAACCACAAAGATTAGTTCGACTCCCGTGTCCGGCACTCCATACACCCTTAAGTGATCACGGAGCGCAGTGCGGCTATGTGCCGCTATGTTTACACGCGCCATTACGATCGGGGTTGTTCGACAACCTAACAGTAGGCAGCACAATAGAGGGTTCGATTAAAAAACCTTTTAATAACTTCAAGCTTGAAAGAACCTACAAAAACGTCAATATAAGAGATATTACCGTCACACACGCTTCCGGAAGCGTCCGTGAGGGTTGTTGTGGACAAGCACAAGCACTACTCAAGCGTCTCGCAGATAAGCAGCCCCACTCGTTGGTCGCGCCATGTTATAGGGATTCTGCACACACACAGAGCTATGCACAGGATAATAGGACCTCGGAATATAGTGGTGAGCCAAACATAAACCTTAGCACCTAAAACCCCAACCCAACTAGCCTTAACGTCCCATTAGCAACAATGTACCAATGATTAGACAACCCAGAACACGGTATCTCTCTCTCTCTCTCTCTCTCTCAGGACTCGCAGTAGCAAGAACACCCTTTCGTCACTCACTCATACCTGTCCACAACCGGCGTAAGAAGAGACACAGTATAGGTTAAAATGTTTATTTCAACATACGTGCTCTAAGATACAGTACACGTGACAGTACTATCAGCATAATGCATAAGAATAATATAATCAGCATAGTTACAACTCCATAGAATACTAACGGGGAAAGCATTTCATAAAGCAGTGGATAGAGGGCTGAATGACCTTACCACCCTCCCCGTGCTAGTAGCTTTTGTATTATAAAAATAGAAGACCTCTGGGCTTTGACAAGCGAACCCCCATACCTCAGTCTCTAGATGCCAGAACTACATCAGCAGACAATCACAGCTCTTCTCCCTCGAAAGGTTTTCTTCAAGTCCCTCTCAAGAGGGAAAACGCAATAATAATAGCCCACCAATTTCCCCATGGCAGCTGTACATAGTGTTATGTCTAGGTGCGAGGGACTGGCCATATCAGCATAAACCAGGGACGTGTTTTTCGACCTTGTAACTGTTGTTCAGACTGAGCCCAAAGGGAACAGGAGAAAAGGTGAGAAACAGAAAATGCAGACAGTTGTAAAATAACTTGGCAGGTGCAGAGGGCGACAGGACAACGGCTAAGAGTTACGTGCGCAAAAGTCATCATGGCAGCCAGGCCTATGCCAACGTATCCAGGCAGGCCAGGAGGCCACAAACCATAAGACAGGGGGCCGCGCGACCCCCTCCTGGAGCCCTTCATGGCCCTGGGGACCACCACCCCCCAGCGTCGGCTCCTGCAATGTCCCGGGTGCCCACTCCCGGGACATTGCCGTTTGCTATGGCAGGGTGGGAGCACGGCTCCCGTCCTGCCATAGCAAACACTGCTTTGCTTCCAAGAAGCAAAGCAGAATTGCTTTTGGGCAAGGGGAGCTTCATGTCAGCAGCTCCCCTTGTCCAAAAGCAATGCCTCAGGAGGCGGGGAGCCGGCAGGGATGGTGGGGGCATTGGGGCTCCCCCCATGGTCCCCAACTTGAGGGCCGGCCCCGGGGGATGGGGTCCCGGGGCCAGAAGTGGCCTGGGAGGGGGGCCACTCTGCCCTCCTCCCATTTAATTATTATTTTTTTTTAAACTGGAAGGCCGGCCCCGGGGGATGGGGTCCCCGGGGCCATAATTGGCCTCAGGAGGGGGGCCACGTAGCCCCCCTCTAAACTTTAAAATGAAGGCTGGCCAGGCCTCGGGGGATGGGGTCCCCGGGGCCAGAAGTGGCCTAGGGAAGGGGGGCCGCGTGGCCCTCCTCCCGTAATTAAATAAAAAAATGAGGCCAGGCCCCGGGGGATGGGGTCCCTGGAGCCAATAGTGGCCCAGGGAATTGTATTAATAATTAAAAAAAATAATAAACGAGGCCATGCCCCGGGGGATGGGGACCCCGGGGCCGAAATCGGCCTCGGGAGGGGGCCGCCCGGCCCCCTTCCCGTTTTTTTTTTAAAGGGTCAGGCCTTGGGGTATGGGGTCCCCAGGGCCTTCAAAATATTAAGAGAAGGGGAGCCACACAGCCCCCTTCTAACAAAAAAAAGAAAAGCTGCATCTCCCTGGAGGCCCCGCCCCCTCCCTGTACCACTCTGCAAACGCGCCTCCTGGCACATTCTAAATTGGGGGATTAAGTCCCCTTGAATCCTGAGGGTCCCTGGGGGCCAACTAGCCCACCAGGTACCTCCAGTAAGTCCCACACAGTGGGATTGCTGAGAGGTGGTCCGAGGCCACGCCCCTTTTTACACCACTCTGCAAACGCATCTCTTGGCGCATTGCTGGTGCGGCAAAGAGGTCCTCTTGTGTCCTGAGGACCTCAGGACTAAAGTGGACTTCATCCCCTGGGCAGCAGTGCGCCAGGAGGCGCGTTTGCAGAGTGGTGTAAAAAGGGGGCGTGGGCCGTATATATTCACTGAAAAAAGCACAGGTTTCAGGGACGTTATAATTAGTTGGACATTTCACCCGTACAAAACCAGAGAAATTCAGCCATTATAGTTAGTTGCACTAACGATAACTCACGCCCCCACAATGCACTGCTGATGAGATGACGTCACATATTACATCACTCATGACATGGTCAGTGACATCACTCATGACATCACTGATGACATCTCAAATGACATCACTGATGACATCATGGATGACATCATCCACTTAATATCTGATGCACCTCTTCACACCATAACATAACATTTGATACATTCACTATAAAATACAGAGTAGCATTCTTGAAACCATAGGCACACCAATGCCAGTCAGTACATACCCATTCACTGATTCATAGGTGTACATACATATACTCATTCACCCATACAGTCACTCATTCACGCAGTCACTCATCTATACAGCCACTGATATATGCAATCATATACCCATACAGACACACACACACTGCCACTCACCCATAGAGTTACTCACACACCTAGTCAGTCACGCAAAGAATTAATCCCATTGCCATTTACTCACCTACAGAGTTATACACACACCACCTCACTTATTAATACAGATACTAACACATACTTACTCTCTTATACAATCACTGACACAAGTATACACTCATCCATACAGTCACTCTCACAATCCTTACTCTCACATATAGTCACTTATATACTGCAATACTTACATATACTGCCTTTCACATATGTAGTTACTCACACATATACCACTGAGATATCCACTCACTCATGAACACAGCCATATGCACACTCACTCACCCATACAGCCCTTCGCACATGGACTCATGAACATATACACCCAGTGAATCACCCACTCACACATACATGCAGGGAGTTTCACCCCCCCACCAACTCACACAGACACTCAGGCAATCATACAGGTACTCAGACAACCAATCATTAATCCATATAGACACTCATGTAGCTACTCACCAACTCATGCAGCCACTTACACACCAACTGACAGACTGATACAGATATTCATACAGATTAGTCATTCACCCATGCATTCACTAAGACATGTGTAATCACTCACTTATACAGTCAGTCACACACCCACAAAATCATCCATACAGACACCCATACACCCACTCATTCTTCAATACACCTTGGCGTGTATACAGATAACATTCTTAAACTTTTAAGAAACACTCAGTCACTGGATGATGTCATCAGTGATGTCATCAGTGATGTCATTTGAGATGTCATCAGTAATGTCACTGACCATGTCATGAGTGATGTAATATGTGACGTTATCAGCAGTGCATTGCGGGGCCACGAATTATAGTTAGCTCAACTAACTATAACGGCCGAATTTCTCTGGTTTTGTGCGAGTGAAATGTCCAACTAACTATAACGTCCCTGAAACCTTTGGTTTTTTCAGTGAATTTCTAAGGTTTTTTTAACTGCTAATTTCTAACTATAACGTCCCTGAAACCTATGGTTTTTTAAGTGAATTTCTTAGGTTTTTTAAATGCTAATTTCTAAATATGCCTACATAGGTAGGACATGTGCAGAAAGAGGAAGAAATGCGCAGAAAGAAGCAAGAGAAGTGCAGAAAGAACCAACAGAGGTGCAGAAAGAGGCCTACTTTGACTGCACCTCACAAAAGACTCATACAAAGTAGCCTAATCTCTAATCCTTCTCCCAAGATGTTTTAAACCTCACTTTTCTCTTGAAGGTTCACTATTAATCGACTGCTCAGAATATTAGGCCTAGCTACCAAATATAAAACAGCAATCCTAAGCATATCACTGTTGTAAGTCTGACCAAGTTTGTGAAGGTATGCATACGTGTCTCTGCTTTTACCGAGTGACATGTTACATAAAAATAAACATACAAATACTTGAATACCTGTGTTTCAAACAGCATACTCTGTAAATATGTGTACAAAAAGGTATATGTATTTCTTTCTGCTCATAATATAGGGCATATGGGTATTCAATAGTATACTTGAGGGGCTCTATAACACTTATATACATAAGACATCTCTGCCTGTGCAACTGAATGACAGAGCAGAACTGAGAACATTTAACCACCTATAGAAGAAGCTACCCACTTTTTAAGCTACCATCTTCAGATGCATAACACAAGTGAGAATACATATATACAAGTAGACATACACCTCAGTCACAAGAGCACGCTGCCCTTTAAACTTGACAGCTTGCACTTCACATTTGAGTACAGAAAGAGGCGAGAGAAGTACAGAAAGAAGCAAGAGATGTACAGAAAGAAACACAAGAAGTGCAGAAAAAAGGAACAGAGGTGCAGAAAGAGGCAACAGGGGTACAGATAGAGGGAAGAGGGGTGGAGAAAGAGGCAAGGGGCTGCAGAAAGAAGCAAGAGAGCTGCAGAAAGAAACAAAAGAAGTGCAGAAAGAAGGAACAGAGGTGCAGAAAGAGGCAGGTAAGAGTGGTACAGAAAGAAGCAAGAGAGGGGCAGAAAGAATCAAAAGAAGGACATAAAGAAGGAACAGAGGTGCAGAAAGAGGCAAGAGGGGTGCAGTAAGCGGGAAGAAGGGTGCAGAAAGAGGCACAAGAGGTAAAGAAAGAAGCAAGAGAGGTGCAAAAATAAGCACGAGATGTGCAGAAAGAAGCAACAGAGGTGCAGAAAGACGGATGAGGGGTAAAGAAAGTAGCAAGCAAAGTACAGAAAGAAGCAACAGAGATGAAAAAAGGGGGTAGAGGGGTGGAGAAAGAGGCAAGAGGGGTGCAGAAAGAAGCAAGAGAGGTACAGAAATAAATAAAAGAAGTGCAGAAAGAAGCAAGCGATTTGCAGAAAGAAACAAAAGAAGTGCAGAAAGAAGGAACAGAGGTGCAGAAAGAGGCAAGAGGGGTGGAGAAAGAGGGAAGAGGGGTGCAGAAAGAGGCACAAGGGTTGCAGAAAGAAGGGACAGAGGTGCTGAAAGAAGCATGAAGAGTGCAGAAAGAAGCAACAGAGGTGTAGAAAGAGGGATGAGGGGTGGAGAAAGAGGCAAGAGAAGTGCAGAAAGAAGCAACAGAGATGCAAAAAGGGGGAACAGGGGTGGAGAAAGTGGCAAGAGGGGTGCAGAAAGAAGCAAGAGAGGTGCAGAAAGAAACAAAAGAAGTACAGAAAGAAAGAACAGGGGTGCAGAAAGAAGCAAGAGGGGTGCAGAAAGAGGGAAGACGGGTGCAGAAAGAAGCACGAGTGGTGCAGAAAGAAGCAAGAGAGGTATAGAAAGATGCAAGAGGAGTGCAGAAAGAAGCAACAGAGGTGCAGAAAGAGGAAAGAGGGGTGCAAAAAGAGGGAAGAGGGACGCAAGAAGCAAGAGATGTGCAGAAAGAAACAAAAGAAGTGCAGGAAGAAGGAACAGAGGTGCAGAAAGAGGCAGGAGGAGTGCAGAAAGAGGGAAGCGGAGTGCAGAAAGACGCAAGGGGGTGCAGAAAGAAGTAAGAGAGCTACAGAAAGAAACAAAAGAAGTGCAGAAAGAAGGAACAGAGGTGCAGAAAGAGGCAAGAGGGGTGCAGAAATAGGGAAGAGGGATGCAGAAAGAAGCGAGAGGTACAGAAAAAACAAAGGAAGTGCATAAAGAAGGAACAGAGGTTCAGCACAAGGCAAGAGGGGTGCGGGAAGAGGGGTGTGAAAGAGGCACAAGGGGTGCAGAAAAGAAGCAAAAAGATGCAGAAATAAGTAACAGAGGTGCAGAAAGAGGGAAGAGGTGTGGATAAAGAGACAAGAGAAGTGCAGAAAGAAGCAACAGAGATGCATTAAGGGGGAAGAGTGGTAGAGAAAGAGGCAAGAGGGATGCAGAAAGAAGCAAGAAAGGTGCAGAAAGAAACAAAAGTAGTGCAGAAAGAAGGAACAGAGGAGCAGAAAGAGGCAGGAGGAGTGCAGAAAGAGAGAAGAGGGGTGCAGAAAGAGGCATGAGGGGGTGCAGAAAGAAGCAAGAGAGGTACAGAAAGAAACAAGAACAGTGCATAAAGAAGCAGCAGAGATGCAGAAAGGGGGAAGTGGGGTGGAGAAAGAGGCAAGAGGGATACAGAAAGAAGAGAGTTGCAGAAAGAAGGAACAGAGGTGCAGAAAGAGGCAAGAGGGGTGAAGAAAGAAGGAAGAGGGGTGCAGAAAGAGGCACAAGGGTTGCAGAAAGAAGGTACAGAGGTGCAGAAAGAAGCAAGAGAAGTGCAGAAAGAAGCAACAGAGGTACAGGAAGAGGGATAAGGGGTGGAGAAAGAGGCAAAAGAAGTGCAGAAAGAAGCAACAGAGATGCAACAAGGGGGAACAGGGGTGGAGAAAGTGGCAAGAGGGGTGCCGAAAGAAGCAAGAGAGGTGCAGGAAGAAACAAAAGAAGTGCAGAAAGAAGGAACAGAGGTGCAGAAAGAGGCAAGAGGGGTGCAGAAAGAGGGAAGAGGGGTGCAGAAAGAGGCACAAGGGTTGCAGAAAGAAGGGACAGAGATGCTGAAAGAAGCAAGAAAAGTGCAGAAAGAAGCAACAGAGGTGCAGAAAGAGGGATGAGGGGTGGAGAAAGAGGCAAGAGAAGTGCAGAAAGAAGCAACAGAGATGCAAAAAGGAGGAACAGGGGTGGAGAATGTGGCAAGAGGGGTGCAGAAAGAAGCAAGAGAGGTGCAGAAAGAAACAAAAGAAGTGCAGAAAGAAAGAACAGAGGTGCAGAAAGAAGCAAGAGGGGTGCAGAAAGAGGGAAGATGGGTGCAGAAAGAAGCACAAGTGGTGCAGAAAGTAGCAAGAGAGGTGTAGAAAGAAGCAAGAGGTGTGCAGAAAGAAGCAACAGAGGTGCAGAAAGAGGCAAGGGGGTGCAAAAAGAGGGAAGAGGTATGCAGAAAGAGGTACAAGGGGTGAAGAAAGAAGCAAGAGATGTGCAGAAAGAAACAAAAGAAGTGCAGAAAGAAGGAACAGAGGTGCAGAAGGAGGCAGGAGGAGTGCAGAAAGAGGGAAGCAGGGTGCAGAAAGACGCAAGGGGGTGCAGAAAGAAGCAAGAGAGCTGCAGAAAGAAACAAAAGAAGTAATGTAATGTAATGTAAAATAGATTTCTATAGCGCACTACCACCCTACGGGTATCTTGGCGCTGAGAGAATACCTTGTTGTTATAAGCATGCTAGATCAGTCACCCTGGAAAATACAGGAACTTGGTTAGAGAGAGCAGGGGAGAACCATACGAAATCAGAAGATGGATCAGTGACATTGCATCTGTGTATTATTTCTCCCTCGGGAATAACCATGTCTTCAATATCTTCCTAAATTGCATTACATTCTCACTCAGCCTGATGTTGGATGGAAGCTCATTCCACAGTCGTGAGGCCACTGAGCTAAAAGCTCTTCCTCCTGTCCTAGCTCTTTTAAATCTTGGGATGTTGACCAGATTTGCTGTTAACGAGCAGAGATTTCTTGCAGGAATATACCACGTAAATTTCCTCCACAATGGGCTAGGGCCCAGGCCATGTACTGCCTTAAAAACAATGCAGAGAGATTTAAAATAAATCCTCTGCTGTATCGGTAGCCAATGTAGGTCTCTTAGAGCTAGGGATGCTGAAGATCTGCGCTGCCGATTTAAGGCCAGCTTTGCTGCTATTGTTTGGATTCTTTGCAGCTTCAGTATTGTGGAGTTAGGGACTCCAAGACACAGGTAGTTGCAATAGTCCAACCTGCTCAAGATAACACTCCTCACCACTTGTATTCTGGCAGAGACTGGTAGCAGCGGGAGAATCTTACGTAGAGCTCTAATCAAGGAGAGGCAAGTGCCGACTGTTTTTTTAACTTGTGAATCCAATTGGAGATTGTTGTCCATCAGCACCCCCAGATTGCGTACTGTTTTAGTTGGAATTAACAGGCTATCCGCAGGGGTAAGCCGGAAGTCAACAGGAAGGGGACAAGCTATTTTGCTTGTGGTACAGAAGACAACTTCTGTTTTGTCTCCATTAAATTGGAGAAAGTTATTTCTAAGCCAGTTTATAGTGCTTTCCATGCACTGATGAAATATATCCATGGAGATTGCTTTATCTCCTTCCAGCGAGAACATGAGCTGAGTATCGTCAGCATAGTTGACCAGTTCCACTCCAAAGGATTTAATGATGGGGATAAGTGGGCGTAGGTAGATATTGAATAAAATCGGGCTGATAGCAGAGCCCTGCGGGACCCCGTGAGGAACAGCAGTCCTTAATGATGTAAAAGGTTGGCTGCTCACTGCCTGCGTCCTGTCCACTAAATAGGACTGAAGCCATTTTAATGCTTGACCTTTAACTCCAATATTTCCGAGTCTTTTTAACAGGATACTATGGTTCACCGTGTCAAATGCTGCTGACATATCCAGCAGCACCAGGACAACCAATTTTCCATTGTCAGCTCGCATTCTCATGTCATCAAACATAGTTACTAGGGCTGTTTCTGTTCCGTGCTCCGGACGGAATCCAAATTGCAATTCATCCAGTAGATGATTAACCTCTAGGTAGTGGGGCAGAGACTTGCTCACTATTCGCTCGAGGATTTTGACTGGATAAGGTAGTAAGGAGATAGGTCTATAACTAGACATCGCAGAGGGATCAAGTGTTGGTTTTTTAAGTAGCGGGGTCACTACTGCCTGTTTCCAGCATTCTGGGACCTCTCCTTCCTGTAGCGATTGGCAGCATATCTGGCGCAACCGGGGGAAAAGTTCCGCCTTGAATTCCTTCCACACCCTCTGAGGGAGGGGATCCAGAGGTGACCCTGAGGAAACGATCAGTGCTATATTATTAAACGTTTCCTCCAAAGGCAATTGAAACCACTCCAAAGTAGGCAGATGGTTACTATCTAGGCTCTCAGTCTGTGGCTCCAGCACAGTTGGCCCTAGTAAATCATTCTCCGCCTTTGTGGGTGCATTGTTATCACCGTTCACTCCAGTCTGCTTCTTAGAATTAAGGCCGTTGATAATTTTGTTAATCTTTTCATTAAAGTAGGTTGCCAAATCGTCACATAGCTTTTGTGAGGCTACTATCTTATTACTTACGCAAATTGGCTTAGAAAGATCCTTTACTATATTAAAACTAGTTTCTAGCCTTATTTGATGATTGCAAGATGGTATTTGCGAAGTATTCAGCCTTAGATTTGGCAATTGCCTCCTTATACTTATGCAATTGAGTTTTGTAAGTTTTTTTTATCTTTTTCAGCATATATCCGCCTCCATTTTCTTTCAGCCAGTTTGCATTCCTTCCGCTGTAACCTCAGGTCCTCGCTGTACCAAGGGGCGGAAGGTTTATCTCTGTTTTTCAGCCTCTTTACTGGGAAGTTCTGAGAAGTGCAGAAAGAAGGAACAGAGGTGCACAAAGAGGCAAGAGGGATGCAGAAATAGGGAAGAGGGGTGCAGAAAGATGCAAAAGGGGTGCAGAAAGAAGCGAGAGGTGCAGACAAAAAACAAAAGAAGTGCATAAAGAAGGAACAGAGGTGCAGAAAGAGGCAAGAGGGGTGCGGGAAGAGGGTTGTGAAAGAGAAACAATGGGTGCAGAAAAGAAGCAAAGAGGTGCAGAAAGAAGTAACAGAGGTGCAGAAAGAGGGAAAGGTGTGGATAAAGAGACAAGAGAAGTGCAGAAAGAAGCAACAGAGATGCATAAAGGGGGAAGAGTGGTGGAGAAAGAGGCAAGAGGCGTACAGAAAGAAGCAAGAGAGGTGCAGAAAGAAACAAAAGAAGTACAGAAAGAAGAAACAGAGGTACAGAAAGAGGCAAGAGGAGTGCAGAAAGAGAGAAGAGGGGTGCAGAAAGAGGCATGAGGGGTGCAGATAGAAGCAAGAGAGATACAGAAAGAAGCAAGAACAGTGCATAAAGAAGCAACAGAGAAGCAGAAAGTTGGAAGTGGGGAAGTGGGGTGGAGAAAGAGGCACAAGGGATACAGAAAGAACCAAGAGAGTTGCAGAAAGAAACAAAAGAAGTGCAGAAAGAAGGAACAGAGGTGCAGAAAGAAGCAAGAGGGGTGCAGAAAGAGGGAAGAGGGGTACAGAAAGAGGCACAGGGGTTGCAGAAAGAAGGTACAGAGGTGCAGAAAGAAGCAAGAGAAGTGCAGAAAGAAGCAACAGAGGTACATAAAGAGGGATGAGAGGTGGAGAAAGAGGCAAGAGAAGTGCAGAAAGAAGCAACAGAGATGCAAAAAGGGGGAACAGGGGTGGAGAAAGTGGCAAGAAGGGTACAGAAAGAAGCAAGAGAGGTGCAGAAAGAAACAAAAGAAGTGCAGAAAGAAGGAATAGAGGTGCAGAAAGAGGCAAGAGGGGTGCAGAAAGAGGCAAGAGGGGTGCAGAAAGAGGGAAGAGGGGTGCAGAAAGAAGCACGAGTGGTGCAGAAAGAAGCAAGAGAGGTATAGAAAGATGCAAGAGGAGTGCAATAAGAAACAACAGAGGTGCAGGAAGAGGCAAGAGGGGTACAAAAAGAGGGAAGAGGGGTGCAGAAAGAGGCACAAGGGGTGAAGAAAGAAGCAAGAGATGTGCAGAAAGAAACAAAAGAAGGACATAAAGAAGGACCACAGGTGCAGAAAGAGGCAAGAGGGTGCAGAAAGAGGGAAGAGGGGTGCAGAAAGAGGCAAGGGGGTGAGAAAGAAGCAAGAGAGGTACAGAAATAAGCAAGAGAAGTGCAGAAAGAAGCAACAGAGGTGCAGAAAGACGGATGAGGGGCAGAGAAAGAGGCAAGCGAAGTGCAGAAAGAAGCAACAGAGATGAAAAAAGGGGGAAGAGGGGTAGAGTAAGAGGCAAGAGGGGTGCAGAAAGAAACAAAAGAAGTTCAGAAAGAAGCAACAGAGGTGCAGAAAGAGGCAAGAGGAGTGCAGAAAGAGGGAAGAGGGGTTCAGAAAGAGGCACGAGAAGTGCAGAAAGAAGCAAGAGAGGTGCAGAAAGAAGCAAGAGAAGAGCATAAAGAAGCAACAGAGATGCAGAAAGGTGGAAGTGGGGTAGAGAAGAAGCAAGAGGGATACAGAAAGAAGCAAGAGAGTTTCTGAAATAAACAAAAGAAGTGCAGAAAGGAGGAACAGAGGTGCAGAAAAGGGCAAGAGGGGTGCTGAAAGAGGGAAGAGGGGTGCAGAAAGAGGCACAAGGGTTGCAGAAAGAAGGGAGAGAGGTGCAGAAAGAAGCAAGAGAACTGCAGAAAGAAGCAACAGAGGTGCTGAAAGAGGGATGAGGGGTGGAGAAAGAGGCAAGAGGAGTGCAGAAAGAAGCAACAGAGATGCAAAAAGGGGAAACAGGGGTGGAGAAAATGGCAGGAGGGGTACAGAAAGAAGCAAGAGAAGAGCAGAAAGAAACAAAAGTGCAGTAAGAAGGAACAGAGGTGCAGAAAGAGGCAAGAGGGGTGCAGAAAGAGGGAAGAGGGGTGCATAAAGAAGCACGAGTGGTGCAGAAAGAAGCAAAAGAGGTGTCGAAAGAAGCAAGAGAGTGAAGAAACAAGCAACAGAGGTGCAGAAAGAGGCAAGAGGGATGCAAAAAGAGGGAAGAGTGTTGCAGAAAGAGGTACAAGGGGTGCAGAAAGAAGCAAGAGATGTGCAGAAAGAAACAAAAGAAGTGCAGAAGTAGAAACAGAGGTGCAGAAAGAGGCTACAGGGGTGCAGAAAGAGGGAAGAGGGGTGGAGAAAGAGGCAAGGGGGTGCAGAAAGAAGCACGAGAGCTGCAGAAAGAAACAAAAGAAGTGCAGAAAGAAGGAACAGAGGTGCAGAAAGAGGCAAGAGGGGTGCAGAAAGAGGGAAGAGGGGTGCAGAAAGACACAAAAGAAGTGCAGAAAGAAGCAAGAGGTGCAGTAAGAAACAAAAGAAGTGCAGAAAGAAGGAACAGAGGTGCAGAAAGAGGCAAAAGGGGTGCGGGAAGAGGGGTGTGAAAGAGGCACAAGGGGTGCAGAAAGAAGCAAGAGAGGTGCATAAAGAAGCAACAGAGGTGCTGAAAGAGGGAAGAGGTGTGGATAATGAGACAAGAGAAGTACAGAAAAAAGCAACAGAGATGCATAAAGGGGGAAGAGTGGTGGAGAAAGAGGCAAGAGGGGTGCAGAAAGAAGCAAGAGAGATGCAGAAAGAAACAAAAGAAGTGCAGAAAGAAGGAACAGAGGTGCAGAAAGAGGCAAGAAGGGTGTAGAAAGAGGGAGGAGGGGTGCAGAAAGACGCATGAGTGGTACAGAAAGAAGCAGGAGAGGTGTCGAAAGAAGCAAGAGGAGTGCAGAAACAAGCAACAGAGGTGCAGAAAGCGTCAAGAGGGATGCAAAAAGAGGGAAGAGGGGTGCCGAAAGAGGCACGAGGGGTGCAGAAAGAAGCAAGAGATGTGCAGAAAGAAGGAACAGAGGTGCAGAAAGAGGCAACAGGGGTGCAGAAAGAGGCAAGAGGGTTGCAGAAAGAAGCAAGAGAGCTGCAGAAAGGAACAAAAGAAGTGCAGAAAGAAGGAACAGAGGTACAGAACAAGGCAAGAGGGGTGCAGAAAGAGGGAAGAGGGGTGCAGAAAGAGGCAAAAGGGGTGCAGTAAGAAGCGAGAGGTGCAGAAAGAAACAAAAGAAGTGCAGAAAGAAGGAACAGAGGTGCAGAAAGAGGCAAGAGGGTGCAGAAAGAAGCAAGAGAGGTGCCAAAAGAAGCAACAGAGGTGCAGAAAGAGGGAAGAGGGGTGGAGAAAGAATCAAGAGAAGTGCAGAAAGAAGCAACAGAGATGCAGAAAGGGGGAAGAGGGGTAGAGAAAGAGGCAAGAGGGGTGCAGAAAGTAGCAAGAGAGGTGCAGAAAGAAACAAAAGAAGTGCAGAAAGAAGCAACAGAGGTGCAGAAAGAGGCAAGAGGAGTGCAGGAAGAGGGAAGATTGGTGCAGAAAGAGGCACGAGGGGTGCAGAAAGAAGCAAGAGAGGTGCAGAAAGACAGATGAGGGGCGGAGTAAGAGGCAAGCGAAGTGCAGAAAGAAGCAACAGAGATGAAAAAAGGGGGAAGAGCGGTGGAGAAAGAGGCAAGAGGGGTGCAGAAAGAAGCAAGAGAGGTACAGAAAGAAACAAAAGAAGTGTAGAAAGAAGCAACAGAGGTGCAGAAAGAGGCAAGAGGAGTGCAGAAAGAGAGAAGAGGGGTGCAGAAAGAGGCATGAGGGGTGCAGAAAGAAGCAAGAGAGATGCAGAAAGAAGCAAGAGAAGTGCATAAAGAAGCAACAGAGATGCACAAAGGGGGAAGTGGGGTGGAGAAAGAGGCAAGAGGAGTGCAGAAAGAGAGAAGAGGGGTGCAGAAAGAGGCATGAGGGGTGCAGAAAGAAGCAAGAGAGATGCAGAAAGAAGCAAGAGAAGTGCATAAAGAAGCAACAGAGATGCACAAAGGGGGAAGTGGGGTGGAGAAAGAGGCAAGAGAAGTGCAGAAAGAAGCAACAGAGATAAAGAAATGGGGAAGAGGGGTGGAGAAAGAGGCAAGAGTGGTGCAGAAAGAAGCAAGAGAGGTGCAGAAAGAAACAAAAGAAGTGCAGAAAGAAGGAACAGAGGTGTAGAAAGAGTCAGGAGGGGTGCAGAAAGAGGGAAGAGGGGTGCAGAAAGAGGCAAGAGAGGTGCAGAAAGAGGGAAGAAGGGTGCAGAAAGAGGCAAGAGGGGTGCACAAAGAAGCAAGTGAGGTGCAGAAAGAGGCAACAGAGTTGCAGAAAGAGGCAAGAGAGGTGCAGGAAGTAGAAGAGATGTGCAGAAAGAGGCAAAAGAAGTACAGAAAAAGAAAGAAAGGTGCAGAAAGAAGCAACAGAAATGCAGAAAGAGGCAAGAGAGGTGCAGAAAGAAGCAAGCGTGGCTTGCACACCATTAGTACCAATTTAACACCCAAATTTAGCAATAAGTAAGAGGTGACCATTCTAGGTTTGCAAAGGGCCTTCCGCCACGCTGTAACACTTGTCGCTACATTTTGGTAATGTTTGAGCTAGAAACAAATGCTTTTTTTTGTTCAAATCTGCAGATTAGGCAGCAGATGATGGATTAAGTGGCTATTGCGGAAAATGTATAATAGTGCGAAAGTTGGTGCAGCCAAACAGTCGCATAATTCCAGTGGCCCTGCTCATACCTCTGACTAGGTCCAGAAGTGCTCCTCAGTGATTGCTTTTTTTTTGTCTTATTAAGTTCATAGTTTAGCTTCTATGGAAACGAGGAAGACTAAACCTGAGGTTACCACTCCACAACACAGACTACCATACCACATAATTACTCTCCATAACACATAATCCCACTTTACATAATTCCTATACAATAAACACCACATACTTTCTATCCATATACTTTCACTGCACAACTTACCACATAACTCCACTACACACAACGTACATCCACTCCACTCCAAAAAACATTAGTAAAAAACTTTAACATTTACAACGCCAATAGCTCTAACTCTCGCAAATGCGAGACCTAGTACATTGCAAATGCTTCTTTAACTAGTAGTCGCATTTGCAGAGTGGTAGAGAAAGGGTGCTGGGCCTCCAACCAGTGCTCAGGAATTCCACTTCGTAGGACTTATAGGTGGTACCAGGAGGGCTTCTTGGCCCCCAAAGTCCCTCAGGAGTAAAGTGGACTTCATCCCCCAACCCGTAGTGTGCCAGGAGGTGCATTTGCAGAGTGGTGGAGAAAGGGGGGCATGGCCTCCGAAGACCTCTTAGCAATCCCACTGTGTGGGACTTACTGGAGGTAACAGCAGGGGTAGTCGGCCCCTAAGGACATCTTTGGGGGCCAACTACCCCTCACTGGTGGTGGTCCCCGGGGCTGCGGGGGAAACGCGAGCCCCCCCGCATCCAATTAACAATGCCCCGGGGAGGTGGCGGTCCCCGGGGCTGCAGTGGGGCCGTGTGCCCTCGCCAATAATCAGCATAGCCCCGGGAGGTGGCCGCAATTATTTTTGGGCAATGCCCCCGTTACCTGGCCCACCCGGGGCCGCATTAAAATAAAGCACGGGAGCCCGCGCTTCATTTAAAAAAAAATTTCGCCAAGATTCACGGCCCCAACTCAAATTCTGACGAAATTACAAAAAAAAAATGCTTTCTTTGGCCCTGGGGGTCCTTGTGGGACCCCCTGAGCAGGCCTAGGGGGTCAGGGTGTTTCTACCCTGCCCCCTTTTATTGTTTTTTAACCTCTTTTTTCTGTTTTCTTGTGACTCGGTTCTACTGAGTCACAAGATGGCTGCCAACACTTCCTGGTTTGGAGTGAAATGTCCAACTAACTATAATGTCCCTGAAACCTATGGTTTTTTCAGTGAATTTCTAAGGTTTTTAAATGCTAATTTCTAACTATAACGTGCCTGAAACCTATGGTTTTTCAGTGAATATATATATAGACAATACTGTAAAATGATGAGGACCCAAGGCAAGTTGTCATTATTGTGAATATTTCACTATGATTATTATTGAACTCAATATGGACAACCTACTAATTTTGCACATGTATATATTTATTTATTATAATGATATATTTATTGTGCTTTTACTCATGTATATAAGGATTTTCCCAAAAATATGATTGTCTTTTTATAAACATAAGTACTCTCCGAACGAAATGAAATCAACACACTGCTGGAGAATAGTCTGTTTACTGTGCCTATGCTCCATTACGTCACATGATTAGATCACATGTTGTGTTTAAAAATCATGAATGTATAGCGTTTCTTTATGTGAGCAAGGTCCCAGGGTGACCAAAACGTTATGGCATTAAGGAAAGGGTAAATAAATAACTATTGCAAGACAAGAGGAGTTTGTGCTCTGTTTTCGGAATCGTCAAGCATAAAGACGGTGAGGGCGATTTGAAAATCAATACGTTACGGAGGTCGGCTGCCTCCGACAACAAACCCCCTCTCTGCAAGAAGGCTACCGCGTTCAGTCGGCATTTATACGAGGACCCAGGAGGGAAGTTACGCGGCAGCCCCCTGACGCTAGCAGCAAGATATCTCACCGACAAGGAACCGGCAATGGAAGGGTCGGAGGACTCACCGGGGGGCAGCACCAAAGCGGTGAGTGACGCAGCACAACAGCGCAGGTGGGGAGGTTCTTGCACACAAACCCCGAGTAAAGTGCGCTCAGAGGGGTCGCATTGGATATTTACCCTGACCGAAAATGTCAGAAGCAGCTATACGAGACAAAGAGAGAGAGGCGGCAGCGGAGGAGCTTTTCAGCAACCTCCCAAGTGTCTCCAATAAAGAGCAACCATCAGGAAGTGGCACTAACACCAAAGACACGGATTGCAAATCACTGTTGAAAAAACTAGAAAAATGTATGAGGAATGAGACAACCAAATGGTGGGAACACAAATCCTTAAAGAAATATGAGGAAGCGGGTAGAGTACCACGAGGGCTGAGGATATTACTGGCGCCCAGCTTTGAAAACCCAAACCCCATGATGCTGCGTGAATGGGCCGAAAACAACTTAGGGGCCTCTATGAATTTGGTCAAGATTTTGATTAAATATGCGCAAATTGACCGCGAGAAGTTATTGAAGGAAATAACAAAAATAAATGATGAACTGGCTAAATTAGAACCCCAAGAGTATATCAATAAATGCAGAGCAGAAATAACTGAACGACTCAAGAAACAAGAGGACAAAATTAAGTTTCGTAAGGTACACAAATTTGCAAGAGACAAGGCAGATTATGAACAGGGCCAGATCTTTACTTTTCAAGGAAATACGACAGTATAAAGAGGATGAGACTTAATAAGGACAAACAAACAAATGATGGAATAACTACCAATGCCTTAATGGAAACAGGCAGTAACATGGCATCAACCTCAGATCTGAGCTCGGTTTACAGCGAAGCAGAGACAGAAGACAACCGTGCTATAAGGCCACTAGGAGAAGGGGAAAAAGGCATCCTAACTCTAGAGGAAGAATTGGATTTTTTATCCTTAGACCGCCGACAAACGTTGCGGCCACGAATACAAAAGAAGACACCAGAAAGCGCAGGAACCAAAGGAGAAGAATCCGGCGCAAAGTCAGGAAATGCCAGACCCAAAAAACAACAATGGCGCAAAAAGAAGGGGAACTAGATAATACAATAGTAAACCTATTGTCTTTAACTTTAACCAATGCGGAAACACAACTGCTCAAATTAGGCCTATCGTTCTGCCCTGAAAGCAGTTTTAATTATGGTCATACCAGGGTTGACATATTTAAATTCATTCGGAAATTAAAACTACGGAAGTATTTCACAATTAAGGATGGCAACGATCAAACAAACAAAGTACCATCCACAACTACACACACAAGTGAAAACTTACAAGTCTCTGATATACCCATGTTTCTAGCACTGCAAGAACTGGGAGAAGAAACTGATCTAGACTTTCAAGCTCCCACTCAAGACCAATTAGAGAGTCAAATGTCAAACAAATAGGAGCAGGAAGCAGTCCATTTAAACCCAAATCTGCATTTCTCCCAATGATGCCGAAAGATGCCATCGACATCTTTCATGAGAGGGTCATAGAAGACTTAAAAACGCTTCACCGTAAGACACTACAAAGCCAACCCGAGAATAAATTTAAGGATACACAATACAGGAACGTCTCAAAAATAACAATGAGATAGTTATTAATAAATCGGACAAAGGTGGCAACACGGTGATTTGGCCCAAAAAGGATTACATCAAGGAAGCAGGATGACTGCTGGGAGATAAAGACTGCTATGAAAAAATACATATCAAAGAATACAATAAAGCCAAGGAAACTCTTAAGAAGAAACTTTTGCAATGGAAAAGAGCAGGGATGATATCTAATGATGAATTCAATTTTATGCATAAAGAATACCCTACAATGCCCACAATCTATTTTGTACCTAAGATTCATAAGAAAACGAAACCGATACCTGGAAGACCAATTATATCTGCAATCAATGGTATTAGTGAAAATATTAGCCACTATGTGGACTATTTTTTACAAGACCATGTCCAAAAACTCCAGACACGGGGGACTTCCTAACCAAACTAAAAAAAATAACATGGACTGAAGGATTGTTATTGATAACACTTGACATCGAATCATTGTACACGAGCATAGAACATACTGTGGGACTCAATGCAGTCAAATTCTTTTTAGAAATGCGACCAATGACATGTTATCAACATAATTTTATGATTTTAGAGCTTATCAAATGGTGCCTTTTTAAGAACTATTTTATGTTTGGAAAAGAATTGTACAGGCAGAAACGCGGAGTAGCCATTGGGGCCTGTTTCTCCCCAAGCTATGCATGTCTTCATGTTGGCTGGTGGGAGGAAAAGGTCCTCAAAGATGTACATAAACAGGCATATGACAGGCATATTTTACATTGGCTCCGTTTTATAGATGATGTTTTTATTGTCTGGAAAGGGGACAAAGAAAGTGCAGAGAGCTTCATACAGGCTATAAACATTAATAATGTTAATCTTAGATTTACATCCAATATCAGCAATTGTAATACAGAATTTTTGGATGTAAAAGTGTTTGTGAACGATATGAAGCTGGAAACTAAACTATATAGAAAACAGACTGCGGGCAATTCGATACTGCACGCTAAGAGCGCACACCCCAAACATCTCATTAAAAGTATACCATACGGAGAATTTGTCAGGCTAAAAAGAACGATGGATTTAACCCAGATCTTTTGACTGGGGGAGAATGTTTGCATTGTCAGCATTCCGTCCATCATTTGTTTGCTGTAAAAAGAATATGTAGCACTGAGACAGAAATCAATAGATGCCTTTCAGAAGCCTTTGATAGATTTAGAAAGAGGGGTTATGATGAAAAAACTCTTACAGAAGCAATGAACAAAATCAAAACTAGACCTAGGGAATCCCTGTTACAGAAAAACCCAGAAACTATGCCCTCAGACCAGGTAATAGAACAATCTAGCAATGCAAAGGATGGCATTATAAGGCTTGTTACAACATTCAGTAGCCAAGAAAGGCAGATCAGATCTATTGTTAAAACCAATTGACCGATCCTGCTATCCTGCTGACAGATAGTGTTATGGCCACACAGTTGGAAAGGCTATCTACAGTTACATTTAGAAGAGCACTATCCATGAGGACACAACTAGTCAAGAGTAGTCCAGAAATGAGTCAAGAAAGTACATGGTTAAAACCTAACTCAGATTTTTTTAAATGCTCTTCAAGTCGGGCGTGTAGATTTGGGATTAACACCACCCACTACACAACCCCATTCAGCCAAAAACAGACAGCTATTACTGGCAACTACAACTGCCGTACAGAATATGCTGTATATGTGCTGGAATGAACAGCGGATTGAGATATGTGGGTAGCACCCAGCTGCAGGTGCATGTTAGAATCCTCCTGCACCTCAGAGCTATAGTTAACAACGATGCAGCATACCCAGTAGCCCGACATTTTAAAGCCACACATATGAATGATATGAACTGCCTGAAATACTACGTGATCAAAGCCATCCCAAAACTACGCAGAGGAGGTAACAGGGAACGCATGCTTAGACAGCTAGAGTTGCACACTATATTGGAAATAGCAAGACTCCAATGGGTCTTAACAATAATGAAGAGCTTCACAACTTTTTATAAAACATAAATTCTTATCTATATAGTTTTTTATACATATATAAGAACATATTTTTAGAATAATGTTTTAGCACAATGATTTTAGGGATATGAATTTTTATCAATTATTTATACAGATGACTTTTTATGAAAAGCTTTTTTATGAAGAATTCATTTAACTTTTTATGACGATGTCAAATGTATAAATGTTTGAAATACAATCCCACAAGATTCCCACCCCAATCGGTTATGGGATAATGTACAAGATAGTATCTCTAACCAGTGAATATGATGTTAGTGACCACTATCAAACCTAAAAAAACCTATGTATATATTATATAGATATGAGATCAGTAAGACACCTGCAGTTATTTCAATGCATTAATATAACCGCTAAAGTAACACCTCTCTCTTTGTGTTAGATAAAAACAACAAGATAAATTAAGTGATAGATTTGTATATTTGCAAAGCGAAGCACCAAGCCCTTTTTGCACTTAGGCACTTATGGTTAAGTAAATAGATATGTTAGCACACTTTGCACATTGGAGACAATGAATTAGGCAGTATTTGGCATATCCAGTATGTAATGAAACACGTTATTGGAGAGCTTTCTAGTTATTACAGGATACCCTGATAAAGTTGACATCATATGGGGCCCACATCACAAGTATCATAACGCATTTAAGCCGTTAGACAATACTGTAAAATGATGAGGACCCAAGGCAAGTTGTCATTATTGTGAATATTTCACTATGATTATTATTGAACTCAATATGGACAACCTACTAATTTTGCACACGTATATATTTATTTATTATAATGATATATTTATTGTGCTTTTACTCATGTATATAAGGATTTTCAAAAAAATATGATTGTCTTTTTATAAACATAAGCACTCTCCGAACGAAATGAAATCAACACACTGCTGGAGAATAGTCTGTTTACTGTGCCTATGCTCCATTACGTCACATGATTAGATCACATGTTGTGTTTAAAAATCACGAATGTATAGCGTTTCTTTATGTGAGCAAGGTCACAGGGTGACCGAAACGTTATGGCATTAAGGAAAGTGTAAATAAATAACTATTGCAAGACAAAATGAGTTTGTGCTCTGTTTTCGGAATCGTCAAGAATAAAGATGGTGAGAGCGATTTGAAAATCTATATATATATATATATATATATATATATATATATATATATATATATATATATATATATACAAAAACACACGTAGCTCCTTCTGGAGTGCAGGGACCCGAGAAGGGTGGCGTACACGCCGGCAGAGCGTACCGGCAATAATATCCCAAATGCAAAAAGTCCAATGAAGTACGCTCTCAGAATAAGAGGCAGGACACCAGTCTAGTTAGTCCAAGTTTATTCCACAACGCGTTTCGACTGTAAACAGCCTTGATTACGTGAAAAGAGCACATAGAATGCAGTAGCTAATAAAGTTATTGCACGAGTACAAACACTAGAAATCAAAAGAGGACATGTCAATAGACAGAAACTTGGTGGCCATGATGTAACAGTAAAAGTACAATCTCCTTTACATATCGTCGGTTAAAAGAAAATATATGCATACAAAAATGTAATCAAAGCAAAATACGCGCACATAATAATGCAGAGTCATAATACATGCTCAAATACGTGTATATACTCTGGCACAAACCCACAGTTACGCTTCTCAAGGAAGAAATCCAAGCCACGTCAATGTACGACGGGGCTAAGCCGCTCAACAATTATCCTCAATCTACCTACACGATCGACGTGTTAGTTTATTATTGATTCTTAGTCAAGCAAAATAAAGGGCAAGTGCCCTGGCATATTGCAGTTGCTAACCATCCTGGTTAACATAGTAATAAATAACGTGATGTAATGCAAGTGCCCTTGAATCCAGCCGCAGAAGGTAGCAAAAAACTCGTGCCTCTGACAATAATCAACTACCCTAACATCTTCTATACTAGAATTTACAAAAGTGAGGAGTGAAGTGACAGGGGAGCAAACGGTGAAAAGGGTAGGTTGCCCGTGTGGGTATGTGCCAGTGAATGGGCACCTTCCTTTTCGCCTGCAACAGAAACAAAAGAAAAAAAGTAGTAGGTTAAAATCAAGTGACTTAATGTTAAACAAACATTATCACAAACAATTATAAGAATACATTAAAAACATTCTTCTGATGCACACCCGGACAGGGAGGAAACGGCTAAAAAATGGCAAGAATCCTCATGCCAAAAAAGCCTATAGGGAGCAAAATGCACTCATACATCTCAACAAACCAGACTCAAGGGAGCACTCAACAGCTCTCCCTTAGATGTATAGATAATTCCTCATCCATATTTAACCCTCCAGGGGTTTTAGTGTGAAAATCAATAATGTATCTAGATTCACGTTGTCTAAGTGTAAGCACTCTGTCCCCTCCTCTGGGATTTTTAGGAATTTGTTCGAGAATCAGATAGCTTAGCTCTGCTATGTTGGAAAAATGTTTGTCATAAAAATGACATGCCACCGGATATTTAGGATCGTTATTGGTGATAGCCCTTAGATGTTCGAGGACCCTTTTCTTCGCTGTTCATGTGGTGCTCCCAATGTACCATAGCTTGCAACTACACTCAATGGGATAAATGACAAAGCTAGTGCTACAGGTTAGAAATTGGGTGATTTTCTTAGTGACACCCCTGTACTCCAATGTTCCCCTGAATTTACTGTGTCTACACGCTTTGCAATGGCCACAAGGGAAGAACCTTATGAGGCCATGGCTAGCGGTAGTGGGGTAGTTGGTGATGTCATTCTTGACCACCAGGTCACGGATATTTCTATCCCGTCTGTATGTCACGTTCGGTCTCTCTGTCATGATATTACCTATGATCCCATCACTTCTCAAAATATCCCAGTGTTTAGCTAAGATACGTTTGATTTTCTGTGAATCAGAATTATAAGTGAGAATCATGCGTGTACTGTCCATCTCCTGTTCCCCTTCCTCCACTGATTTATCTTGCAGGGTCTGTGTTCTCTCTACCCCCGCCGCCCTGTCCCTAGCTTTATTCAGGACCCAGTTAGGATAGCCCCTGGTTCTGAACCTGCTGATGATGATCTTACTCTCCTCAGCATAGGCTGCAGCGTTGTTACAATTCCTTTTCGCCCTCAGCAGTTCTCCATACGGTATACTCAATTTGAGTGCCTCCGGGTGGCTGCTGAGGGCATGCAGGATACTGTTACCTGCCGTGGCCTTCCGAAACAGAGAAGTACATACTTTCCCTTCTTTTATTTCAAGGCAAACATCAAGATATTCTGCTTTAGTGGCATCGATGTTACCAGCGAGGAAGATGTTATACTTGTTCATATTCAATTTCTTGATGAAATCCTCAGCCTCACCCTTGGAGCCCCTCCAGATGATGAAGAGGTCATCAATGTAACGTAACCACATGATGACTTTCTGGAGGTCCTCTTTAAGGGTGAGGCTGGCAAGATTTCCTCCTCCCAGTAGCCCATGAACAGATTGGCAAAACTGGGAGCGAAACAAGATCCCATCGCCGTGCCTGTAGTCTGCCTATAGAGGGCGCCATTGAAGGCAAAAATATTATTTTTAAGGCAAAATTCTGTCATTTCAATAATCATACGACTATGCTCCCGATACCTCAGTGGTCTATGCTTCAAAAAATGTTCACATGCCTCCAGACCCTGCTGATGATCAATTATGGTATATAGGGAGTGTACATCAAGGACAATGATAAAGTAGTCCGGATTCCATGTCAGATTTTCCATTTTGCACAGAAAATCCTTCGTGTCCCTTATGTAACTTGGTAATTGTATGACAAAATTCCTTAAAAAATTATCGACATATTTGGAAATATGTTCGGTGACACTCCCTATAGATGACACAATAGGGCGCCCTGGTGGTCTAGTGCTGTCCTTATGGAGTTTGGGCAAAAGATACAATATGGGGAGTCTGGGATGGTCATTCTTCAAATAGCAGAACTCCTCCCACTCCAAGAAACCCTTGTCCCTCCAAGTTAACAGCTTGTCCCATATGTCAGTAATACTCAGATTGTATGTTTCGTAGGTAACATGCATGTAAAATCTATTGTCCTCAAGTTGTCGTGAGGCCTCATTAATATAGTCATCCCTATTGAGGATGACCACATTACCACCCTTGTCCACTGGACGAATGACAATGTTGGGATCCTCAGTAAGAGCCTTAAGTGCCTGTCTCTGCGAGAGAGAGATTATAGTTGAAACGTCCTTGCTGTTTTCTAGTTTTCACTCTCAAATCACTGAGTGCCCTGACAGTGCAGTCGTGAAACGTATCGATATTGTCGTGTGGGAGTAGGGGTACAAAAGTAGATTTAACCCTAAAATCAGTGCGTGCGGCTGCATCGTATTCTTGCCATTTTTTTGCCGTTTCCTCCCTGACCGGGTGTGCATCAGAAGAATGTTTTTAATGTATTCTTATAATTGTTTGTGAAAATGTTTGTTTAACATTAAGTCACTTGATTTTAACCTACTACTTTTTTTCTTTTGTTTCTATTGCAGGCGAAAAGGAAGGTGCCCATTCACTGGCACATACCCAAACGGGCAACCTACCCTTTTCACCGTTTGCTCCCCTGTCACTTCACTCCTCACTTTTGTAAATTCTAGTATAGAAGATGTTAGGGCAGTTGATTATTGTCAGAGGCACGAGTTTTTTGCTACCTTCTGCGGCTGGATTCAAGGGCACTTGCATTACATCACGTTATTTATTACTATGTTAACCAAGATGGCTAGCAACTGCAATATGCCAGGGCACTTGCCCTTTATTTTGCTTGACTAAGAATCAATAATAAACTAACACGTCGATCATGTAGGTAGATTGAGGATAATTGTTGAGCGGCTCAGCCCCGTCGTACATTGATGTGGCTTGGATTTCTTCCTTGAGAAGCGTAACTGTGGCTTTGTGCCAGAGTACATACACGTATTTGAGCATGTATTATGACTCTGCATTATTATATGCGCGTATTTTGCTTTGATTACATTTTTGTATGCATATATTTTCTTTTAACCGACGATATGTAAAGGAGATTGTACTTTTACTGTTACAGCATGGCCGCAAAGTTTCTGTCTATTGACATGTCCTCTTTTGATTTCTAGTGTTTGTACTTGTGCAATAACTTTATTAGCTACCGCATTCTATGTGCTCTTTTCACGTGATCAAGGCTGTTTACAGTCGAAACGCGTTGTGGAATAAACTTGGACTAACTAGACTGGTGTCCTGCCTCTTATCCTGAGAGCGTACTTCATTGGACTTTTTGCATTTGGGATATATATATATATATATATATATATATATATATATATATATATATATATATATATATATATATATATATATAAAAAAAAATTCTTTGGGAAAAAGGAAAATTGCCTGGTGCTGAAAGTCTCAGTTACTGGTCCCAACCAGTATGGCAATTCAAATACATATAATACTATACCGAGAAATCAACAACAATAAGCAATAATCATTCTTTGATAGTTTCTTTATAATTTTCATTAATCTTTTGGTGAGTCACTTTTTACAGCAATACAGCCAACACATGTTTCATCCACATTTGCGCTTCTTCAGGGCTGTTAAACATAAAAATCATATATCAATATTCTAAAAATACATAGACCTCTAAATAAGCACTCTACTAGGATATCATAATCTATGTATAGACTTGTATTTAACATAAACTGAAAAAGAAAATATCATTATAATATACATTGCAATAACATCCATAATCTCTAATGTATATAATCTTTTATATATCCAGATCTACAGTATATGCTTTCCGGGCCGCATCATGATAAGGCCCTATATGTATTGTAAAATCAAATAAAAAATAATTTTTTTAAAATACACGTTTAATAAACATATAAAAACTAAAGTAATCATGAAAAGAAATAAAGTACTACAATTACACAATAATCAATAATTCAAGTAATTTACATAATTGATCAAATTATATTTAATTACTGAAAACATTACTTAACATTAAATTAAAATACATTTAACTTTAATTAACTTACAACCCGATTCACCTACAAACCTACCAACTCACAACAAAAATATAACTTAACTAAATCACTATTAAACTATTTGGATAATTTACAATCTGTATAATAATTAATTAACAACTAAAAGCTAACAACATACATTTGTAATCTTTTATAACATCCCACCCAATACCCCTATGAACGCAACAAACTACTACTAATATATAACTTATTATTACTAATAATAAAAAATACAATTAAAATTACAATTAAAATTACAATTTTAAGTTCAAAATATATCATAACACTTAAAAAATGACATAATTAATAATCAAACAATTATTTAAGAATAAAAATCAAATTACCATTAAAATACAACTATTTCTAATTTAAATAATATCCCACTCTATATCCCTACAAACCCCAAAACCCACCACAACATTATAATATAAATTACTTAAAATTACAAACTTTATTTTATAAAATTAATAACAATATACCAACATTACTAGCACCTTAAATAATATATTGGATAAAAAATTATTACAATAAAACAATATCTTTAATTACTATGGCCCTAATTATGATGACCGACCGGCATCATTGCGGTAAAGGGACTGGCCGAAGGTAGTCGGCAGTCCCGATCGCCTAAATAGGATCCGACTGCTGTGGAGGTGGTCGGAAACATGCCTTTTGGCATTGAGGTTTGTGCTGCGGCCTGCCTCAATGCCAAAAGGCATGTTTTTAAACATCCCTGCAGCATGGTGCCTGCCACATGGGGCGTGGGTGTTTGTGGGGGCACCTGTGGTGCACCACTGGCCTCATAGCAGAGCCCGGAGAGGGACGGGGGCCCTGCTACGGGCCCCCAAAGTCCATTCGGGCGCCATTGAAAGGCCGTCGGAAAGGGCCATTGTAATCCCTACGGCGGTACCTGAGCCTGTAACGCCCTCATTGTAGGGATTACATTCCGACTGCCAGGCCGATGGGCTCCTTCAGCCCGTCAGAAACGCAGCGGTCGGTCCCTCACCCATGCCTTTGGACCGACCGCATTGTAATGCGGAGGTCTGATCGCTGTTTCAGATGTTGGTGGGACCGACACTGACGGCACGACGGTGTCGGTCCCACCGACATCCTAATGAGCCCCTACATTACTGGAAACAATATTAAAAACAAAGATATTCTTGAAAAGGATATTTGCCCAAAAATATTATTATTGAGCACTATATTCTATACCATGATATTTTTTAATCACAATATGTTTTTTTGAATATTTATGTTCTCTGATATTTTAAACTCAATATTTTGTCCCAACGTCATATAAATGTAAGAAAACAGAAGGGACTAGGTAAACCTTTTCTTACTGAAATATGGCTGTGAAAGATAATCAATAGAATTTGTTGGGGGGGCGAGGCCAACAGCGTATCGAGCTGGCCGCATCTTGAAGGGGTTCCGGTGGCTTGCTGAGTAATCCCCGTGTAAATCAGCTCAAATATCCGACCCCGCATGGGCTACTAACTGGGCAGTTCTAAGTGATATTCCGGACAGCCGTGAGAAGAAATGCGGACCACGAGAAGAGTAAGAAACGGCGAGGACAGCGATGGTGATGGCCGAGAGAGACGCCCATGAGCCACAGCTGACGGACTAGAGCACAGCCTGATGGTGGGGGAAGGAGCAAAGTGGCTGACGCAGCTGCTCCCACTCGGGAGTTCGAAGACAACACACCAGTGAAAAGCGACTGTGGGACCGCAGCGGGCGAGGTGGCGGACGGAACCGCTGCCCTGGCTCAAAGAAGGGGGTGGCATGCCCGGCCTGGGAGTGGCCAGACGATCAAAGAGGGCGTCCGCCAGGGAGAAGGAAACAGTGGTGGGCGTCCGAGTGCTTTACAAAGGTACCAGAGGTGGGGAATTTCAACTCCAGAACGGCCAGCTCTTACCGGAATGTCGGCGAGGCCGAGGTGAGTCGCGGCCTAGTGAGTGGACCTCGGCCCCCCTTTCCCCCACCCCTCCCTTCTCTCATGCTCCCCCAGGTGCCTGGCCTGTCTAGAGGGAGGTTTTGACTGAGTGAAGAGGACACATGCTGGCCCTATATGAGACACGGGTTCCGATGCATGCTTGGTTTGACTGAGTGGTGCGAATTTTCAACTATAGAGGCAGAGACATTATATTACAGACAGCTTGCTCTGGTCCGCCTCTCAAATTTGAAAATGCAACAATAAAAAAATTTCCGGACTTCACAATTAAAGTGCAGAAGCGGCAACACTCCTTTATGGAAGTCAAAAAGGGCCTAAGGGAAAGAGAAATGAAATATGCAATGATATTTCCAGCCAAGCTCTGAGTGGTGGCAGAGGGCAAGACTTGTTTTTTTTGAGACCCCTGAGGATGCATGGACCTGGCTGGATGGCTGACACAGAGTGGGGGACCAAAAGACACAGACTGATCATCAAGTGGTGACAAGGACAAAAAAGTAAAGAACTGCACCGGAATCTGAAGGCCAACACTACGGAGAAAAACTTTTTCAAGAATGTAGCAACCTAGAATCTCCGTCCCGGATGCAATTAAATTCAGAGCCACCATGGCCCAATTATATGAGCCCATAGATCCAGAAACTGCTCTGGGTCCCACCGATCTGCCTACATGCGGCACAGATGATCCATAAAATTGGGGAGGAGAAGGCAGGTGGCCGCCTCAGGTTGGGTCATGTTTCCCCAGTAATGGGACATAGGGAATGGGTACACAGGTGCTCTGCAAAGTTGGGGGAGTGGGCAGTTTTGAATCCACAATGCAGGGAGACATGGAGTGGGGTTGGGGAGGGTTGACGTTTCAATGTTGTATTGTTTTGAGAGTGATTGATTGTATGATTAGCAGAATTGGCAGAAAGCATAGTACAGCACAGACACCCAAACATCATATACTAACATCTATTGCTAACGCAATTGGGAGCAGACAGAGGGACACAATCTGGTCCCCTGGGAGGCTCGAGAGTTGACCTTTTACAGCATGTGTAACAGTTCCATCAAGCGGTGACACATCGAAAGCTAAAAAGACAACACACCGGACTAATCATAGTTTCAAGACCCTATCCTGGAATCTGAATGCCCTGGGAGATAAGATCAAGAGAGGGGTGGTGCTACATTATTTGAAACAACAGTCGCCGGATGTAATCATTCTCCAGGAGATTCGCCTACTGGCGACATCCTACGGGGCACTAAACAGACGAGGATACAAATTAGTTGCACATGCGGGATATACAAGAGGGTCAAGGAGAGTGGGTATCCTACTCCGAAATACATTCCCTTTCACTATCCAACAAATCTCACGCGACCCACAAGGGCGCTTTGTGGTGATCTCTGGGTGCTGGGACGTGCGGTTATTCAATATTGCCTCTCTTTACATCACTGCAAAACTCCACGTGGCAGCATTGGCAGACTTAGGTTCACTTATCGTACAACTCCCACGAGGTGAACTACTTATTGGCGGGGACTGCAACACGGCAATTGATGTGGAGCGGGATAGATGGCCTGCGTGGCGACAAGATCCTTTAAGCAAGCTACTGGCAGATTTCTTTGCAGCGCTGGGCCTAATAGATGTTTGGCGTGTACCTATCCAAACACTAGTCAATTTACTTTTCACTCTTGGGCACGCGGCAGTCTATCATACATAGACTATATATTCAAGTGACACAGTACTTTCAGTATTTCAGTGACATAGGTCTCCTCCCCAGGGGCATTCAGACCACTCCTCCATCTGGGTGGTGTATGGTGAGAAGAGAGGCCCAATCGGCCAAATCGCGCTGCTTAATCTCTGGTTGCTGATGATACCGCCCATTCAAACTGATTTGTTAAAGGCCACGTGTCAATACTTCCAAGAAAACAAAGGTACAGTGGAATTGAACTGAATACTTTGGGAGGCCTTTGAGGGGATCAGGACGTTGCCTTAATTGCGGGCCACAAGAAAGAAAAGGTGGCGCGATTGGAGGAACTGGAGAGAGAACTTCACCACCTTGAGACCGACTTGATAGCTACAGACCTTTAGGCAGTTAGACACAAACTGAGTATTAAGAAGGAATATAAGGATATTGTGGAAGTTGCGGCTAGACTCAGATACAGAGCAACTCTGCATCGCCTATATGAAGTGGGAGACAAATCGGGGAAGTTACTAGCTTGGTTAGATAAACGAGAAGCTGCTTCTAGGTGTGCATTTGAAATTGCCATGGAGATGGGACCTCCCATACGGGACAGACAGGGTATAGCAGATGACTTTGCATCGTACTACGCAGAGTTATACACACCATCACAGAGTGTAACGACACACACAACTCACGAATTACTATCCACCCTCAATATGCTAACCTTGACATCAGAAGATAGAGCCTTATTAGAGGCAGACCTCACTGAAAATGAAGTGACTTAGGCCATTCGATCCTTAAACTCAGGAAAAGCAATGGGCCCCAATGGTCTTCCAATCCAATTATATAAATTGACAGCATCTAAGATTGCCCCCCACTTAGTAAAAATGTTTAATGAAAGCCTAGAGGCAGGGATATTGCCAAAAGGTCAAAGACTAGCCAATATCGTTGTGATCCACAAGGCTGGAAAGCCGCCAGACCGTTGTTCATCTTCTAGACCAATCTCCTTACTGAATGCCGAAGTTAAGATCTTAGCTAAATTATTGGCAGGTAAGTTAACCCCGGTCTAAGGCTCCTTAATACATCCTGATCAATCAGGATTCATGCCTGGTAGAAATACTGCATTAAATCTGAGACGCCTTCATGAGATACTAGGGAGGGCGGGTTCCAATCAGGAGGATGCTCTGATAGTTTCACTAGATGCCAAAATGGCTTTTGACATGCTGGAATGGCCCTTCCTCTTTGTGGTCTTGGAGAAACAGAGTTTTGGTCCCAAATTTTTGTCTTGGATTCACCTTCTCTACACAAACCTTCTGGTGCAGGTGTTGGTAAATGGAGGCAAATAGGTGGTATTTACCTTACAGAGAGGCAGGAGACAGGGCTGCCCCCTTTCTCCACTGATATTCGCTTTGGCACTGGAATCCCTGGTGGTTTGGATCAGAGGTGATCCCCTGATTAAAGGATTAAAATGGTCAGAAGCCTGGGAAGACCGAATCTCCCTGTATGCCGATGATATCCTCCTATACATGGCAAACCCCTATTCCTCGCTGCATAGGATACTCCAAATTTTGGCTCTGTGCCAAAAATTCTCGAGTTATACCATTAATTGGGACAAATCAGTAATATTTGTCCTAAGCAGAGACAATCCACGTATTCCGAAGTCCTGCGTAGCTAAGGTGGTGATGGAAGGATTCCAATATCTGGGTCTCTACGTTACCAGAGACCCCAAGGTGTTCCATAGCTGCAACTTGGCCCCACCCCCTGTGAGAACTCCGAGATGACGTACAACACTGGAGAACCCTGACCCTTACGTTGTTGGGAAAGGCTTCCCTTTACAAGATGATGGCACTACCCCGATTTTTGTATGTATTGCACAATACACCATACCCTGTCCCCACAACATATTTTCAAGCCAAAGAAGTAACAGTGAGGACACTCCTGTGGGATGGGAAAACCCCGAGAATAGCCTTGCACAAATTAACAAAGAGCTAGTATGAAGGCAGAATTGTGCTACGGGCCCTACAGTACTACTAGTGGGCAGCACAATTGACAGTAGTTAATCACTGGGTCCACTGGCCACCTGACGATCCAGTCTATTGAATGGACAGATATAATATGCCAACAGGAGGTTACCTTAGAGCGATATATGGGGGAAAGCTCAACATACCAACACACGCCCCAACCTCAGTGACAATTAAAATCTGGACGACAACACTGATGATGTTAGGGTGGCGCAATAAAATCATGCAAGCCACTCCCCTGTGGGACTCAATACAATTAGGCCTATTGGCCGAATGCCGCGGTTTCGATAAATTGGACCTTATAGGTCTCTCACAGGTGGGCGACCTGTGGTCCGGTAGAAGGGTGAAACCCTTAACTGAACTACAGCAGGAATATGAGTTGACTCCCTCTGAAATATTTCGCTATCACCAGATAAATCATGCACTGAGACGAGCCACTCCACAAGTGGGGGAACTTCCAGAATGATCCCCATTAGAAGACAGACTGCTCGATTACTATATGCCAAAGAAGGCAGTGTCCCTAACATATCGGAAAATACTAAATAACTCCCCAGGGAACTTAATGAAACTTAGAGAGAGATGGGGGGAAGATCTGGGACATATGGAAGATAAGGAGTGGCTGGATTCGACTGCATTCCCAAGAGAGACCACCATACGTTCACATTTTCGATTGGTGCAATTGAAAATCCTACACAGAACTTATTATGCCTGCACTACACTCGCAAAAATGGGGAGAAGAACCTCGCCACAATGTATCAGAAGTTGTGGGCGCAAGGGTTCCTTCTTCCATGTTTGGTGGAACTGTCCTGTAATCCAGGAATATTGGGGGAAGTGGGGTCTTGCGTGAGGTCGCTCTGTACCAAAAATTTTGAAATCACTCCCCAATTATGTTTGTTGAATATATGAGGAACGACAGATCTCACAGCAGTGGAAAAACTATGGGTTACACTCGGCCTCATGATCGCAAAATGCAATATAGCAAGAAAATGGGGGGCAGACTCCAGGCCGACCTTGAGAGAAGGGAAAGAAGATATGGATTGGTGCATGCAAGCGAAACAAGTGATTTATGAAAGATGGGGATGTCCGCAAAAATGGCCTAAAATCTAAGGAATTTGGAACACTAGTAGGGGGATGCTCTGCCCACCCATTTAAGGAACCACCCAACTGGAAGAGGACTGACAGCCTACAGAGGTGACATAACTTCATGTCCTGACAAAATTGTACCGTATTTCTAGAAAATGTATGAAGGATGATCCTTGCTTGTATATGCAATGCCACATTTTTCCACCTGTAAGAATTACGCTACTGCTATCATGTTTTTCTGTTTGCAATAAAAATAGATTTAAAAATAAATAAATGGCATTTGTTTTTTCTGCCCGTTTACAAGTAATTTGTATATGGAAACATTTTCTACACATAACTACAAGTATATGTGGTAAGGAAAAGACTCCCTGCAATTGAAACAATGGGTTCTTCCTGTATCACCGTGGTACTCATAGTACGGCCCGCGGGCCGCCAGCGGCCCGACAGGCCTTCATTGGTGGCCCACGGACCTTGCCTTGCAGTTTCTACGTTTCTAGTGAGGCCGGCAATAAACATAGAAGATGACCGCAGGAGAATACGTAGTGAATATGTATTCACTACTTTGCTGCTATGGCCATCTTCTGTGTTTACTGCCGGCCTCTGTGACGTCAGGGCACCCTCGGAAAGCTTCCCAAAAGGCCCTTTAAAAGTCAGCTGTAAGCGCTTTCACAGCTGACTTTTAAAAGGGCCTTTTGGGACGCTTCCTGTTTGGACAGAGACAGAGAGAGGCAGAGACAGATAGAGACAGAGACAGATAGAGACAGAGACAGAGATACAGATAGAGATAGAGACAGATAGAGACAGAAACAGAGACAGAAAAAGATAGAGACAGACAGATAGAGACATAAACAGATAGAGACAGACAGAGACAGACAGAGACAGAGAGACAGACAGACAGAGACAGACAGATAGAGACAGGGACAGTCAGAGACAGAGACAGATAGAGACAGAGACAGATAGAGACAGGGACAGACAGCGACAGATAAAGACAGAGACAGATAGAGACAAATGTAGATAGAGACAGAGAAAGAGACAGATAGAGACAGGGACAGACAGAGACAGATAGAGGCAAATGCAGATAGAGACAGATAGAGACAGACAGAGACAAATGGAGACAGAGACAGATGGAGACAGAGACAGAGAGAGACAGAGACAGATAGAGATAAAGAAAGATAGAGATAGAGACAGATAGAGACAGAGACAGATAGAGACAGATAGAGATAGAGACAGACAGAGACAGGTGGAGACAGAGACAGATAGAGACAGATAGAGACAGATAGAGACAGAGACAGATAGAGACATATAGATAGAGACAGAGACATATAGATAGAGACAGAGACAGATAGAGACAGAAAGATAGAGACAGAGAGACAGAGCCAGATAGAGACAGAGACAGAGATAGAGACAGAGAGAGACAGGGACATACAGAGACAGGGACAGACAGAGACAAACAGAGACAGACAAATACAGATAGAGACAGAAAGAGACAGAGACAGATAGAGACAGAGATAGAGACAGAGACAGATGGAGATAGAGACAGATGAGACAGACACAGACAGAGACAGATGGAGACAGAGACAGACGGAGACAGAGACAGATGGAGACAGAGACAGATGGAGACAGAGACAGATAGAAACAGACAGAGAGAGACAGACAGAGAGAGACAGACAGAGACAGACAGAGACAGATGGAGACAGACGGAGACAGAGACAGATAGAGACAGAGACAGATAGGACAGACAGAGACAGATAGAGACAAAGGCAGACAGAGACAGATAGAGACAGATAGAGACAGAGATAGAGACAGAGACAGATGGAGATAGAGACAGATGGAGATAGAGACAGATGGAGACAGAGACAGATAGAGACAGAGACAGATAGAGAGAGAGGGATAGAGATAGAGAGAGAGAGAAAGATAGAGAGAGAGCGATAGAGAGAGAGAGATAGATAGAGAGAGAGCTAGAGATAGATAGTGAGAGAGATAGAGAGAGATAGAGATAGATAGAGAGAGAGAGAGCGAGAGAGAGATAGATAAAGAGAGATAGAGAGATAGAGAGAGATAGAGAGAGAGAGATAGAGATATATAGAGAGATAGAGATAGATAGATAGATAGATAGATAGATAGATAGATAGATAGATAGATGTGTGTATGCCGGGTCTGGTGGCTCAGTGGACGAATGCGTCCGCTGCAGGGGCCTGTGTTCAACCTCATGGTCACAGGTTGTTTTTTTTTTGCTCTAGCCCCGCCCCTTCCCCCACTGAGCCCGCCCCCACCGGTGCGGCCCTCGTCCACAAACCACACTGTAAATTTGGCCCCCGAGATAAAGTTTGTGAGTACCCATGCTGTATCATATTGTTTTTTTCAAGTATTACGTTTTCCTTGCTGTGAAGAATTGAAAAACACCCCAAATTAAAACCTAACATACATGGATTGATTCACAAAAGCATTTATGAGTGCAGGATTTAGAAATACAGGAGTATTCTGTTATTGTTTATTTATTTTTGTATGCCTTTCCTGAATCAGCTCTGAAATGCCCCACTTACTATTAGTAAAAGTGCAAAGAGGGCACAGTCCTTTCTGTTTGTGGTATTTGTACATGAATATTACTGGAATATTTTTAAGAGTACAGAAAAGAGGACTATAGTAGTACTAATTTACATAACCGAAAATGACTTTGTGAATAGCCTCCATAGATTGTACCCTTCTTTAACATTGAATTTAATTGCTGCACTTAACTTCTTGTTTTCACAACTGGTCATCTCCATGTAAACTCACATCGGACCACTATGTAGCTTAATAGAGTTTTTGTAAGGATTTTGAACTCACATTCAATCATGCTTATATGTCTGTAGCAGTTTGTGTTTTTCCATTGTACATATTGGTAATTTTAGAAAGGTTTTCTGTGATGGAAAGCTGGAGTAGATGTTACATTTCTTCAATGTCCATTTCAGAATTAGAGCTAAACAATGGGGATAAAATTATGTAATTCATTCGACAGTGAATTTGATGCTGTTTTGTTTTTTAACCTGTCAATAATATGATTCATTTCTCTTATATGCATTCAAGGAGAATTCTATTTGTTCTTCCTTCTCTTCCTCTAGTAGGATTTGGTTTCTTTTGCTGTATTTTTTAAAGTGCAATTATATCCATTGCCAGTTTTCAAATGTTTTCCTTTTTATCATTCATATGGTCACAGCATGGGCACTCAATTTTAGATTGTTTGCCATATTATATTTTAGTTCCCAGCATTCGATATAGAACCAGGACATTTCCCCAAAAATTTTCTATGTCTCCAAAAATGTTTCCTTGACTTCATGTTATTTATATTTGACTTATATTTGCAGGCGTCTTCTTACAGGTGCAAATGCCTCCTCACTGTGTTCCTAGTTTTCAATTTAGTTAAAGGTAGTTTAGGGATTTCCAGCCACTCCTGAACCTTCACAGTATTTACGTTTGCCTACATGTGCCCTCCGCATGCACCCCCCGGCCCAAATCTGGCAGGGGTCCCTGTTAGGGCCGCCTATGATGCCTTTCCACCACCCTTTTCATAGCGGTATCACCGTCATGAAAAGGGTGACGAAAATGCAACTCATAATATGCTCAGCACTGCCAGCATATTACAGCCGGTTGCAGACCGCCGGCCCAGCGGGATCCTTGATCCCTGGGGTGCCGATGGTCTCGAGGCAGTCCGACCGCCGCAGTCCTAATACTGCGGGTGGACCCACAGTGTGACGTGGTCGGACCGCCACCACTGGTTTGGCGGTCCTATGGACCACCGGACTATAGGTAAGTCCCTAAATGAAATATATTGCAGTATCTAGCCACTTCCTTTGTCGTGTAGAATTTGTGTTGATATGTTTTAGCACCTTATCTGAAGTCTACAAGAGTCTTGGCTTTTCATACTGCTTACCTGCTGGATGTGATATCTATGATATCCTTGCATATTCCATGGCTGCTGTGGCCATATTTCCTATACTGCTATAATATTGAAGGTGAGCAACATTTTTTTAACACCAATATCTCCACTTCTAGTCTTTCCCAGCTGTAGTCCATGTCACAATGAGTACAGTTTTCCTTTTCATCATTTCTCAGTATATTATCTTCTATTACCTTGTCGATCACTGACCATTCCGCCCATAATTATATTAATTTTGGGTTACAATGTGCTTTACAAGTACGGATAACAATAACAACAATTTTGTACAATTTCTGTCTAGTGACATTTTTGCGGTTGTGCTATACGCAACTTCAGCTGTCTCTCACTGAGAACTGCCTACAATCCTACACAGACTGGGCTTTGATTCAGCCCCTTCCAATTGAATGGTCTACTTGACTATCTCAGTCTCCTCCTCTTCATCGGCTAGCTTTAATCGCTAGTCTTGTGCGTGTCCCACCCCTAAATTATTTCTTCTTTACCAAAGTATCTGATGGATGAGTTTTTTCCTTCCACTGCTGATGTAATAGGACTATTTTTCCTTTTCCATGCTTCTATAGCTTTGTGATCCTTCTTCTTTCTGTGTGTGTTGATGTCTCTTTCTGTCCCTTGCTTAACCTCAGTATCTCTTTACCGGGTTAGAAGCTTCTCTGTGTCCCCCCCATGCCTCGCTCTATCTCCGCCCATCCTGTTCTGCCAACAGCGAGCACTTCCACTTTGTATGCCTCTGTCTCCCTCTGACACTTAGTGAAATGAGGGGCTTCTCCCTCTTGCCTCCCTCTGCCTTTCCGGGCACCCTACCCCAACCTGTGCACCTGCCCGCCTCCACGCTTCATGGTACCTCCCCCTGCCTGGCACATCCAGGTCCAGTCTCTTCCATAACTCAAGTCTCCAGTCCCTCCCATTCACTTTCCCTAGTCATTGTTCCCTTTGCCATGCATTTCCCTTTTGTGTAAGCCATATCTTTTTGATTTTGGAGTAATAGGGTTTCCCCAAGGTCAATGTTTTATGAACAAGCTGACCCTACTATCGACAATAAGGGCCATACAGCTGAGGAGCTTCTGGAAATAACAGCTCCATTCAATGTAAGCTTAAAAGTCTCCCTCAAAAAGCCACAAATTGAATGGACTTGATGTTCTTCAAAATGACACCTACAAACATTCAATGGGAAATACAATTTTCCAGAGACTCTCTGCCTTCTGTTAAAAAATGACTAAACATTCTGTATCCCCTAGGTATCTATCCTTCTCTTTTCCCCCATTGCCAAGTCTCTAGACTTCACCATTGAACAAAACCTCAATCCAAATTAACATAACTCAAGACGGACAAATACTGCATAGATAATCTGCTCTCTTGACTCAAAAAGGGTTAGGAGGTAGTACAAAACGGAAGAAGAGGCGAGAAATCAAAACAACATGGATACACAAGAAAATATCAAGATGAGAGGCCAGGAGAGTGTGGAAACCTGACAGTTTGGCTGGGGCTGGGATACAGGGGCTGGAGATTCCAAGTAAGTCAGGGAAGAAACACTACTAATAACAATGGAACAACTGCATTTAGGACAATTTAAGCACCTGTATTGCAGGAAAGAAGTTGCCTCACAATTACTTGGTTGTTTGGATCCCATATGCTCTTTTTTGCTCACCGTATTTGTGTCCTGTGCACCTTTGATCCCCTTCCTTTTGTCTTGGTGTTTTTTCACTTACCTGCTTCACCTAAAAAGAATACTCCTATGTAAGTTTTGGCCTTCTACATTTGACTTTAATCATATGTCACTCTCACCAACAGTGTCTCTTGGTGCTCCTGAGCTTGGAGAAGGTTTCAGGGTGCTTCCATCACTATCAATCAATCAATCAGGGGAATTGCAAGCGCGCTACTCACCCATGAGGGTCTCAAGGAGCTGGTGGGGGGGGAGCAGCTCCGTTAGTCGAAGAGCTAGGTCTTGAGTGTCTTCCTGAAGACGTTCAGAGAGGGGGTGCATCTGATGTTGATCGGTAGCTCGTTCCAGGTCTTGCCCGCGATGTAGAAGGCCCGTCCGCCCATTCTGCGGATGCGTAGGGTTTCAGGGAGGGCAAGGTCGGCGGATCGGAGGTTTCTCTTGGGTACGTGGAAGGAGATTCTCTTGTTGAGGTATTGGGGTCCGGTGTTGTGGAGGCATTTGAAGGCGTGGGTGAGTATCTTGAAGATTACTCTCTTCTCGACAGGGAGCCAGTGGAGGTCTCGCAGGTGTTGGGTGATGTGTTCTTGTCGAGCGATGCCGAGGACGAGTCTTGCTGCGGTGTTCCATATGGTCTGGAGTCTGCGGAGCAGAGACTTCTTGATTCCGACATAGAGGGCATTTCCGTAGTCCAGTCTGCTGGTCATGAGTGCATGGGTGACGGTTTTTCTTGATTCGGGGGCATCCATTTGAAGGTTTTGCGAAGGATGCGGAGGGTGTTGAAGCAGGTGGAGGCAACGGCGTTGACCTGTTGGGTCATGGAGAGGGAGGAGTCCAGTACAATGCCAAGGTTCCGGGTGTGGTCGGTGGGGGTAAGGGGGCTGCCAAGGGCAGTGGGCCACCAGGTGGTGTCCCATGCAGTGGGGGAGGGTCCAAGGACAAGGACCTCTGTCTTCTCCGAGTTGAGCTTCAGGCAGCTGCTGCTCATCCAGTATGCAACGTCCTTCATTCCTTCCTGAAAGCTGAGTCTGGTGGTGATGGGGTCCTTGGTGAGGGAGAGGATGAGCTGGGTGTTGTCGGCGTAGGATACTATGCTGAGTCCATGCTGTCTGACGATGGCCATGTAGATGTTGAAGAGCGTAGGGCTGAGTGACAATCCTTGAGGCACTCCGCAGTTGATCTCTGTGGGTTGGAGAGGAAGGGTGGCAGTCTGATTCTTTGGGACCTGCTGGTGAGGAAGGAGCGGAGCCATTCGAGGGCGGTTCCCCGTATGCCGGCATCGTGGAGTCTGGCGGTGAGTTTGCAGTGGGAGATGGTGTCAAAGGCTGCGGAGAGGTTGAGTAGAATCAGGGCCGCGGTGTGGCCTTGGTCGAGGAGGGTGCGGATGTCGTCTGTGGCGGCGAGTAGGGCGGTCTCAGTGCTGTGATTGCTGCGGAATCCGGATTGGGAGGGGTTGAGGATGGAGTTCTCTTCAATGAATTTCGTTAGTTGGGCATTGGCAGTCTTCTCGGTGACCTTGGCCGCGAAGGGTATGAGGGAGATGGGTCAGTAGTTCTTGAGGTCCGAAGGTGAGACGTAAGAGGATTGGCCTTGATCAATACTTTTTATATATGCACACTTATTTTCATACTCGAACTCTGGTGCCTATTCAAAAACTGCATTTTGTATTGTATTTAGTAGCACTAGTGTAGTAAATCACAAGTGCTACAAAATGCTATTCACAAACCTAAGTGCAGAGTTCCACCTCCCCCTTGCCTATGTTTTCAATGCATAAATACACCCTCTAGTGGAGAGACCTCTGCACACATGAGCATATGTTTTTGTAGTAAATATGGTAGGACTGGGGGAGTGGCCTGAACATGGGGAATACTTACTCCGAAATGGCAGAGGTTTAGGGAGGAGTAAAGAGGAATTAAGGGAAGCAATATGGAAGGGGTTAGGGAGGGGCAAACACCCACACACAAAAGTGTAATCACATTACTATTCACAAACTGCACTCCTCAAGTTACTATAACCAAAAATGTCCCAAAGCAGTGAAATATGTACTCCAGCTCAGCCTTGAAGTACATCCAGCACCACCCATGGCCACTCACTGCCACTGAAGCACACTTTCATAAAAAATAATCGAACCACTAAATAAGAATGGAAATTCACTTGCAAAACATCTGGTAATGCAAGGAGGAATTGTTGTGAATTTCACCAAACATGTACGGGTGAAACACATTTCAATTGTGAACCATAAACCCTCAAGGATTTAGAGGGGGGGAACTAGAGGGATCAGGCAATCGGAATTTGCACCCTCTAAACCATTGCGTACATAACTAAAGCTAAACCTACATGGTAGAATGCAATTCAGTGATTTTATTTAGGTAATAAAAGTGAGGGAATCCTAATAGTGTGATTTAAAAATATCCAGGGTGTCTCAAAAGTGCTTTTAATCCTTGCGTACAAAGGAGATGATTAAAGCATATTATATAGGGTGCTTTGGAGGATTAATATTTGTGCACCAAAGTGCTTCCTTACATATAGTAAGCGCTTTCACCATCATTCCTGGCGAATGGGGAAGCCCCAGGATGAAGCATGATACCAGGATAGGTGTGTGAGAGCTTACCTAACATTTTTGTGATATTTTCACTTAACGTTGAACATATACACAGGATACACGTACTGTAGCCATTCCCCAGATAAATTCCCCTCTACGTACAGCATTGATTTATTGGGTTTCACTTTTTGTTACATGTTAAGCAGATTTCAACACTGTGAGAAGTTGATTCATTTTGTATGGTTATTCCCATTTGTTCCTGACTGGCATTACTGGGTTTTGAACTCTGCACACTTGGGAACTGCTGCCCAATCCACAGTGAATTTGCTCCGACACATAATCCATGGTAAAACCTGCTACTCCCTAATTGGCATGTTTAACTTCCCTGGAGACTGGAAGAGTTACTGAAGGGGGCCGCAGGCTGACTACACACCCCAGGCACCAGTTAAGGAGGCTGCTGACTCGATTCCTGCACCAGGAGGTGCTTGAATAAAGGGACGCCCTGTGCCCCCGCAGTACGAGTGGAGAGCGCTACTGGAGGGGGCCCCAGACTGACTACATGACCCAGGCACCAGTGCTGGAGGCTACTGACACAATTCCTGCTCCCGGAGTTACTTGCATATAATGACGCCCTGTGCCCCCACAGCACGGGACAGAGAGTGCTACTGGAGGGGGGCGACAGGCTGACTACACACCCAGGCACCAGTGCGGGAGGCTGCTAACACGATTCTTGCACCCAGAGGCCCTGACATATAAGGAGCCTTGTTCCTCCACAACACAGGACATGCACTGGAGGTGGCCAGGCATGCGCCCGGGTCAAGACTGGGCCCAGACAGGCCCGTCTTAGCCCATCATAACCCGACAGAGCACGGGCCGGGCTCACTCTCTTGACTTTTTGGTTTCCTGCCCTATGCTGTATCGCTATCTTTTTGTCTGAACCTTGCTAAGGTACTGTGGAGTTAAAATCACCTCTTTCCCCCTTTTTTATTTCTGAGGGCATTTTCTGTGGTCAACATGGGAAAGAGGAAACTTGTCCCAGGGACCTCTACTGGCCCTCAATTGCATTTTGGCTGGGCGTCGGAACTTGTCTCAAATGAAAAGAAGCTGCAAGAACACCGACTTTTGCACACGACTGAGGACTTAGAAGCACTATTACTGCCCACGACACCTCGGCCCCTACCCACGGGCAGTGACAAGCTTTCTGTCTCCACAGTCTATTGTGTTAGCCCGCAAAATCTACCTTTGAGGGCTAATGTTGGGAATTGTTGCTCTGCATCTGTTGGTCTGGTGGAGGGAGCCGATTAAAACGATGGATCTGTGGTCAATGCCAGCTTGCCATATTTAGGGCCAATGGCCAAATGCAGGAAAAAGACCCAGAAATCAAGGCCGCCTGAACCCAAACATAAATCAGTCATATGAAGGCTGGATGATTCAGTGGACCTACTACCCCCTACTATGGATCTCTGGGATAGTATGAGTGTGTGTCTTAGAGGTTTGTCGGATGATAAACTGCTTCCAGTCTATGACCGGCTTGATGCCAGCTTTAGCAAATTGACTAAAATTGTGGAATGAGGCCCCGTTTGGTCTCAGAAACTACAGACACCCCCTGTTGCTGTAACCAACTCTCCTCTAAATCCTACTTCAACTGCTATGCAACAACCAACTCTCAATGAGGAAATAAGGGGTAGAGGTGGCATCAATACCCCACTTTGGCCGCTGCTCTAGGTGCAGCTCCTAATTGTTTGCCACAGGGTGTTGTAAGGCAGGATGAAATAAAATGCTTAAATCCAGATCCACTTCCTGTGATTGACCTCCCCCCGGCCTCATGCCCATGTATAATCGTCTTAACCAATGTTCCCAATTTGCTGACTGATTCACCTGAATCAACATGGGCACTCAAGAGCAACGTAATCTATTGGCTGAACAATAATGTGAGCAGACAATGAGATTCTTTTTGTGCAGTGGGTGGGGGGTATTGGATGTTTGGGGAGACACTGGGGAGACATGTTCCTGGAGACATTGCGATCATTAACGCCTGCAACCCTTTGGCTGCGGGCTAAGTCTTTGCATTATCCAGAGCTGGCATGGTTAAATCAAGTCCTATTAGGATTTTTCCATTGGGCTTTTTTTACAGACACCTGTCCCCAGTTACTTCTAGGTTTAGTAGTACTCAAGCTCCTAATCAACTTCCCAATAGGCTACAAGCGTATTCCTTTCCGCCCCTTCATAATAGATTTGCTGCCCTAGCAGGTCTGGAAGGTAAAGATTGACATCCTGGCAGGGAGAGTGATTGCATTGCTAACATTGATCACTGTGGGATCAATACTTATGTGATTCACAGCACTTAAGGATGTGTGACCACTATCCCATTGTCGGTAACTCAGGGTTCATTGTATATAGACCCCGATCTATAGTCGTTCAAGTTGAACTGCGAAGGGCCAAAGATGGACAAGCCCGGCACCCTTATGGTTGAGCACAGTAATAGCATAAACTTTCTTAGCTGGAATGTTGCTGACCTGGCCTCAAAAATACATGCTGAGGGCTGCCAATCTTTCATTAATCAGTATGATATTGTGTTTCTGCAGCAAATGGGGGCTGTAAACGAGGTTGCATTTGATGGGTTTATGTGTTTTAACCTCCCTGCCTTACGATACTGTCTCCACAACACCCTCATCAACAGACTCCACAACATAGGTATACAGCAAGATGCCCTCAAGTGGATCACCTCCTTCCTTACAGGATACACACAGAGCATTCGACTGCCTTCCTTCACCTCTGCACCCAAAGACATAAAATGCGGCGTATTGCAAAGATCATCCCTCAGCCCCACCCTGTTCAACATCTACATGACCCCCTCGCAGAAGTCGTCAGATCCCATGGACTCAACATAATTTCCTACACAGACGACACTCAACTGATCCTCTCACTCACCAAGAACCTTTCCAACGCTAAAACCAACTTCTGCAACACCATGACTGACGTAGCCAAATGGATGAGCATTAACTGCCTCCAACTTAACTCTGACAAAAATGAAGTACTGATCTTCGGGAAGCCCACCTCTGCATGGGACCACAGCTGGTGATCTGCAGAACTCAGACCTACACCCACACCGACTGACCATGCACGCAACCTCAGCATCATCCCTGACAGCCAGCTGACCATGAAACAACAAATCAACGCAGTCGCCTCCTCCAAACAATTCGCATGCTCCGCAGACTCTTCAGATGGATTCTAGCCAACACCAGAAAGACCGTCACTTAAGCCCTCGTCACCTGCCGCCTCGACTATGGCAACACCCTCTACACCGGCATCTCCACCCAGCTCCTCAGAGGACTCCAGACCATACAGAACGCTGCAGCCAGACTCATCCTGGACCTCCCCAAACAAACCCCCATTCCCATCCATCTGAGAGACATTCCCTGGTTCCCCATCCAGAAAAGATGCCAGTTCAAGATCCTCATGCATGCCTATAAAACCCTCCACTACCTAGGACCTGCCTACATCAGCCATTGACTGAACTTCCACCTGCCTTGTAGACACCTGCGCTCCTCTTCACTCGCCCTCGCACACACTCCCCGCATCCGTCGCAGCCGAGGCTGCTTCTTCTCCTGCATCCCAGCCAAAACCTGGAACGACCTTCCTCTCCAGCTTTGTACAGCCCCCTCACTGGCAGACATCAGAAAGAGACTCAAGACGTGGCTCTTCGACTGAGACACGGCACCCAGATAGCCCTAGGGGTGACAGTGCTGCAGTATACAAATGCTGTTTGATTGATTTATTGACCTTCCCCCATGGGTTGTGCTACAGGTTGCCTGACAGCTTGGTTTAAAGTCAATATAGGATGTAAAATCATCCCCATAGCATCAGAAATGGACTTGGTGCAGGCCTTCGACCTTCGATGGGTAAGCTAATTCAGGGTTTTTACAGTGAACTTTTATAACAATGATTTTTCAACTAAGGGCAATTCAAATTTTCAGGGACTGTTCCCATTTATTGTCTCCTTAGCCGAGAAAGAGTCACAGGCTGGTAGACCTTTTAACCTTCTTTTGGCTGGTGACTTTAATGCCAAGTTGGGTGCCATGCCTTCCTTATTGCCCTTAATCTTTGATCTTTTTATAGCGGAAGCTAATCCTGACGCTATGGATGCTAGGGGTCATCATTTGTACTCCTATTTGGTGACTTTTGATTTAGAAAATGTGGCTTTTTATTCTTCCAAACTTGCATTACCAACCTTCACTGGGAGGGGTAATGGGACAACAATAGACTATGGGGCATATTAGCAAGAACGGCGTTAAAATTATCGCCGCTTTAGCGGCAGGAAACTGCCGCTAAAGCGGCGATAATGGGCTCGATAATATGCCCTTGAGAATTCCAATAGAAGCCCAAGTTCTGGTGTAAACATGGGCTTCTATTGGAATTCTCAAGGGCATATTATCAAGCCCATTATCGCCGCTTTAGCGGCGGTTTCCTGCCGCTAAAGCGGCAATAATTTTAACGCCATTCTTGCTAATATGCCCCTATGCCTTTACCTCTAGGAGTCTGTGCCCACTGATTATGGGGGGAGAGGTTCTAGCCTCAGTGTATAGTGATCATAATCCCTCGCTGTCCAGATTGCGATTCCTTTGAAGCACCAGCGTGTCACTCCAGGTGGTAACTGCCAAGGATGCTGGGTGCAGGCTGGTTTGGCACACTGCTGACATGAAGTTGGTTACGAGTCAGGTTGTCAGCAGTAGTGCAGATTTGGTGAACTCTTGTCTGCTGGTTGACCAAGGCCCCAGTGCTGTACTAAGCAGTTTTATTGAACTTATGCTTCATGTAAAAGTTATGTTAACCAGACCCGGGGGAACATTTTTCCTTCATGCCAAATCTTGGTTTGACAAAGACTGTAGAGCAGCAAATGATAACTTGCGTAAAGACTTAAAGCAAATCCCAGAGATCAGAGTATATTCTCAGCCTGCAGAAAGGCATATGCCCTAGCACTAAAAAATAGGAAGTCGGCCATCAGGCATGAGAAATGGAAGGCTATTGTAGTTGCCTGTTGTGAGAGGCTGGCTCAGTATATGATGTACACTTATGTAAGTGGACACCTTGCACTGATCCAGACAACCCTTATGGTGGTTTTAGTGGTCTTAGACAACCTTAGAAAGCTTACAAAATAAATGGAGGGTAGTGGTGGAAAGAAAAGTCGCACCTTGTAATACGAACAATTTACATGGGCAAAGTGATTCTGATATACAAATCAAAACAACTATAAATAATCGTGGTGCCCCTCAGGGTAATAGCACACCTCACTACCTTGCTTGTGAATACACGACAACCAAAAGTCCTCATGCTATAACATTATATACAAAACATACCCGGCACTCCCAACATTTAATGCTTTTTTTTAAGTAATGTGCAGTTTAAGCAAGTTTTATGAACATATATTTTGTTACTTTGTTCACAGGAAACACAGATACTAGAAGAAGTCATAAATGTTCAATGATTTATTAATCTCGTTGGCGTCAATTTTTCAATTTCTTCAATCAAAGACTTATTATGGAAGGACTGAACACTTTAAAAGGTTGCGTTTCCAAGTCCTGAACAGTACATCTGTTTTCAGTTAAGTGACAACAGCCAATTTTCGGTAAAAAAAACACAACTCGAGTCAAGACAATAGTCAGAGGAAGTAGAAGTGCTGGGGACCCAAGGAACCACCCAAGGTGAGTATCTAGGAGCCCCACGGAGTTCGTGTGCAGTGTAGGAACACAACCGCGTTCTCCGTACAAATTAACGTGTAAGCCGCGGTTGCAATTTTAAAGAAAGAGGACCCTTCCCAGTGGACCCTGAAGAAACCCTGTGGAAGACAAGAGGTTGGAGAGCCACCACACCCGTGGATTCCCTGGGAACCAGGTTACCTACACGAGGGAAGCCGGGTGCATAGGTGTGAAGTGGCGTCGGAAACTGCCGTCAAACTCAATGGGAGACTTCAGGAAGGTGCCTCTGCTGGAGAAGGTGAAAGTGTCCGTGGAACCCAAAGGTGGATTCAATATGTGAAGAACCTGCAAGCAGAGGGGAAAGAGTCTATGCCACTCAGAAGTGGCCAGGAAACATGGAAGATGAATGCCCACCGATGTAGAGTGCTGCAGGAGAGCTGACAGTGACCTTGAATCTGCAGCTGTTTGGACCAGGCGATGCTGTGGAAGACCAGGAGCTGTTCACAAGCTGTCCCACGTCGGATGTCGAGAGTTGAGGGGTCGGGGTCTGGCGGAAGCACCAACAAGCCTTGGCAACTGCAACCAATGTGGAAGTTGAAGAAGGTGCAATGTCGGGACCAGCAAGGACCAGGAGACTCACCACAAACAGGGGAGGATGGGCAGGCCCTGATCAATCAGGGGAGCCCAAAGAATTCAAAAGTGACCATCAATAGGACCCACAAGCCGGAGGCACTGGAGTCGCAGGAGGACCTCAAGCAGCTCACCAAAGAAGCAGGCCCATGTTGCAATGGATGTGGTGAGGACAAAGATCTTGGTCACTGGAGATGCTTGAGGTTGGGGCTACTTGGACCCCAAAGATCTTGGTGGAAGGAAGCCAACAAGCCTTTGCAACTGCAAGTCAACACGGTACACATGGGTTCGGTTCCTGCGGCTCTGACGAGGGACACTGGCCTCAAACTTGGTAAGAGGAACGGACAAGTCTTGTGGAATGTGAAGAACTATGACCTGTGTTGCTTAGCCTTTCGGAGTCCGGAGGAGCCCAGGATCAGCAGACCGGTCAGCTTGGTTGCGGTGCCTGCAGATGCAGGGAAGTGACTCTGTCACGTCAAGGGAGATTCCTTTAGGTGTCTTGGATTTCTACAGGCCCGGGACAGGTTCCTGTATGGAGCACAGGCACGGACGATGCAGCAGACGAGCAGGGCAAAGAGATCAGGAGCAGCAGGAGTCTTCCTGATTGCAGCCTTGATGCCCAGAGCAAAGTCCAGCGAAGTCCAAAGTGCCCAGACTGTCGAAGTTGAAGTGGTGTCTGAATTGTATCATGTCCCATGACTAATCTAGTGACCCACCCACAGGCAAGCCCTTAAATACTCTAAGGAAAGGGTTGGGACAATACAGGGGTCCCTCCTAAGGAGGGGCTGGACAAGGGGGCGGATACTCCCCTGTTCTTTGTCCAGTTTCACGCCAGATCGGGAGTCAACAGCTCCCTGAACTGGCTTGAGCTGGACTACGCAGGGAGGGCACCAGACTATGTGGCGCAGGCAAGCGCTCCCACACTGCCCCAATACACTAAACCCTGTCTGGAAGGTGGTCACACCTCACTAGGACAGGATGCCTATTGTTCTGCCTTTCCCCTGCTCGAGCTTGGCTCAGCAGCAAGAGGGCAGAATCGTGTCCGTGGTCGGCAGCAGCCATGTTGTGCTGTCTGGGTCTGGGTCTAGAAGACGGGTACCGGGAGCAATGAGGGCCTAATGGAGGGCCTTTACAGGGGGTATGATTCCAACATGTTTGATACCAAACACGACAGGGTTCGTTACAGCCAGTTTTGAGATGGTCATCGGGTAATGACGCGGTGCCCCTCTATATGTTATATGGCTGTCTCACTTACAACCCGGGAGAATGGGTTCCGAAGGCTGTAGGGGTGTCCTGCTCATGCATGGGCACCCTCACACTTAGAACTAAGCACCCTGCCTTAAGGATTGAAAAGGCCTGTTGTAGGGGTGACTTATAGGTTTTTAGTGCACTGACCTTATATATACGGCAACCTATATCTTTAGGACGTGGTGCTAGCACCAGCTTACACAAGCTGCAATGGCGGGCCTGTATAGATAGTTTGAATGGTCTCCCATAGGTGTCATAATACATGCTTCAGCCTATGGGAGACCTCTGGGGTACCTATGCCCTGGGTGCCTTAGTACCATATACTAGAGACTGATAAGGGTACCCCAGTATCCAATGTGGGATTTACCTAAGTACTTACCATAACAATTTAGGGAAGAAAGCAGAGAGACTGGGGCCCTGATTAGCAGGATTCCAGTCAGATTAGTCGGAAACCATCACAGCGCCAAGCAAAAAGTGGGGGTAACCATGCAGAAGGATCTTACTTTTCTACACCTGTCAAGACAAAGACTCGCAGGCGTTCTGGAAGGCAGTCTGGTTACGTTTATCCACCTCGCCATCTCCTGATAAAGACACTGTCCATATCTCTTCTGATGCTTGGATAGAACATTTTTCTGCAGTGTATGTCTCAAATGCAGTGATCTCAGATGAGTGTCAGGTTGATTGTTTTTTATGTGAGAGTCTCTCCGTCACTGAAGAAGAGGTTCTCAAAGCTATTCATAATAGCCCCATACAGGAGGCTCCAGGTCCAGACGGGGTCCCTTTAGAATTATTCAAAGAGGACCCCAGGTATTGGTCCCCTGTACTTACTAGTGTATTTAAATCAGCCTGCCGGGTGGGAGTTCCGCAGTCTAGGCGTATGTCAATAGTGGTACCCATCTTTAAAAAGGGTAATGCCCATGACCCAAGGTGTTACCGCCCTATATCCTTGCTTGACTCTTCAACCAAGATAATTGGCAGAGTCATCTTGGAATGACTCCTTGCCTGGCTAACTGAGAGTAATATTCTCACCCAAGTGCAACATGGTTTCATGAAGGGCTTTGGGACAATCGAACAGGGCCTTAATTTACATCTTATCGTGACCAAATATGGGGGGCGTGGCCGACTGCCGAGCATGGCAGAAGTGTGCTGAAGGAGCTCCGTGTGAAGCCCCGATACTACGCGAAGAATCCTGTCAGTAACTGGACCGACTGAGTTCGAACACAGCGCCGTGGGCAGCGGAACACCTGTGGCACCAGCGATCCTGAAACGGAGTGTCCAGCTTCGGTTTAGAGCAACTGAAAGCAGCTGCTCCTGAGGCCGACGGAGAGGAAATGGGCAGAATGCTGAATGCGACCGGAGGGTGCGGTGTGTAGCGACGGTGAGAGGACACACTCGACTTGCGCCTGCATTGATTAGCTGATTTCTTTAAAAAACAAAACGCCCGCACCGAGTGTGAGAATCTCGGCGTGAACGCGGTGAATACCCGGCTTGGCGATACATGTATGCCTGACGAGGTAGCAACAAGATGGCTGAGGGCAGCGCTTGATTGCAGCGGATCATTACCGGAATCTGGGAAGCCGTCGATGTGGTGCGTGGACCCCCTCCCTCGTTGGCAGTAACCACAAAAGGCACACGGTGAGGACTGCGGTTGGGGTATTACTCAATATCGACGAGCTGGGAATGCACTCGACAGGGCTCATTTCTGCTGCGTCATAGACTGGATATTTAAGCGAGTGGACAAGAATAGGGAAATACATGGAGCTGTCCGACTGGCCTTTTGACTGGGACACAGGTCGCCCCTTTCGACAGGAAGCGTCTGACATTTCCACTGTTTGTGGCTGTAATACGGAGGAGGAGACGCTGTCACACTGGCATAGGGAGTGGCCACAGACCGCGCGCATTATAACGGATGGGAGATATAAGGAGGCACGACTGGCAATAACGGGTCTCGCTGCGGTGGATCGGAGGAGGGACTCCACCGCGGGCCCCTTATGGTGCCAATTCCAGGAGCATATAATACTGCGCCATAACTGTGACACAAGCCCATATTTGTATTCATTGCCAGACACGGTGAGGAGCCAACCAGCGGGGGATATTGTGGTCTGAGGTACCGAATGCTGGCAGAGGTGAACTAGATACAATACGGAACAGTGGGTACAAATCACGACACCACCCATGCGCGGCAACGTTATCCTCATGGTAAAGTCTACATCCTGAGGCAAGATACGATCCCCGAGCACGTAGGCGTCGGACACCTGAGGCCCCCCTGGTGTCCTGGCCTAGGACACGTCGGTGACAAAGTCCTCTCTGCCTGCGCCAACACATATGAGGAAGGGACTAGACCATTGGAAATCTATCCCAGCAATACCCCAATGTGAGGGGCGTGTAGTGAGCTTCCCCACTCGTGAAATCGGAGCAGGTTAGCGTGTGTGATCGCTGCTCCTATACATCATGGGTCGTGTCAAGACTAAGCAACCTGATCCAGCTGCCGTTGATGACACGAATTCCGCGTCGGGCGGTGTACTGTCGCAGAATTCTGACACTGATGTGGTGCCGCCTACTGGGACTGAACGCCACGCTGACAAATTGGACTTAATACTAAAAGAAATCAGGGACTCACGAGTAGCGATTGAGGCGCAAATAGGGTCGCTATCTACTAGCCTTAACCTTTTACATGCGGATCACAAAAAAATGGCGGACAAAGTGAAGTCGAATAAACTTGCCTTAGATGATCTGATCCCACAACAACATATACACATCACCCAAATGGAACAACTGCAACGTCAGCTCCGAGGCTTGCAGGATCGAGTAGATGATGCAGAAGGGCGATCCCGCCGCAATAATGTTCGCATACTCGGAATAACGGAGAGAAGCGAGGAGTCTAACCCCACCCAGTTTGTGGAAAGATGGCTGCGTGAACATGTGGCAAGAGAGGGCCTTACAGATCTTTACAGCATGGAACAGGCACACAGGGTGCCTCCCAGACCTCCCCATCCAGGTGCGCCACCTAGACCATTGATAGCGCGCATCCTGAATTATAAGGACCGGGACACGATCCTGCGTGCTGCAAGAGAGACCGCTCCCATCCGCTTTGAAAACAAAACAATTTCCCTATATTCAGATTTCACACTGGCGGTGCAGAAAGCGAGGGCCACTTTTCAGGATGTTAAAAAGAAATTGAGAGCACGCAACCTGAGATATGCTCTACTTTTTCCGGCCCGGTTGAAAGTCATTTTTGGCCAAAAATCTATATTTTTTGATAATCCCGAGGAGGTGGCAGACTGGTTGGAAATTACCTTTACGCCTACAGTGTCCCAGAACTCGCTCCCGTCGGGTCAGCCAACACGACCCTTGTCGCAACGTGAAGCTGCAGCCAACCTGGATGAGCACCAGTGCAAAGCAGGTGATACTAGCGTGAGCCCATCCTTGGAGCAGATCTCGAATAGCCAAAGAGATGCCCTTCTGACAGCGGCGGCCCTGGCGGAACACGATGCCCAGAACCGAGTGGTGTCTACACAATCCTCGGATGCTGCCACAGTTCGCTCTGAATCGGATACCAGTTTGACATTGTTTCCATCAATTACTGCTCAGACTGCGAATGATTATTAGAGTGGTGTGATGGGCCCTCCAGAAATTGGTGATGTATGAAGTGTTACTCAGGGTGCTTAACTGTACAACAAAGGGATGGAAGGTCCAGTTACCATTATATGATGATGGGGCTTGTGTTGGAATGATGTAAACAAGGTCACTACACACAGGGTAATGTGTGTTAAGAATGGGGTAGTTGCCGCCCCCCCCCCCCCTTTTGGCGACTGCACTATGGTATTTTCTGTTTAGAGTTCCTGTTGAACTTGCTTTTAAGGTTTGGTCCTCTGCTGTTTTCCGGGGGAACGTAGTATTGGGGAGTTCTGATGGTTCTGCGGGCTCAGCTACAGATTACATGTCACCAGATAGTCCTAGAACCCTATATGCTCAGGGTCGATCACTCCACTTGAGATCTGATGGCATCCCCTAACAGGTATATATACAGCTCATGGAATATAAGAGGACTGGGTTCCGTTCATAAAAGGCATAGATTACTGGCGCAGCTTAGCAGAAGAAAAATTAATATTGCATTCCTTCAGGAAACCCACTTAAGCCATGCTGAAGCAATTAAGCTACAAAAGAAATGGAGGGGACAATTATTTTTCACATCCTACTCGGCCTTTGCACGTGGGGCCGCGATCTGGGTTAAAAGTAGTACCCCTTTTAAGTTATTGGAGCAAAAGGTTGATTTAAATGGCAGGTATGTCTTAATACATGGGTTACTAGATAGGGCACACATTGTGATGGGAAGCATATATGCTCCAAACACCGATCAGGACAAATTTCTGGGAGCCGTTAGCACGGTTTTAACGGGATGGGAAGAATATCCCTGGGTGTTGGGTGGCGATTTCAATGCAGTGCTTGATGTTGATTTAGACAGGTCGCACCCCCCTTTACACAACACGGGACGTAAAAAATTGGCGGAAGCACTCAAAGGGTGGGCAGAGGGATGGGGGATGGGGGACGCATGGCGTATGGCACATCCCAATAGCAGGGAATACTCCTTCTACTCACCACCTCATAGGTTACATACCCGCATTGACAGAATATTTTGCTCCTTGACTTTACTTGGCTTAGTAAGCGATTCAACACACCTGGGCAAAACATTATCGGATCACAATACCGTCGAACCTACCTTACAATGGGGCAGGATACCTACTCCGGTACTGACTTGGAGGCTGCAACCCCTGTTGTTAGACGACTCGGTCTTTCGTAGCACACTATCCACAGCCATAGACAATTATTTTTTTGACAATGCGGATACAGCAAGCACGCGTCAAATTGAATGGGATGCCTTTAACACCGTAACAAGGGGGGTAGCGATTAGAACGAAAGCGGGAGCACGGCTCGCACTCATTGAACAACTTACAGAGGTCGAAAACCGCTTGGGTAGATTAGAACAGGAAACTGCACAGGACGATACACAACGGGCACAATTACAAGAAGCACATATAAAATACGCAGAACTTTTAGAAGACCTACGTATACTAGACTATCGTCTTTACACTCAGAAACAACATGCCATGGCGGATAGAGCTGGCCCCCTTCTTGCTAAAATTATTAAAGACGCCCCAGCGGTTTCCCCTATTCTAGAAATTCGGAATATGGGGGGGTCACAGTTAGTACCCAATTAGAAATAAACACTGCTTTTAAAAGCTACTATGAGAAATTATATGAGAAACCGGCAGACTTTAAAGATGTAGATTTTGAGCCCTTCTTTGATGATCTGCAGCTCCCACAATTATTGAGAAACCACAAAGAGGAACTAGAACTGCCGGTAACTAGCGTGGAAATACGGCGGCGATCAAAGATCTGCCTCGTAATAAAGCACCAGGGAGTGATGGTCTGCCTATCGAATTTTATGCAACCTACTCTGATTTGCTGGTACCTCATTTACAACGGCTATATCAGACATCGTTGGATGCTGATGCGCTCCCCCTTACAACAATGCAGGCGACTGTGGTCTCGCTCCTGAAGCCAGGCCGTGATGGTGTGGGCATGGCGGGATATAGGCCACTCTCGCTTCTTAACATGGACTATAAAATATTGAGTAAATTGTTGGCGACCAGACTTTGCCAGTATATACCGCAGTTGATACATACTGATCAATGCGGATTTGTGCCGGGCAGAAGCACGGCGCTTAATATTAGGAGGTTGCACCAAATCATGACATGTACACCGATAACGGACAAGGCAAGGGGATGCATTTCGCTTAATCTACGACAAGCTTTTGACTCCCTACACTGGCAATATATGTTTTATACCCTTTCCAGGTTTGGCATACCAGCAACATATACACAGTGGGTGCGACTGCTGTATTTGAACCCCACAGTGCGAGCAAGTACGGGACAGCACATCTCACAGCAGTACAGTGTTGCTCGGGGTACCAGACAGGGATGTCCGCTTTCGCCATTATTATTTATTTTAGCTTTGGAGCCTCTCTTACATAAGCTCCGGAATACGATGGGACATAAGGGAATTGTAATGGGACACGGTACGCATATCGTCTCTGCATATGCGGATGACCTAATATTATATTTCAAAAACTTGGATGAGGATTCGGAACCCATTCCCTCTACCTTTGACACGTTCCAGAGATTATCAGGTCTCTCGATCAATGAAAATAAGTCATATGCCTATTTTTTCACTGATAACACACGTAGCGGTTCCCTATGGTTTGGGAAGTGGAAATTTCAGATAGCACCTGATACTTTCAGATATCTAGGAATCCAAATATATAGGGACACAATAGACCTTCTCAATGGTAACTTAAACCGTGCTATAACCGCGCTCAAACCCCAAATAAGATTCTGGACTTCCCTGCCCATATCGGTGGCTGGTAGGGTGGCCATTGCCAAAATGGTAATGCTCCCTAGGATGTTATATTATTTTGCTAACTTGCCCATAATTGTCCCAGCACAGATATTTAAATTGTTGACCTTTATTAATTGAACTGATCTGGGGAACAGGCCGTAGGTGTATTGGAATTACGAAAATGCAATTGGGCACACAACAAGGGGGAATGGGGGCCCCAGATCTGAAGGCGTATTGTTATACAAGCCAACTGCAGTGGCTGGTGTACTGGGTGGCAGGCCATAATCTTCAGGAGATAGATATGACTAGCCAGGTATGGGAAAGAGGAGACTTACACAAACTCTTATTGCCCAATGGCAAGATCCCTTCGATGGCGCCCCACTTATTGCGAATTGCGTTGTTGTACTGGAGAAGTGCTTTGAGATACACCAAGAAGATGGCCCGTATGCTTCTACAATTCCCCTTTTGGGAATTCCCTCCCAGTCGGGTACTGTTACTAGTCGACGACTGTTGGCTTGGGGAGACGCTGGAGTGAACACGATTGGTATGTTCTTTTTGGATGGTACCCTAGTGCCCCATGACGTCTTTGTTCAAGAGCATGGAGTGCCGCCTACATTGTTCCTCTTACATGCTAGTATTTCTCGATACATACACACCACTTGGGCCCCGAAGGGGATAGAACCAGAAACGCACGCCCTGCTCACTATGCAATATTTAATGGGGAATGGGAGTCATTTGACGAAGTGGCTTTATAGAGGGATTCGTACGATAGCAGCGGTGCCACTTCAACCTCTCCGCAGCAAATGGAACAGGGATGTGGGGCGCGCGCTTACTGATAAAGAGTGGAGCGTCATGTTGGGATACCCGAACACGGTATCTAGAAATCCTAAATTCAAATTTATACAGCTTATGCTCTTACACAGGGCTTATCTGACTCCACGCAGACTGAGTTCTATGTTTCCAGACGTAGCGGATAGTTGCCCCCGCTGTCATTCACCGGATGCGGGTCTCATACATATGATATGGAGCTGCCCGAGACTACGACACTATTGGGCGTCCGTAAGTACGATACTGAAGGATATCGCCCCAGTTCGGAACAATGACTTGATGGAGTACTGTCTATTAGGGTTGGGTACCAAAGGGAAGAAGGGAAAACTGATTAACAAATTTGCTAATCTTGCCCTTTTACTAGCTAAGCGCAACATTACCATGCGGTGGAAAACCGCTAAAACACCATCATTACAGGAATGGCACAATGAAATGGTTAGATGGGGCAGGGCGGAGGGTGCTGAGCTGCAGAAAGAAGAACACAGGGGACTGTGTAAAAAGCCAATTTCCATGGACTGGAATATGTTGTTAGAAGAATTTGTTGCTGTTGATATGCAAAGGTACTAACGGACTACATATTTACCCACTCAAGTCTTTCAATGAACCACTGGCAGCAGGATGGGCTGTCATATGTCTTTATTATGCAAAGTAATTTACTGTTACTGTGGGGAAATTTGGATTTCTATGGACATATGACATTACAATAGACACACTGAGGGTGTGGTACTTTGGCTGAGTCTGCAGGGGGGGGTGGGGGGTGGGCATAGAGGTAGTTAGTTAGTTTTTTGGATAAAAGAAACGAAATCACCAGGAATTGTTATATTACTTACTTGTATAATATGAAGTAGCCCACAAAGTTTGGATCATATAGAATACCATCTGCAAAGCACTCTAGAAATGGAGTTTTGTACACTTGTTTTGATGTTAACTGCTGATCAGTTCTGTATATGAGCACTGCTTTGCTATCAGACTGCACCGTCATTCTTGTGAACGTTTATATGATGACATGTATGCGTATAACATAATGTCGTCAGGTTTCATCTTTGATATGCAAAATCAATAAAATATGTTTAAAAAATAAATAAATTATAGTGACCAAATACAAATATGCAAAGGGCACTTCTATCCATCTTGCATTTGTGGACTTATTGAGTGCCTTTGATTGTGTCAACAGGTCTAAATTGTGTGCTACTTTCGTGTCCACTGGCCTCGAGGTGGGTTTGGTTTCCTTTTTAAGACTCTTACACCAGCATATTATGGTCTCAGTTAGATTTGGGCCTGCTGGTGAGTGTACCCCAGCCTTAAAAGTTAATTGTGGAGAACGCCAAGGTTGTGTACTTGCCCCCATTCTCTTCCTACTTTATATCAATGATTTGGAAAAGACTTTGGTGTCTGCCAGGGCGGATGCATCGCATGTTGATAAAATAGCTGTGCCCACTTTATTATAGGCAGACAATGCTGTACTTTTGGCCAGGCCTGTCAACGGCCTACAGAAACTAGTTTCTAGCTTTGTGGTGTTTATGAAGGGACTTGATCTGGAGACTAACCGTTCTAAAACATTCATAATGGTTTGTGGCCCTAGAAATACTAACATTTGCACCATATGCAAAGAAAGTTGGCCAGGCCTGCACCTGGTCCCCTTGTCTCAGAAGCAGACTGATGCGCTTTTTGTGTGCTGTGGGAACCACTTTTTCTCGTGCTGCCTGCATTTCTAAAAACCTGTTGCTTCAATTTTAGAAATTTACAAAAGGAAATGTGTCCTGGCTGTGACTTATGGCATGGGGGCCTGGGGCTGTAGAGACGCAGGGGCTATTCAAGTGGAAGAAAATAGATTTTGCTGGTGTCTGTTGGTGGTTCCCCCTTCGACCCATCATTTTTCTTTACACAAGGTTTTAGGCCTGGAATAAGTTCATGATCTTATTATTATAGCTCCGTTGGTACTTTGGTGCACGATTTGGATGAGTAAGGAAGCAGAGCTCAACCGGGCTATCATTAGAGACTGTCTCTCCTGTAACCATGGGTTGAACATCCTGTGGCTAAAATATATGAGACACCACTCTAGCTTTGGGCTGTACCTACCTGTTCGAGAAAGCACAGTCCATCACAAATAAAGACAAAACCTGGGTCCAGGATTGCTTTTTTAAGCATAGGCAGGCCACAAGGGAGGCTGTGGAGGTGGTGAAGCCTGCAGTGAGAGATTATTGCATGATTCAGACAGCAGCTGGGATTGCTCCTTAGCTGCTCTTTGTGCAGAATGTTTATGAACAAACATTATTGACTCGATTTATATTAGTGTCGAACCGTTGGATTATATGCTTCCCACAAGGGCAATACTCGCCTGCAGATATATGTATTTGCCAATGCGATGAGCAATCACCCCAGTCCCTATTGCACTTTGTTTTCTTCTACCAATATTATCTTCCATATACTAGGAGATTTGTATTGCCCTTGTTGCGTAGATACAAGTTTACCAAGTGTAAAGCTGCTTTGCTCTTCCACCAACAACTCAATGACTATGATATATATTATTCAGTTGATTCCTTCTAGAAAAGTATCAGAGGCAGACCATGTTGTTTTAAGCGGCAGTTTATTATCCAATATTATATTTTACATCTTTGCTTTAGTTGTTTCCCGTTCTTGCCAACAAATGTAATATTGCATCTTTTGGCGTAAGCCTTTTAAAAAAAAGAAAAGGTGTTATAGTGTGATATGTTTTTAACATGTTTTTTTAAATGTATTGTCTATTTATTATTCTTTGTTAATTCGTGTGTATTTTGAAATATGTTCATCTTTTATGACTCATCTTCGGATGAACGAATAAAGATTAAATTGATTGTTTGATTGAACTTCCCTTTAAGGAGATAGTATTTGGTGAAGGAAATTCACTAATAGAATGGTATAGGTAAATGTCACCTGTGGACTGCAGCACATGTTGTGCCATCCAATAGGCAGACGCCCCAGGATATTGCGGCATGGATTAGAAAATCTTGCTGCACAAATATGGGAATTTTAGGGCATTTTTGCGGCACTTTATTTTGCATTTTTTTCAACACCAAACACAGAGACCTTATTTTTATGAGGCATTTTACAACATGAAAGTTTACACCAAAGCATTGTGTAGAGTATGTATGCTGCCAGGTTTAACTGCTGTATGTATCATGTTGTATGTATGTCCACATTACTTTCACCTTGGGCACTGTGCCGTGGTTACTTATGGATTTGTATTAATTTTTTGGAGTATGCAATTGTAATTCTTTCCAATGGGAAACCCTATGTATATTTTGCTTATTTAAAATTTAGACAATTTGTTTTGGGTCAAGGGATACATATATGACATGAATCTGTTCATGAATAATACCCACGGAGCCTGCATGCTTGTCTCCTTAGGTTTTAATCTTTACCATGTATGTGCAATTCTTATTAGCAGTCCAAATCTAGCCCGATATTGTACTGCTGATTACAGCAAAAAGCAATAATGCCCAGATGGATTGTTCTGAGAGGGACCAGCATCTGGCTGACTAGATAATTTTGTAAATGCTGTTGCTCCACAACCTTCACAGGCTGCATAAACATCTCCATCCTGCTTTTTGTGTGGTGGCTCTTTGCTCCCTTGGAATCCAAAAGAACTTTGGGGGTTGTGACACAGTCACGTAACTCACCTGCAAGTGTATTTGGTGTTATTTAATGCGTTTCAAATGGAAAAAAAGGCATTAAAATTGTTGAACAGAAAGTTAAGAAAATGTAGGAAAGCAGTGATTAAAAAATGCACCTATCTCTGAAGTACTTGCGAATGGCAAAACATGGAAAACTTGTTGAAACAAAACCACCATGGAAAATGGCACTCCTCAAATGGAGTTGAGCAAACAGTGCTAAAACAGCATGGTCAGTTGCAAAGAAAGGGAAACATGAAACCTTTTGAAGTGAAGTTGCATACGTGGAGTTTAAATACATACAGGAAGGCAGAAGTATTTTGTAGTGAGATGGTACACTTGTTTGGTTCCTTTAGGCAAGTTTGAGACATCTTTGTGTGCATGTGGTGCAGGCACTGGACTGGCCTGAACATATAGTTGGTGTTACTTGATGCACTCCAAAGGAAAAAAGGCATTGCAATTGTTAAACAGAAAGTTTGAAAATGTAGGTAAGCAGTGATTAAAACATGCACAAAACTCTGAAGCACCTGCAATTCAAGGGGAAAAAAGGAAAACTGGTTGAAACAAAACCACAATGGAAAATGGCGTCCTCAAATGAAGTTGAGCACACACAGAGTCAGCCTGGTCAGCTGCAAAGAAAGGAAAACATGAAACCTTTTGAAGTTGCATACATGGCGTTTAAATCATAAAGGAAGGCAGAAGTCTTTTGCAGTGTGATGGCACACTTTTTTGGTCCCTCTCTGCAAGTTTGAGCTGTCTGTGGAGGACTGTGGGGGAGAGAAGTGGGTTGTACCAACATACAAAATATAAGGCAAAAATTATTTAAAAAAACAACCAAGCCTGCTCTAAAAGTACCTGAAACTAAAAAATAAAATAACAAAGGCAACAGAACCACAATGGTAAAACTTGCATGGATGGTGCAAAAAGGACATAAAATGGCAGGGTGAACTGCCTGCAAAGAGAGGTAAACCTAAAACCTTTCAAAACCAATTTTTTCAAGCATAGTTTAAATATAGGCGCACATAAGCCCGTTTTGTACTCGAGCGGGAGGGAACATAAGACCAGGCAACAGTGCTTATGACTTTTCCTTAATCACGTTGGAGTACTGTGCAGCAATGCATTTTCCCTTTAACTCAAAGTGAAGATGCATTGCTGCACAGTAATCCAACATGATTAGGGAAAAGTCAGAGTAAAGATGTGTACGGAAAATTCAAAATTTACTCCAAACCACACTCAACAAATCAAAACAATAAACACTGGGATACTGTCTTTAAAGACAAAAAAGGGCAGGAGAAGCCACCTGCAAAGAAAGGGAAGCCTAAAATGATCCAAAACATATTTGTACAAGTGTACTTTGAATATAGAAGCACATAAGCCCGGCGTTTGCACTCGGGGGGGAAAAAAAAATAAGAGCAGGCAACAGTGCTTAAAGGGTGTGTACGGAAAATCAAAAAGTTGCCCCAAACCATCCTAACAAACCCCAAAAATAAACATTGAAACCCAGGCGCAATGTAACGCCGGTGGCTCCAAGGAATGAAATACATAAAAAAAAGAAACACAGTTTAAACAGGAATGCAGTGGATGCATCTAAACTCAAGATGCAAAAAGGACGGAACATTAACACATGGGCTCAAAATCGCAACCCCTCTACTCCCAAAACAAAGGAATTTAAAAAACTATTGGATATGGGATGCCTTTTGCTCAAAGGCTATAAATCATGTGTACCCAAAAGTCCCCAAATACTGTATTAATTTAAAAAGCATAAATAAATATAAATACAAATAAAAAAAACACACAAGAATACACAGAATTCCACTGCAAAACCATGAGTTGACATTGGGTTACTCCTGGGAAAAGACATGATGCAACCTGCATGGGGCCATCACATTCCTCCCAACCATTGCAGGTAGGACTTCACAAATATGGATGAAGACCTCAAGGTTCTGCGCTAAAGCAACTGCATTATTTATTTCCCAAGAAGTGTACAGAACCCAAAATTTCCATGTGCTGTGCAGCAGCAAGCATGTATTGTAGTTGTCAGACCGCCCACCGGCTCTCGAATCAGCAGATTCTTTCCTCTGAGACTCTACAGTAGAACAAAAAAATAGCAGACTAGCCCTTTTCGCTGTCACCATACCCCACAACACTGCCCCCTACCACTACCCCACAACACTGCCAGTTAACCCACCATGCCACCCTTAAAAACCAACCCCCACACATGCCCCCTAGACATGCCGCGTGCCCCCTGTGTGGTGGGCCCAAAACAAACATTTAAAAAAAAGAATGCCCCTCTGGGCTCGCCGCGTGCCCTGTGTGTGGTGGGCCCACAAAAACCATTTTAAAACAAATAATGCATCCCTGATCCTGCTGCGTGCCCTTTGTGCGGCGGGCCTGAAACAAACACTTTTAAAACGAATAATGTTCCCCTGGGCCCTCCACATGCTCTATGTGTGGCAGGCCAAAAACAAAGATTTAACCCACCGCACACGGGGTACCCAACAGGCCGAAAACATTAAAAACAAAAAGAATGCCACCCTGGGCCTGCCGCGTGCCCAGTATGTGGAGGGCCCAAATTAAAAAAAATGAAATGCCCACCATGGGCCCACTGCACATGGGGCATGCGGTGGGCCCAAAACATTAAACAAAATAGTGGCACCCGGTCCCGCCGTGTGCCCCATGTATGGCAGGCTGAAAACATATAAAAACTTGAATGCACCCCTAGGCCCTCCACACACCAGGGCATAGGGTGGACCATCATTATTTAGAAAAAATAATGCCCCTCTGGGCCCCCCACATGCCCATGTGCGAAGGGCCCAAAACAAACATTTAAAACAAATAAAGCCCCCCTGGACCCACCAAGGGGTCTGTGCGTGGTGAGCCCAAAACAAAGATTTAACCTTCCGCACACAGGGCACGAGGCGGGCCCAAAACATTGCGAACAAAAAGAATGCCACCCTGGGCCCATTGCATGCCCTGTGTTTGGCGGCCCAAAACATATAAACAAAGAAATACACCTGGGTACACAGGAGACCAGGACAGGGATAGCCTACCTGGTGTCCCCTGGTCTCTAAGTCTCCAAGGTGAGGCTGAGGTCACAGACAGGTTCAGCACAGCAGGCTCTTCATCGCCAGGCAAAGGAATGAACAGCAGGGCAGGTGAGGAGTAAATAAACACCAGCTAACCTGCCTGCTGTGAGGACCCTGCTTCTATTGGCCCGGTGGCAAGAGCCACTGAACCAATACAAGGCAGGGTCCGCATTCCTTCAATTTCCCGGGCACTTTTGTAAAAAGTGCTGCTTTTTACAAAAGTGCAGATTTCGCAATTTTATTCCAAATCACGAAATCCTAGAGGGTCTGACAAACATTTAAAAAAAAGAATGCCCCCCTAGGCCCGCTGTGTGCCCTGTGTGCGGCGGGCCCAAAACAAACATTCTAAAACAAATAATGCCCTGTGGATCCGCCGCATGCCCCATGCGCGGCTGGCCCGAAACAAACATTTAAAAAAATAATGCACCCCAGGGCCTGTCACATGCTCTGTGTGCGATGGGCCCAAAACAAACATTTTTAAAAGAAATATGCCCCCCTGGGCCCGCTGCATGCTCTGTGTGCTGCGGGCTCAAAACAAACATTGTTAAAAAAAGCCCCCCTGGGCCCAACGTGAGCCTGTGTGCTACGGGCCCAAAAGAAACATTTAAAAAAATAATGTCCCCTGTGCCAGCCGTGTTCGCCGTGTGCGGAGGGCCCAAAACAAACATTTAAAAAAAATATCTCCCCTGGGACCGTTGTATGCTCCGTGTGGGGTGGACCAAAAACAAACATTTAAAAAAAATAATGCTCCCCTGGGCCCACCGCATGCCCCGTGGGCAGCCTGCCCAAATCAAACATTTTTTAATAAAAATAATGCCTCGCTAGGCCTACCGCGGGACCAATGGGCGGCAGGCCCAAACCAAACATTTAAAAAAAATATGCCCCCCCAGGCCCGCTACCTGCCCCCGTGTACGAAGGACTCAAAACAAACATTTAAAACAAATAATGCCCCCCTGGGAACACCACGTGCTCTGTGTGGGGCGGGCCCAAAACTAAGATGTAACCCACTGCACAGGACACGCGGGGGCCCAAAACATTCAAAACAAAAAGAATGCCACCCTGGGCCCGCCACATGCCCCTGTGTGCCGGGCTCGAATTAAACAAAATGAACTGCCTCCCTGGGGCTGCCACACATGGGGCACGTGGCGGGCCTAAAACATTACAAACAAATAGAATACCACCCTGGACCAGCCGCGTATCACGTGAGCAATGGGTCTAAATATTTTAAAAAAATGAAATGCCCCCCAAGGCCTACCGCATATGGGGCATGCGACAGGCCCAAAACATTCAAAAAAATAGTGCCACCCTGGGCTCGCCACATGCCTCATGTGAGGCAGGCCCATAACATATAAAAATTAAATGCACTCCTTGGCCCTCCCCACACAGGGGCACGCGGCGGGCCCTCTTTATTGAAAACAAATAATGCTCCCGTGGGCCCCCGCGTGCCCTCTGTGCGGCAGGCCTAAAACAAACATTTAAAACAAATAATGCTCCCCTGGACCAGCAGGGTGGTCTGTGTGTTTTGGACCCAAAACAAAGATTTAACCCACTGCACATGGGCCATGCGGAGGGGCCCAAAACATTAAAAACAAAAAGAATGCCATCCTGGGCCCTCCACGTGTCCCTTGTGTGGTGGGCCCGAATAAAACAAAATAAACTGCCTCCCTGGGCCTGCCGCACTTGGCGGATCTAAAACATTACAAACAAAAAGAATTGCATCCTGGGCCTTCCGTCCGCCCCGTGTGCTGAAAGCACCAATCACTGAAAAAAATAATGCTACCCTGGACCTGCCGCATGCCCCGTTTGTGGTGGGCCCAAAACATGTAAACAAAGAAATGCCCCCTGGTGCACAGGAGGCCAGGACAGAGATAGCCTACCTGGTGTCCCCCGGTCCCTAAGTCTCGAAGGTGTGGGTGAGGTCACAGACAGGTTCAGCACAGCAGGCTCTTCATCGTCAAGGGCAAAGGAATGAACAGCAGGCCAGGTGAGGAGTAAATAAATACCACCTCGCTTGCCTGCTGTGGGGACCCTGCTTCTATTGGTCCAGTGGCAAGAGCCACTGGACCAATAGAAGGGAGTGTCCACATTCCTTCAATTACGCGGGCACTTTTGTAAAAAGCATGGCCTTTTTAAAAAGTGCTGATTTCAGGACTGTAACGCAAATTGCAAAATCCTGGAGGGTCTGACTAGGCTTACAAAAGGACCTACCTGTGTAGCATGACTCCTGCAGCTTTTAACCCCTTGACCGCGATCGGAATTCCGCTCGTGTGCTGGACATTCCGATCGCGGGTGGGGTCGTGACGAGCTCAGCTCGTCATGCGCACAGCGCTACCGCGCAGCATGACGAGCTGAGCTCGTCATAAGCACGGAAGGGGTTAAACCTGCAGGCAAAGCTATCAAAATAACTGTTTTTAATAGGAAAGAACCCTACTTTTAAATATTAAATAAGTCACCCCTAGGTTGACTTTGCAGCCCACAAAGTAAGGTGCCTGGTATTTAAAAAGTGGTACATGAAGGAATTTAATGCTGGTATGTACCTAAAGTGACTAGCCACCAAATGCTATTTTCACTGTAAACTGCTGCAGCGGCCCTATGAGAAAAAAATAGTGTTAAGATTTGTAATAAATATTTTTGAAAAGTGATTTAAAAAGTTAGAGTTTGTCTGCCTGAACATCCAGTGGCTAATTAGCATTAGCCTGCTGGCAGATAGCCCTACATTGCTTCCCCATTACGAGGTGAGAAAACTGCTCAGAAAGCAGAAACAATGTCATAGGCCTTTCACAGGAAGACCTGGTTGTGAGGTGTTTGACTTATATCAGCTAGGGAAGGGCAGCTGCAGAAGGTTCAGGAACTTCACTAACTTGAAAGGGAACAAGTTCAACGACTGCCCATTCATAGTTGAGTGTTAAGGGAGACATGGGGAAGAGAAGCCTTTTGTCCCCTAGGCATTCTGTAGCCAGTTTGGAACCAGCCCAGTGAGAGGGGGAGCTGGTCCCAAAACCAGATTAGTGTAGCTGAGCATGAGAGAACTGCTCATTTCCCTAAACGCATCCCTGGCTGGCATGCAAGCTCACTTCAGGGGCAGAAAGATTCTGCCACATTGGGTTTGCCTCAGAAAAGTGCACTGTGACATTATTTGCAGAAAGGCAAACAGGATGTGCTGCAAGAATGGGATTTGTTGCCCCTGGAGCTTTGCTTCTCATTGGTAAAGGAGTGTCCAGGAGTCACCCCACTCTACTGGCTAGTGACTCCTACAAAGCTGGCACCTCACCCACAGCTCACCAGAACACTCTGCTCCTACAGAAGAACAGAAGAGGCCTTGACCTCCTGTTTGAAACCTATTTGGAAACTTGGAGGGCTATATCCGCTCCTACTTGTGCCTAGGACTAAGAAGTGGACTCCAAGGGCCAGTTGGCTGAATTCCCATGTAGCTACAGGGACACAATAAGCTGCAAGAAGCCTTTTCCTTCAAGTGCCCAGCTGACCAGTAACAACTGGAACTGAACTGGAGCCTGCTGGTGGCCTATGCTGGAGTAAGTCTTGGCCCACTAAGTGCTGTCCCTGAGGTCTTGGGAGCCTTAATGTGAACAAGAGAAGCTGCTCCAGAAGCTCTGAATGGTTGGCACTTAAATAGTTTTGTACTTCCAAGACCTCCGGAGCATCAGTGAGACCTCATGGCAAAGGTATCCAGTTTCAATGGGACTTAGTTGGATACAGCTTCAGGCTTACCCTCCATAAAATGACTTAGGGGCTGATTTAGAGTTTTGGTGGATGTGGACAGGCTGTCATAAACCATCTGTTTACCTGCCCGTAGCCGCAGCTCAGAGGAATTGGAATATTGTTAAACAGATAGAAGAATTCCAGTAGTATCACCTGTCAGTGACCGGGGAAGACAGATCCATTTGTCTACCTGTCATTCTGTTTTGTTCAGCGCTTTACTGTAGTTCTCTCTGACAATTCCTAAATGTCCCTGCTAATTTGGATCCCTAGATATCTAAAGGGTTCTGTTGTCCAGACTAGTGGGTAGCCAATTTCCAAGAAGAAAAGAAAAATAATTTGTGTGTTAGGGGCTTTGCGTTGGTTGTAGGGTCTTTGACATAGAGTGTGCCATTGTCAGCATACAGTAATATCAGGACCATCCTAGTCATGAATCCGAGACACCTTTCCACATGGTGGTGGCGCAGTCTGGCACCCAACGGCTCCATTGACAACAGAAATAGGAGGGGGACAGTGGGCATCCCTGCTGGGTCCCCCAAGCCAACCGTATTGGGGGGTACGTTCTGCCGTAGCCTGGCTAGTATATTTGCTCACTGATGCCCAGCCTTTTCAACACATAGAAAAGATAGAACCACTCTAACTAGTCAAATGCTTTTGTCATGTTAAAAAATAAGTTTCTGCTGCAGTGTCAGGCTCTATGTGATGCAGCATTTTGAATAGTGTGTCAGGGTGTGCGGCGCAGACCTCCCATGTATAAATCCCACCTGATCTGGGCAGACCATCTTCAGCAAAAGCTGAAGTAATCTGAATGGCAGTATTTTGGCAAACATTTTGTTAACCATATTAAGTGAGAGTGGCCTGTATGAATACAGGTTTGGGCAGGGTTTGCCATGTATAAGTAGTGTGATCATCAATGCTTCTCGGAGGGATGGAGGTAGTATTCTCTGCTCATATGTCTGTCTACACCACTAGCACCCGAGGCACCAGCAGCTGTGCGTATTCTTTGTAAAATTGGGCTGGTAGCCCGTCTGGACCCGGGGCTTTGTCACTGGGGAGGCCATGGATAGTCTTGTCTACCTCTTCTGCCATGATAGGTTGATCCAAATATTGCCTGTGTCCTGCTTCTAACCATGCCAGTGCTATTGTGTCATAGTAGCCATCTAGCTCTTGTGGGTATGGGGAACCTTTAGAGCTGTACAGCTCCTAATAATACGTGCTGAACTCCAACAGAATCTCGGAGGTGTTATAGATAGTATCTCTACTGCGAGTTGTTATTTCGGTGATGACTGAGCTGGAGTGGCTGTTTTGTATTAGATATGCCAGTGTTTTGCCAAGTCTATCGCCCTCCTCATACATGTGAGCTCTTGATTCCTGTCCCAGGTGGTTGAGCTCACTCTGTGCTGCCTCCTGGAACTCATTAAGTGTATATTGCTCCTCCACAATCAGCTCAGGGGTACTGTTCTAGCAAATTTTCCCCCCAGTGTTTTCAACTTGCCTTCTAGCCTATTGTAGTTGGAATCCTATGTCTTTGAAGACTCCAGCCTGTTTAGAAATACACAGACCGTGCATCATCACCTTGTAGGTCTCAGTGTTGAGAGGCTGTCAACCGAGTTGTCATTTGTTTCAAAGAAGAACACCGTCTTTTTCCTGATCACCTTCCAAAATACAGCCTCTTTCAGGGCACCACATGGAAGCTGCCATGTAAACGCCCTGCAGGTCCTGTCTGGCATATCTAGCTCCAGCACTACCAGGGAATGATCAGCATAATTTCTGTGGAGGTGTTGTTCACTGGTGGTCCATGCCTCTGTGTTCTCTATGACCAGCCAATAGTCTAATCTGAACCATATTGGTAGCCCATGTGCCCTATCCGACAGTTGGTGCCTAACCCACCAAATGTCTGTCAGTCATCCTTCCGATATAATATTCCTGAGCTGTTCGGCCACCTGAGCATTGGGTCATTGACCTTCCTCCAATTTCAGGTCTAAAATAACATTGAAGTCCCCTCCCCACAGCACTGTGTCTGTGTCATAGGCCTGCGCTTTCTGGCAAACTCCAAGTCAAAAGGAGGGACTGCCTGTGTTTGGGGCATGAATGCATATAATGCAAATGAGGCATGTGTGCAGCAGGATGTACAATAAAATGAATCTCCACTCTGGATCTGTGTATACCCCAAGCGGGCACATGGGAGGCCCTTGTGGATGAGAATCGCCACTCCTCATGTTTATCTGCATTCTATCCATTACGCATACAGCCAATGTTGTATGTGTGCATTCAGGTTTGTTTCCTGGATTAGCACTATGTCTATATTTTGTTGTTATGCAGTACGCTATAATGTGACATATCTTGCAGGGATCAGTCAGTCCGCGTATGTTCCAGGTTATAAGCTGAATCTCTTTTACACACTTGTGCTACTGGGAGAATGTATGTGATGTATGCTGGGTTGCCATCTTCTGCTTAGGCCATAATGGTGAGTGAGTATGTGCATGGGGTGGCCATGAGCCCCAAAACACGGTCATGTCGTGTGCACAAGTGATATGCGACATACCTGTATTACACCCACTCTCCCACTACAGCATCCCCAACCACCCAGGGAGTAACAGCTTACCCCATACCAACAAACTCTCATGCAGCCACCCCAGAAGCTGGCAGCCACACCGCACCTGTAGAACAGGGGAACACCCATAGTTGGGGAAGCCGAGGGCCCCGCACACGCCCAGTCCTGGAGTAGGACTGATGGTCAGGACATCAGCTCTGTCATGAAGATAATCCAAAGTCCGTTGCGGTAATCCAAATTAAACAGATTGCTATATAGGGTCATTCTAAGGCAGACTTTCTAGTGGTTATGAAAATCATCAGAGACAGCCATGTCTGTTCCAGTTTGAATATTTATGAATTGGCCATTAGTCATTGAAGTCAATTATGTTGTCAGGTGAATTTCAAACTGTCTCACAGGGGGAGCGAGCCTGTCCCACCCACTTGCTCCGGGTCCGGAAAGAGGTGTGCTCTGCATCATGCGTGATCTTTAGTTTGGCAGAGTAGAGCATGCTGTAACTGACTCCTGCTGCTTGCAGTGGACTCTTGACCAGAAGAAACTCTACTCTTGCTGTTTGGACCACAAATGTGTAGTCTGGGTACACCGAGATTGGGTTACCATCATACTGGAGAAATCCTAGCTCCCTTTCAAGCTGGAGCACAGTGTTGCAGTCTTTGTAATTGAAGAGCCGTGCTATAACGGATCGGGCCGGTGCACCCGGTAGCGAGCCACGGCCCCAGCGGATGAGGTGCTCTCTTCACCCAAAACAATGGTGTGAAAGAAGAAACCCTGAACAGCTTCTTCAACATGTTCTCTACATATTCCTCAATATGACCCATGTTTGTGGTTTCCACAACTTCAACTATGCAGAGGCTGTTTCTGTGGACAAAACTGAAGTGGTGATCTTTGGTAATCTCCAACCAAGATGGGACGGACTCTGGTGGCCTGTTGAGATCGGAGAGTTACCAAAACCTGTAGAAAAGGCAAAGAACCTCGGGGTCCTGATCGATAATAAACTTACCTTCTCCCAGCAAACCAATGCCACGGTTTCGGCCACTTTTTATCTGATTAGGAAACTGAAAAAGGTTCTTACCTACATCCCCCTCGACTCCAGGAGGACGGTTGTAACTACATTAGCACTATCTAAATTTGACTACTGTAACGGCCTGTATCTTGAGATGCAGAAGCAACAGCTGGAAAAACTTCAGATGGTGCAAAACGCAGCTGCCAGGCTTTTATTGAACCTACCAAAGTATGAATCAGTTTCTAAAGACATTCGGAAACTTCACTGGCTTCCAGTGGCACAACGCATCAAGTTCAAGCCACTTTGCCTAGCCTATAAAGCCTTGAATAACATAGGACCGGTATCTCTGAAAAGTATCTTCTCCTGGTACCACCCTGGCAGACAGCTAAGGTCCACCAATGCCAGGATGATGACGGTTCCAAGGATCCGAACCTCGAGTTGGGGAGGTCGAAGCATAGGCCATGGTACGGCTAAACTATGGAATATGCTCCCTATGGACATTAGAGCTGCCAACTCTTTTGCCTCTTTCAGAAAAGACCTGAAAACTTGGTTATTCTTAAACTAATTCTTCTCCCCTTTCATTCCCCAGGGCTTACGGTCAGGTTTAGCGCCAAGACACCTCCGGGTATTCGTGCGCTTAAAAAGTTATATTAACATAACATAACATAACCTTGCCTCGAGGTCTTCGTTTTTGGCTTTGATCACATCTATGATTTTTCCATATGGAGAAGCTTCTCGCTATGCTCTTTCGCAGTGTGCTCAAGTTGGCCAATACAATCTCTATGTGATTCAACGTGCACTTTAATGTGGTCCCTGCGATCTGTAAGGGTGTCTACTTTTGAGTCGATTTTTGCTGAGCTATTCTTAATTTCCAAAAGCACATTCAGTAGGTCTGGCTTGGTGCCCTGCTCAGGTGAAGGCTTGTCTGATGTGGTCTTAGCATTTTGCTTCAGAGCAGCTGCTTGCCTACTTTGAAATTCCAGCTTGAATTGTTTACCCTCATGCTAGCCCTTGCTCTCAGTGTAGTAGCAGCAGTGTTTGCACTGGCTGGTAATTGTGGTCCACTGGCTCTACTGCAATCTCCCACAGTTCACAGGCAATCCCACCTCACTCCAGCTGTTGTTCTCCTCTCTGCTGGGGGGCATGAGCAGACCCCTAGAGCAACAGTTTCACCATGCTCCTGCTGAGGCAGACACGCCAGTCAGAGACCCAGGTGGTCCAAGTTGCACAGATCCAACTGCTGCTCCACTGCACGTTATGGTCTCTACACGGCCCCCACATCAGTGGCCAGTTGTGGTCTGTATGCGGTACTGCCTTGTACCAGGCATCTCCTTCTTCTCCTCTCTGCGCTCTCCTCTGCAGTCTCTCGGTGGCCTGCACAACCGGCGCACCAGGCGGGGTCTCCCGTCAACATCGCTCCTTTGCCAAGGGAGGCACACTGCCTCCAGCCACTGTTGTCACCCACAGTAGGGCATCCAAAGGGGGTCAGCCCTCACTTCTCCACCTCTCCCAGGCCTATCTTAAAAGCATCGACACCCGGAGCACCGCAGTATGTTCCTGCAGTGGTGACACCATTCTCAGAAACACACAGTCCCAACACCTGACTCGGCCATGCCGAATTCACCACCGCACACTTCTCTCACTGCCAGTTCTCCTCCATGTGGTGAAATAGCGGCTGTCTCTCAATCTTGTACGAGTCCTGGGGTGATCCCGCACTGCTAGATGCTGACTTATGGGGTTTTATTTTAAACAAAAACAGATCTTTTTATCACACTGAACTATTAGGTTACTTTAACCTTTTTTAAGAGAATTTCTAGGTTTTTGTTAACGTAACGTATTACCATACATAAAGCTAACACCCTACCTGTGGCCAGACCCTACTGCAAACCCCCAACAGACAGCCAACCCCCTGCTGTGCACAGCCTTTGGCCATGCACAGCAGGGGGTTGGCCACAGGGCCTGGACAACCCACCTGGACTGTAGCCAACCACCCCACAAGCAGACAATACTATGCTGCGCACGGCCTTTCCTCGTGCGCAGTGTGGGGTTGGCCACAGGCAGCCATCCAGAGGCAGCCAACTCCACACCTTTGGCCATGCATAGTATGGGGTTAGCTACAGGGCCCGTCTTGCAACCAGGCCCTACTACCAACTCCAAGCAGGCAGCCAACCTCATGCACACACAGTCTTTGGCCGTGCACAGTGGGGATTTGGCCATATGGCTTGGCCTGCTGCCAGGCCCTGTAACCAAACACCCAGCAGGTTGCCAACCCCGCACCACGCACAGCCTTTGGCACCTGGGGCCAAAACCTATATATTAAGGGGAGGTGGGCGTGCAGACCTCTCCACGACCCTGAATTGGTTCTGGGGTAGCAATCCCCCGACACCAGTTCCAATAAAAAGGGGAGGGGGCCATAGGGCCTCCATCCCCAAGCCTTAAAAGGCCCCAGGGACCCTTTTCCCCAGAGCCAAATAGAATTAAACAGGGGAGGAGGGCATGCAGACTTAATAGATCCTGGGGAATACATCCTTCACAGCCCCCCTCCCGAGCCTTATCAGGCCTCAGGGACCCCATTGCCCGGGGTCAAAGACAATTAAAAAGGGTAGGGGGCTTTGGCCCTCCTCTCCGAGCCATATATATATATATATATATATATATATATATATACCCAATGTGAATAGGATACCAAACACAAGGTGAGACACTCCAATGCTGTTTCCGCAATTTATTTTAATTTCGCTGTAAGGCGTTTCGGCATTACTGCCTTGTTCACACATCATGCGCTTTACAGACATAGGGGCCGATTCCGATGTCGGACGGACTCAGGTCCGTCCGACATCGGTCAGGAGCCGTAACCGACCGACCTGCTGTTGTCAGTTACGGCCCTGCAAGTACGATGCGACCAAACCCTGTTCGGTCGCACTCGTATACTACACAATGGGAGCATGCATTCCGAGTGGAATGCATGCTTGCATTGTGGAAAGCAGGGTGCAGTTCATCCCTGCACCCTGTGTCTGGCACCCCAAGGTGCCTGCCACCGGGTGCAGGGATCAACACCCAGGCCGCCATTCGGCGGCCTCGCACCCATGGGGGCCCTACTGGGGGCCCCCAAAGACAGTTACCATCTGCCTTTTCGTGCCGGAAAGACCGGCACGAAAAGGCAGTGAAATACTGCCATCGTACTACCTCGGTCGTGAAGAGGCGGCCGGGGAGTACTGTAGGATTACCGGACGGTGGACGGGCTCTCCGAGCCCGTCGTAAGCTATCCGGAAATCCGAGTCGGATTCCTTTCCGACCGAGCCCATCGGAATGGCTCGGTCGGAAAGGAATCCGGCCGGCACGTTCCGATTCGGTCGGAAGGGCTCCGACCATTGTTCGGTGCCCTTCCGGCCGAAATCGGAATCGGCCCCATAGAGTTTAAAAACCCTCTGGACCTAACGATCACATAGGCAAAGTTTCAGTGCAACTGAAAACAGACTTAGATGGCAAAGTTTCTTTTTCATTTTCTCTTTTTTCCTTTTTCACACAACTTTACTCCATAATCACATATTACTATATATGTATGTGTCTGTTCAGTTATCAAAAATTATTATGTTTAAAATTTGTCACATAATAAAATAAAATACAAATTTCATTCATGTTATTCTCTACATTTATCCATGTGACCCACATGAATATGTCTTGAAGCTTACTACTTCTATTGCTAACCTGTACATACGAGACCATGTATCTTTTTATGATAAAGTGCAAGTGCATGGCTTTACTTCACATTTAAACATTCAATGTGACTTAACTAACCTACCATCTTTTAACATTTAGTAATATCAATCTTAAATTGTTATTCTTGCAGTACGCGCCAAGTGGCAAGTATTGCAATAAACTTATAATCTACAAACTAGTGCAAATGATCACTATCTGATTGTTGTCGATTTTTCACAAGCATGATTGGTTTCAAAATTAATTCCTTATTTTGGTCATCCTAATCACATGAATTTTAGCATCACAATCCCTTTGTCTTACATGTTCCTTTTTCAACCGTACTGAATTCATCGTCTCAGGTTGCGAGGGTAAATCTAAAACTTTAACCAATCTAAAAACTGAGGAGCTGATCACAATTTCGTCTAAGTGCTTAAATGTACAGAGAGATCCTCATCTGTGTTAAGCCCAAAGGGAATCTTGGTGTTAAATAGGAGGATATATCGGGACTCGAGTTGTCGTAGCCTTCGTTCCCGGTTTCCATATATATATATAATCAGGCGTGAATCGACAGGCATGCTGCAAACTGGATCCGCCCGCCGATCCGGCTTTTACCTCATGAAGGTTGCTGTAGTGGATGTCAGAGTGCGTCTCCAACAGGTGGGAACCTTGGAGCTTTGATATATATATATATATATATATATATACATATATATATATATATTCACTGGAAAAACCATAGGTTTCAGGGACGTTATAGTTAGAAATTAGCATTTCTCAGGTTTTGTACGAGTGAAATGTCCAACTAACTATCATGTGATCAAGCTCGCTTTGACGAGCGAAACGCGTCATGGCAGGCATTATGCCTGTGTTAATTTTGTGGTGTATTTTATAATAAATTTTCTGCATACTCCACGAACAACTTTATTCGACCCTTTATTCTGAGTGTGGCTGAGGTCAGTGCCTACTGGGTCTGTCGACATTTGGCAGACAGGAAGCGTTACGAGATATATATATATATATATATATACCCAATGTGAATAGGATACCAAACACAAGGTGAGACACTCCAATGCTGTTTCCGCAATTTATTTTAATTTCGCTGTAAGGCGTTTCGGCATTACTGCCTTGTTCACACATCATGCGCTTTACAGACATAGGGGCCGATTCCGATGTCGGACGGACTCAGGTCCGTCCGACATCGGTCAGGAGCCGTAACCGACCGACCTGCTGTTGTCAGTTACGGCCCTGCAAGTACGATGCGACCAAACCCTGTTCGGTCGCACTCGTATACTACACAATGGGAGCATGCATTCCGAGTGGAATGCATGCTTGCATTGTGGAAAGCAGGGGTGCAGTTCATCCCTGCACCCTGTGTCTGGCACCCCAAGGTGCCTGCCACCGGGTGCAGGGATCAACACCCAGGCCGCCATTCGGCGGCCTCGCACCCATGGGGGCCCTACTGGGGGCCCCCAAAGACAGTTACCATCTGCCTTTTCGTGCCGGAAAGACCGGCACGAAAAGGCAGTGAAATACTGCCATCGTACTACCTCGGTCGTGAAGAGGCGGCCGGGGAGTACTGTAGGATTACCGGACGGTGGACGGGCTCTCCGAGCCCGTCGTAAGCTATCCGGAAATCCGAGTCGGATTCCTTCCGACCGAGCCCATCGGAATGGCTCGGTCGGAAAGGAATCCGGCCGGCACGTTCGATTCGGTCGGAAGGGCTCCGACCATTGTTCGGTGCCCTTCCGGCCGAAATCGGAATCGGCCCCATAGAGTTTAAAAACCCTCTGGACCTAACGATCACATAGGCAAAGTTTCAGTGCAACTGAAAACAGACTTAGATGGCAAAGTTTCTTTTTCATTTTCTCTTTTTTCCTTTTTCACACAACTTTACTCCATAATCACATATTACTATATATGTATGTGTCTGTTCAGTTATCAAAAATTATTATGTTTAAAATTTGTCACATAATAAAATAAAATACAAATTTCATTCATGTTATTCTCTACATTTATCCATGTGACCCACATGAATATGTCTTGAAGCTTACTACTTCTATTGCTAACCTGTACATACGAGACCATGTATCTTTTTATGATAAAGTGCAAGTGCATGGCTTTACTTCACATTTAAACATTCAATGTGACTTAACTAACCTACCATCTTTTAACATTTAGTAATATCAATCTTAAATTGTTATTCTTGCAGTACGCGCCAAGTGGCAAGTATTGCAATAAACTTATAATCTACAAACTAGTGCAAATGATCACTATCTGATTGTTGTCGATTTTTCACAAGCATGATTGGTTTCAAAATTAATTCCTTATTTTGGTCATCCTAATCACATGAATTTTAGCATCACAATCCCTTTGTCTTACATGTTCCTTTTTCAACCGTACTGAATTCATCGTCTCAGGTTGCGAGGGTAAATCTAAAACTTTAACCAATCTAAAAACTGAGGAGCTGATCACAATTTCGTCTAAGTGCTTAAATGTACAGAGAGATCCTCATCTGTGTTAAGCCCAAAGGGAATCTTGGTGTTAAATAGGAGGATATATCGGGACTCGAGTTGTCGTAGCCTTCGTTCCCGGTTTCCATATATATATATAATCAGGCGTGAATCGACAGGCATGCTGCAAACTGGATCCGCCCGCCGATCCGGCTTTTACCTCATGAAGGTTGCTGTAGTGGATGTCAGAGTGCGTCTCCAACAGGTGGGAACCTTGGAGCTTTGATATATATATATATATATATATATATACATATATATATATATATTCACTGGAAAAACCATAGGTTTCAGGGACGTTATAGTTAGAAATTAGCATTTCTCAGGTTTTGTACGAGTGAAATGTCCAACTAACTAAAACGTCCCTGAAACCTCTGGTTTTTTCAGTGAATATATATATATATATTCACTGAAAAAACAACAGGTTTCAGGGACGTTATAGTTATTTGGACATTTCACTCGTACAAAACCAGAGAAATTCGGCCGTTATAGTTAGTTCAGCTAACTATAACTCGCGCCCCCGCAATGCACTGCTGATGACGTCACATATTACATCATTCATGACATGGTCAGTGTCATCACTGATGACATATCAAATGACATCACTGATGACATCATCCACGTGATAATCTGATGCACCTCCTCATACCCTAATATAACCTTTGATATACCCACTCTAAAATACAGACTACCATTTTGGAAACCATAGACACACCAATACCAGTTAGTACATACCCACTCACTAATTCCTAGGTCTACACACACATCCACTCATTCACCCATACAGTCACTCATACATGCAGTCAACCATCAATACAGCATTATCATATGCACTCACATATCTATACAGACACTGACATACCGCCACTCATCCATAGAGTTACTCACACACCTAGTCAGTCATGCAAAGAATCAATCACACTCCCATTTACTCACCTATACAGTTATACACACACCACCTCACTTATTCAAACATATACTAACACCTACTTACACTCTTATACAATAACTAATACAAGCACACACTGATCCATACAGCCACTCTCATAATCACTCACTCTCACATATAGTCATTTATACACTCCAACACTCACATATACTGCCATTCACATATGCAGTTACTCACACATGTACCACTGCGGCATCCATTCACTCACCAACACACCCATACACACACTCACCCACCCATATAGCCCTTGACAGATGTACTCTTGAACCCATACACTCAGTGAATCATCCACTCACACATCTATGCACAGAATCACACCCTCCCACCCACCCACACAGACACTCAGGCACCCATACAGATACTCAGACAACCAATCAATAACCCATATAGATCCTCATTTAGCTACTCACCAACCCATGCAACCGCTTACACACCAACTGACAAACTAAACTGCGTGAATGTCTGTATCAGTCACAAACCCATGCATTCAGTAAGACACATTTAATCACTCACTTATACAGTCAGTCACGCACCTACTAAATCATCCATCCAGACACTTATACACCCACTCATTCTTCAATATACCTTGGCATGTATATAAAACATATTTAAACACACAGTCACTGGATGATGTCATCAGTGATGTCATTTGAGATGTCATCAGTGATGTCACTGACCATGTCATGAATGATGTAATATGTGACGTCATCAGCAGTGCATTGCGGGGGCACGAGTTATAGTTAGCTGAACTAACTATAACGGCCAAATTTCTCTGGTTTTGTAAGAGTGAAATGTCCAACTACCTATAACGTCCCTGAAACCTGTGGTTTTTTTCAGTGAATATATATATATATTCACTGAAAAAACCACAGGTTTCAGGGACGTTATAGTTAGTTGGACATTTCACTCGTACAAAACCTGAGAAATGCTCATTTCTAACTGTAACGTCCCTGAAACCTATGGTTTTTTCAGTGAATTTCAAAGGTTTTTTAAATGCTAATTTCTATCTATAACGTCCCTGAAACCTATGGTTTGTTCAGTGAATTTCAAAGGTTTTTTAAATGCTAATTTCTAACTATGCCTACAAAAGTAGGACATGTGAAGAAACAGGAAGAGAAGCGCAGAAAGAAACAAGAGAAATGCAGAAAGAGGCAACAGAAGTCCAGAAAGACAAAGAAAGGTGCATAAAGAAGCAAGAGAGGAGCAGAAAGAGGCCTTGTTGCAAAGTCATCCTGTGCCCTGAACGTTTTGCTGACGGGTACTGGTGGTAACTGACTCTGACTAACCAGGCCTGGAGCCAGTGCTATCCTGAAAGACACTTAGAGTATCGTAAAAACACCTACATACACTAGGGAACACTATGGGCCTGATTCTGATGCGGGTTGGAAAAGCTTCCCGACCAAATCGGTTGGGAATGGTTTCCGACCCACTCGGATCAGGAAAGTCCGACCGGCGGAGTAGGATGCATCCGGATGCTTCCAGATACGATTTGGTTGAACTCCCATTGACTTCAATGGGAACATTTGTTCCTAACCGCATCAGAATTGGGCCCTCGGTCGGGAAGACACGTTCCCGATCCGATTTGGAAGGAGCAAATGCCGTTAGGAGGCCTTACTAACCGCATCAGAATCAGGCCCTCGGTCGGGAAGCTTTTCCAACCCGCATCAGAATCGGGCCCTATGTGTTGGGGTACCCCTGTGATTTGGTGGATTGATTGGATAAGTACATGATGCTGGATGGGGGATTGGAGGAGTGCATGGGTAGTGACAGAAGGATTGCTGGAGTGCATGGGTACGACATGGATAATTGAAGGTGTGAATGAGTAGTGTCTAGGTGATTAGAGGATTGTATGGGAAGTGCACAGGTGATTGTAGCAGTGCATGTGGTAGTGCCTGGGTCATTGCATGAGTACATGGGTAGTGACTGGATGATTAGAGTACTGCAAGGAGAGTGCATGGTGAATTTATAAGTGCTTGTGTTTTGGCAGAGTGATTGGATAAGTACATGATGCTGGCTGGGTGATTAGAGGACTGCATGGGCAGTACACAGGTGATTGTACCACTGCATGTGTTAGTGCCTGGGACATTGCATGAGTACATAGGTAGTGACTGGATGATTAGAGTGCTGCAACGAGAGTGCATGATGATTTTATAAGTGCTTGGGTTTTGGCGGAGTGATTGGATGAGTACATGGTACTAGCTGGGTGATTGGAGAAGTGCACAGACAGTGACAGGGAGATGGCTGGACTGCATGGGTAGTGCTCAGGCGATTGTAGCAGTGCAAGTGTTAGTGGCTGGGTCATTGCATGAGTACATGGGTACTGACTGAATGATTAGAGTACTGCAAGGAGAGTGCATGATGAATATAAAAGTGCTTGGGCTTTGGCTGAGTGATTGGATAAGTACATGGGGCCTGATTCACAGAACTAACTTACGTCAAAAACTTAAACGTAAACGTAAACGTAAAGTTAGTACTATTCTGTGAATACCAAAATGAGTAAGTTCATTCTGTGAATACCAAAATGAGTAAGTGTATTCTGTGAATACCTAAAAAGTACTAACTTTACGTTTACGTTTACGTTTTTGACGTAAGTTAGTTCTGTGAATCAGGCCCATGGTGCTCGCTGGGTGATTGGAGGAGTGCATGGGTAGTGACAGGGCGATGGCTGGAGTGCATGGGTAGTGCTCAGGATATTGTAGCAGTGCATGAATTAGTGCATGGGTCATTGCATGAGTGCATGGGCAGTGACTGGATGATTAGAGTGCTGCAAGGAGAGTGCATGTTGAATTTATACGTGCTTGGGTTTTGGCGGAGTGATTGGATAAGTACATGGTGCTGGCTGGGTGATTAGAGGACTTCATGGGCAGTGCACAGGTGATTGTACCACTGCATGTGTTAGTGCCTGGGTCATTGCATGAGTGCATGGGTAGTGACAGGATGATTAGAGTACTGCAAGGAGAGTGCATGGTGAATTGATAAGTGCTTGGGTTTTGGCGGAGTGATTGGATAAGTACATGGTGCTGACTGGGTGATTGGAGGAGTGCATTGGTAGTAACAGAGGGATGGCTGGACTGCATGAGTAATGCTCAGGGGATTGGAGCAATGCATGTGTTAGTGCATGGGTCATTGCATGAGTGCATGGGTAGTAACTGGATGATTAGAGTACTGCAAGGAGAGTGCATGGTGAATTTATAAGTGCTTGCGTTTTGGCGGAGTGATTGGATAAGTACATGATGCTGGCTGGGTGATTAGAGGACTGCACGGGCAGTACACAGGTGATTGTACCACTGCATGTGTTAGTGCCTGGGACATTGCATGAGTACATGGGTAGTGACTGGATGATTAGAGTGCTGCAACAAGAGTGCATGATGATTTTATAAGTGCTTGGGTTTTGGCGGAGTGATCGGATAAGTACATGGTACTAGCTGGGTGATTGGAGAAGTGCATAGGCAGTGACAGGGAGATGGCTGGACTGCATGGGTAGTGCTCAGGCGATTGTAGCAGTGCAAGTGTTAGTGGCTGGGTCATTGCATGAGTACATGGGTACTGACTGGATGATTAGAGTACTGCAAGGAGAGTGCAAGGTGAATTGATAAGTGCTTGGGTTTTGGCGGAGTGATTGGATAAGTACATGATGCTGGATGGGTGGTTGGAGGAGTGCATGGGTAGTGACAGAGGGATTTCTGGAGTGCATGGGTACTACCTGGGTAATTGGAGGAGTGAATCAGTAGTGTGTAGGTGGTTTGAGGTCTGCATGGGAAGTGCTCAGGGGATTGTAGCAGTGTATGTGTTAGTGCCTGGGTCATTGCATGAGTACATGAGTAGTGACTGGATCATTAGAGTGCTACAAGGAGAGTGCATGGTGATTTTATAAGTGCTTTTGTTTTGGCGGAGTGATTGGATAAGTACATGATGCTGGATGGGTGATTGGAGGAGTGCATGGGTAGTGACAGGGGGATTGCTAGAGTGCATGGGAACTACCTGGGTAATTGCAGGAATGAATCAGTACTGTGTAGGTGGTTAGAGGTCTGCATGGGTAGTGCACAGGGGATTGTAGCAGTGCATGTGTTAGTGCCTGTGTCATTGCATAAGTACATGGGTACTGACTGGATGAAGAGAGTACTGCAAGGAGAGTGCATGGTGAATTTATAAGTGCTTGTGTTTTGGCGGAGTGATTGGATAAGTACATGGTGCTGGCTTGGTGATTGGAAGACTGCATGGGCAGTGCACAGGTGATTGTACCACTGCATGTGTTACTGCCTGGGTCATTGCATGAGTACATGGGTAGTGACTGGATGGTTAGAGTACTGCAAGGAGAGTGCATGGTGAATTTATAAGTGCTTGGCTTTTGGCAGAGTGATTGGATAAGTACATGGTGCTGGCTGGGTTATTGGAAGAGTGCATGGGTAGTGACAGGGCGAATTCTGGACTGCATGGGTAGTGCTCAGGCGATTGTAGCAGTGCAAGTGTTAGTGGCTGGGTCATTGCATGAGTACATGGGTACTGACTGGATGATTAGAGTACTGCAAGGAGAGTGCAAGGTGAATTTATAAGTGCTTGGGTTTTGGCGGAGTGATTGGATAAGTACATGATGCTGGGTGGGTGATTGGAGGAGTGCATGGGTAGTGACAGAGGGATTTCTGGAGTTCATGGGTATTACCTGGGTAATTGGAGGAGTGAATCAGTAGTATGTAGGTGGTTAGAGGTCTGCATGGGAAGTGCTCAGGGGATTGTAGCAGTGCATGTGTTAGTGCCTAGGTCATTGCATGAGTACATGAGTAGTGACTGGATCATTAGAGTGCTACAAGGAGAGTGCATGATGAATTTATAAGTGCTTGGGTTTTGGCGGAGTGATTGGATAAGTACATGGGTAGAATATGGCGGCCGGCTAGAGGCGGGTCGCGGGAGCTCCTTCAGGTGTGTGTGCAGAATCGGGTGAAATCGGATACTAATCCTGCGAGCTACCGCATCACAGAGCGGAAAAACATACGGTATAATGGTTAAATAATTGAACACGGAGTCAAAGAAAATAAACGGGAATATTTGTTGAGAAAACGTAGGAAACGCTTACCGGAGCTAGGAGCCGGAGTTGGGAATTGGGAGCTAGGAGCAGCAGAGCGTTGATCATGGTGGAGAGACGGTGGATACCCAAGACCTGCAGGAGGTGGGGCTCCGTGCCTGGAGAGCGGAGAGTCGAGCTAGGACAGAGCCGGAGTGCAGAGAAGGAACGGGCTGATGGATTCGGGTAATGCTTCGAGACGGAGACTACGGTAACGGGACTTAGAACCTGTTTTTGACCCCTTCCCTCCCTCCATTGTGACATGACAACTTTGTTTCCCTTTTAGAATCAGAACGTGTCCCAGAGTCTTGGAAACAATAGATAACTATTTCACTCAGCTCAATCGTGCATGCTTAGTTTTCCCCAAAGTTCACAGAAAGAACAGACGGGCGTTTCAATAAAAGATTTATTGAACAGTCTTGTTTCTCGTGTAAGTAACATGTGCTGTTACGATCACAAGACAGTATGCAAGATAAATAATGTACAGCGTGAGCAGTAGAAATAAATAATACTGCGCTAGCATTATCTTTTAGCATATATTCACTTACATAAATAACATGAGCTAAAAATGCGAGTACTCATACGATACGTGTCTAAGCTAGTTCTACCCCAATGTACCTAACCTAACCTAGGTGTAGGGAGAGGTATGAAGTAGGTGGAGTATTCCTTACTACGGTATACTAAGAGTATGTTAAGCCTAGTATGCCTAGTATGCCTAGTATGCCAAGTATGCCAAGTATGCCAAGAGTCCCACTAGGTTTCTAGTCAGCTCCATACCTTAAGAATGAGAGAGGTGGGAATCTCTTGCCAGACTCGAACTCCAACACCCCACGAGGGAAGTCAGATCACTGGAAGCTGGACTCTCTGCGTGCAGGGATGACAGCGTCTTCTCAGTGCGTCAGGCCGGGAAACGGGCTCCTCTGAAGTCGAGGTCTCCTCTGATTTACAAGGGCTAGGGAAGGTATATTTATACCTGAGAGGTACCTCAGAGTGTTAGCATTGACGTGAATCGGACAGCGGAAGACGTCATGAATGAACCCCTAAGGTATACGGTTCATGCATAATAGATGAGTCCTTGAAGAAATCAGTAGTCCTGTGCTAGGGAAACTCCCGAAGCCTAAGGGTCTGTTCTTCAAGAACTCGTTGTGACGTTAGGGTGGACGGATGTCGGAGACCATGCCTGTATTTGGAGTGCACGGTTTAATGCCTAAATAAGGACTGGGATTTTATGCCTATATAAGGGCAGGGAGAATTGTGCCTATATAAGGACATGATACAGGAAAGCCCATGTACGGACACCCTAAGAGGAATACAACACCCACTCCACTTTTGTGTGTACGATAATAATAAAATGCTAAACATTTAATATGCTAAACATAAAATGGAGTACCGCATATTGCTAAAAATATTTCTTTAAAGCATTTAAAAAGCATTTAAAAAACCTATTAAAATGCAAAAGGTACTAGACATTTTAAACATTGCTTTTCTCAATTCAGGCATATATTTGGAATTAAAATGCAATTTGAATGAAAATAAGCAGTAATATTTACATGTGAGAGAAAATGATCGATAAGCTGTTCAAAAATCAAAGTCATTTCATGTCATGAAAATTAATGAACTTTGTAGACAAATAAGATAACAAAGTGTCTGAGGAAGTACCGCGAAGTCCGTACTATAAGACTAGTTCTACTTCAAGCAGATTGAATTGCCATTCAGTTCGAAAAACGGAAAAAAGTTCAATTTGGGAAGAGTTCCAAGTTTTTGAAATATGAAGGCCAAATTTTACTGTGTCTCTGGTACACTGTGGGTTGAATCAGAGTCAGTGTACGGGTCTGGTGTAAACATGAGATCATCTATTTCTGTAGACAAAATTTCGTCCACTGAAGTTGGTGACAGTCGGAACACCTCGTGTAGTAGATTAATTGCACAGAGATGTGAAGCATCGCTTTCAGCATAGGATGCCGCAGCAATGTTCGCGTCCGTTGTTACCTGTGTGCCTGTAGATCCATCTCGTACCTCAGCAGCAGCCGGAAGCGTCTGTGAGATCTCAATGAATGCCGTCATCAGGATTGGTAGCTTCTGGGGACAACACAGAGCATGGGCCGTTATCGGGTCCAGCAGAGTATCGATATCCGTTGGCGTTGCTGATGGAAATGTTAGACAGGAGTCTAACACGCATTCTTCACCGCATAGCAGGCATCGTAGAACAGGTAAGATGCAATCTTGCCAGATTGGTCTGAATGACAGGAACCACCTGGTATTAAGTTCCCGTAGACGAGTCATGCCCAAAAGCTGTACTATTCGCTCACGGCACTTTCGTTCAAGGAGAGCTTTCTCCACTTCACTCGGAGTGATGTCTGCGAATAGGCTGGCCATAGCGTAATAGCAGGAAGAGAAATAGAATTCCGGCAACAAGTGCTAGAATTAATGGTATGCCACCAAACACCGAATGTGCAAAGTTCGGGTTGATTCCGAGTATTGCCTGGAAAGGTGCTAATAGACCGGAACAGATGCTCTTAAATACATGTACAATTCGGCTTGTATCAGACATGTTAAAGATACATCCTATCATTTCCAGGAAATGTATAGGGCAGTTTGTACAAATTAAAGTCTGTATCTCAGCCGAAGTCCTTGCTACTTGTAGATCATAGGTTTCTTTGGCCGAGGTCAAAGGCACTGTTTGCTGTAAAAGCATGGCTTTCATTCTGCTCAAAGTATCAAATCTTATAAAAGAGACGTTCAGTGAAGGCCACAAAGGCAACTCCCTGACTGTGTCTGTCGGGACAAACAATACTTGCATACAGCAAGTGACCCTGGAGTTGACCGTTATTAGATATGGGATGCCTGGCAACATGCCACAGCAACTCTGATCATTCAACATGAGGTAACTCCCATTAGAAAGTTGTCCAAACGTTGGATTAATCACAGCAGCTGGTGTACCCTGCTGATGACAAGACAAATTTGCCACAGAACCATTGCAAGCCCCGTGTAAAGAAATGTCCTGACATATAAGTGAACCGCTCAGTGCACTTTTACAGTGTGTACCGCTCAAAAACACTTCACGATCCCCACTCCAACATCTATATGTATACGGTAAATCCCAAGATGTCTTAATGTATTCCTTACCCAACCTTTCATATTTGCCTGCTTGCATTTGTCTGAGGCAATACTGAAACTGAAAAGTAGTCACAGGTAGTGTGATTTTGCCATGAATGAGCCATTCTGTAGCTGCTTTTTCTGCCACTGTGAATGGTAACTTTTCCAGTTTTTCAATGCTCAGCACTGTATACCTCGCTCCTCTTTGTGCCAGTTCGATCTGTTTATCAGTTAGATTGTATTCTGCAAACAGAGCCGACGTGTTGATGAAATGCCAAGGCACATAGCCTGCACGCAAAGATTGCAGCGTCCAGCTCAATAACACAATAGAACGTAATTGAGATTGGCCTTGCTGTAACATCGCCAACTCTTGTTCTAGTATGTCAATAGCAGAGGATACAGCGCTGTCCAATGAATATATTCTGGAGGACAAAGTTGTTAACCCATTGTCGACCACAGTGAGTGTTTTCTCTAAATTAATACGATCAAGTTCACGTATTCGTTCTGCGGCCTCCATCTGTGACACTTTCCATGCTTCATTATAGGCAGCATAAATGCCGGCATATATGAAACGTTTTTGACGCGGTTTTCTTGGTCCAAGCAAGAATTCCCTAAGGTCTGCGTCTTCTGTAAGTAAGGATAAGTGTTGTTTCACATCCTGTAGTGTAGATTTCTGCAGCCAATCGAGGCATAATTTTCCTACACTGTATGTTGTTACTACCCCCGGATGCTGTCTTTGGACGTATCTTGGGTCTGGCCTATGAATAGTAAATCCCTGAGTTTTATTCAGGAATCTTTCCTGACAGTTGTTCGTGTCTGTGGGCCAGATCAACCATGTTTTCCAATCAGGATTAGATCTGTTGAGTTGTAGTATTTTGTCAACTGTAACCGCTGCCTGTGTATTGTTATCACTTGCAGGTGTTGGTACAGAAGGTGCTTTCATCTCTTTGATCTTGGCTAGCCCAAGACAAGATGTTTGTTGGACAGTTTCATTCAAAAACATTATTTGTTCAGGGATGATACAGGCTCTAAATAAAGCTTCTATCCCCTGCACTTGCCAATCTTTCGTACCCCAGACAGTTTTTGTGTCTACTTTGTCTTTCCATAAGTCGAAACCTTGTCTAGACAGTTGGTCAAAATCTGTTTTGTATTAGTTAGCATAATTTTCAGTCCTGTTTTGTTTACATTTTTATAGTAAAACGTTGCTGGATCAGATGTATTGTAACCTGAAAAATATGGAAACTTGTTAGCAAATGTTTTTGAACTACCTTTTGGTGGTGTAGGACAATGCTCCCATTGGTTAAACATAAACACATTTCTAGGGTATGCAGATTTATGCAAATAATGATGACCATAGTGGTTATAGCTATACAGCTGTTCATAGTCTGATGAACCATGTAAATATTCATTTTTAGAAAATGCAGATCTTTCTAGGTCAAACATTGTGGGGCCGATTCCGATCTCGGCCGGTAGGGCTCCGAATCGGATTCGGATTTACCGGATCTGATTCGGAGCCCTGTTTCCCGACTGAATCGTACGCGGGTCCGGCCGAGCGAGTACGATGCATGCTCCCGCGAAATCGCCGACCGACTCGTACGCGGCTTCAACACGCTCCGACCGACTCGCACGGACACGACTCGCACCGCGCTATGGAGACGTTTCCCGGCCGGGTAAGTACGATGCGCGCCGCAAGCAGTCCGACCGACTCGAGCTGTCGGAGCCGGACTTTGGGGGTCCGCGTCGGACCCCCCTGAACGCGTAGGTGCGCGAGTCGCACACAGGGGGGACCCATGGGTCCCCCCTACCTGTGCATGTATGCCGCGATGCGCATGGACGCGTACCCACTGTAGGGGGCGCCCTTGTTCGCCTCGCACCCATTGAGGCAATGGGAGCCCGCGTACGCGTTGTACGACCGGCTCCCATTGACTTCAATGGGAGTCCGACCGAATCGAGTCCGATAGCATGCGAATGCATCGTACTCGTCCGGTCGGACTGCTAGGGTCCGATTCGGTCGGAATTCTCTCCGGGTCCGGCTCGGTCTGAGAGATTTCCGGCCCGAATCGGAATTGGCCCCTAAGTCGTTAACAGTCTCAAAGTCCCAATCATCAGAATAGGTACTGGACGAAATGAGATCACTTAGTGAAATTTTAAACAAATGTGGAATGTTCAATTGTTCCGTCGGGCCAAAGATATCAAAATCAGTTTTGTCCCACACTATACCATCCTGTATAGGAACGGCTGTGATGTTCACTGTTGACAAATCTCTTGCTTCATGATGGGAAGATTTATGAGTTTTCAAAAGTACGTTCACATCTTTTCCTTCAGTGTTCACATGAATGTATCTGCCATTTATAAGCACGCTCACAGTTATAACCAAAGCTAGCCAAAGCAGGAAAACAAATATTCCAGAAATAATCCAGAGTTCAATCCATGGGGAAACCAGATAAGTCTTTTTCAGAAAGTGAAGAAAGTCTTGTACTTGCTGCTTGAATGTTAATGATACTGGCGACGTTTCAGGTTCACTCGGATCTTCTGAGAACGTATCAAAGTTAATGAAATAGCCAGAAGCAGTTCTGTCAATTGTTGGAATTGCATCAGGATTGGTGTAGACAGGTGTATTTGGACGAACTGTTACTTGAGTTTCAAGAGGGATGAGTTCCATAGCATTGTTGCTTAGTCCTTCATCTGTTACTGCTGAATTCCCAATTGTTATCAGTCTTTCAGTCTGAACCTCTTGGATAGTAGCGAGAGGAGTGTGTCTGCTACTAGGTCGGAGTCCACGAGGCCTACTACTTATAATTGGCCACATACTGTGGTTTGATGAGGTCGATGGACACAAATCTTTTCTCCTTTCTTCCAGCAAGGGGCGGCAGAAGTACTGTTCTTGTTCCTTGAACTGCTAGGACAGGTACAGGTTGTCTGTAAGAAGGTCCAAATTCCTTCTTGTCCGCAATTTTTTCTCTGACTAGATCCCCAACTTTTGGAATCCAGACAGGCCTTGCTGGGACCGCCGGTTTTTCCCCAGTGGTGGTTGGCTGCAGGAATACATTGCTTTGTTTTGATCTTAGTTCATTGAGTTCCTGTAAAACAGCCAAACGATCTTTGATATCAAACGGTTTATTTTCCACCACTGTGCCTACGTGATCGAGGTCTGGGACCCGCATTCTTGTCCCAAATAGGACCTCATATGGAGTGACCCCCCCCTAGAGAACTTCTTGGCAGGTTATTTAATGAGCGTTGGACCCCATAAAGATGTTTGACCCACCCATCACCCGAACCTAATACCCTAGCTGTTATAGACTGCTTTATGTCCGGGTTTTTCCTTTCCACAACCGAATTTCCCTCAGGATGGAATGGAGAGGAGTATTGCAATACAACGCCCAGACTGGCCATGGCTTCTTTGTAAGCCCGAGAGCTAAATGCAGGGCCCTGGTCAGAATGTAGCGTGCCTATTGCGTATGTGCCGATAAAGACTCGCAAATCTGTTATAACAGTTCGAGCGTCAGCCGAGCGCTGAGGCCATATCCATAGGAACCTAGAGCATGAATCCACTGCAACCATGATATATTTATAGTTACCGTCCCTTTGCAAGGGACCACAGTGGTCCAGGTAAACACAAGCTAATGGTTTGTCTGAAATTAGCAGGGGTGTCTGCGCAGGACGTTTTACTGTTGAGACTTTCATCTGTTGGCAAATGTCACATTCTAAAACATAGTTCTTTGTTTGTTTCCGAATGCCAGGCCACCAATATCTTTGCTTGAGTAAAGATACTGTTGCAGAAACACCTGCATGGGCAGAAGCTATCCCTTCGTGTGCTGCTAGGATTAGTCCTAATCTACGTTCCTTGTTTGGAATTACCCTATCCCCCACTCCAGGGATTCGAGCAAAAGGAACGTTATTCGCATCAATTACATAAGAGTACTTGAGTGGAAACTTTTTTGGTAACGCTGCACTGCTGCCCTTGCTTGAAGCATTGACAGCCAACATTATCTCACCGTCTATTTTTGTTTTTGAACGAGTGATCGCAGCTACGGAAGCCGTCTGAACGGCCCCCTTTGCGGCTTCGTCAGCCAATGAATTCCCTGCAACGTGAACGCCATCACGTTGATGACTCAGTGTGTGGATCACGTGAGCCTTTGATAGTTCGCTTTTTAACTGAACTACTTGTTGCCAAAGCGTTTTGTGCTTTATTGTGCCACCTTTCGCATCTTTGAACCCGTTGTCAAGCCAGTTTTGTATATATTCATTATACGACTGAACACAGTAAAAGGAATCGCACACTATTAGTGTGGGGAATTCTCGATCTGTACTTTCAAGTGCCAGTTTGAATGCTTGTAGTTCAGCTCGCTGAGCTGTACAATCTCCTAGAGATTGAGTTTTTGTGACCATAGGTCTGAAGATGCCATCTCGCATGCGACCTTTAATGATTGCACACGCTGCACTGTAAGCTTGCTTACTCCCTGTTGCGGGCTGTGTGGATCCGTCAGTGTAAATTATGAATTCGTACTGATCGAGAGGCAGGATTTCAGTGGGCAGAGGACATTCTTGTTCATATTGCAGGAACGCTTGTGTTTTTAAATTAGGATCAAAAACATATTCAACATCTGTTGCAGCAAGAGAATTAACCCTTTGTATCCATCTTGGATGTAATGCTTTAGCATTTGGAATGCTTGCTTTTGTGACCGCTTCTAAAGCTGGTACCGGGGTTACGACAATAATTCGTTTCCCTTGGGCTAGGGCTCTTTCTTTCGCTACAGCGGTTTGAACTGCTGTCAGAATTGTTTTCAGTTGAAGTGAAGCGCATTTCCGCTTGTGTATACAAATGAGATTTGTATGCAATTGGTATTTTTTCACCCTCGTTAAATGTTAAGTAGGTGAATCCGCATTGACCCGAAATTATTCGGATCACCAGGTTGCGTTGACTTACGCGTGTTTGTAAGTGATTTGTTGCTAACATGTTAGCCTGGAGTGAACGCAAGATTTCTGTGTGTTCATGTGTCCAATTTTTGATTGAAAAATCAGGTTTGATTAATGCGTAGAGAGGTTTAACCCTTTCTGCGCAATTTAGAATGTATGTTCTTCCAAAATTTAGGAAACCCAGGATGGATTGTAAATTTCTTTGCATTTTTGGAGGTTGGAGCAGCGCACATTTCTCTAGAAAGTTAGCTGCCAAGCTCTTGCCTTCACTTGAAAGCTCATATCCTAGAAATAGGACATTGAGATGGGCAATTCTGGACTTTTTGAAGTTGAATTTGTAGCCCTCAGAGGCGAAGCCCAGTATAATGGTGCTCACCCTGTTCAAGTGTTTTTCCAGGTCATCGTCTGTCAGATAGATGTCATCGACATAGGACAATGCCTCATTGTCATAAATTTGTAGTAACTCCGTTACCCTCGCTGAGAATAACCCCGGGCTGTTCTTGAACCCTTGTGGCAGTCAACAAAATTGACGCTGGGTCCCCATTATGGAGAAAGCTGTTAAGTACCTGCTTTCAGGTGCTATGTTTTGACAAAAGAAACCATTTGAGATATCTAATGTGGTTTTATATTTTTTACGCACAATGTTATTCATTAATGCTGTACTATGTTCATTTTGCACTGCAAATGTTTTAGAACAAGTGTTTAAGTGTCTGTAATCCAAAACTAGACAATAGGTGTTGTCTGGTTTGGAGACAGGAAACAAAGGATTGTTCATTGAGGAGGTGCATGTTTCAATCACCCCTTGGTATTCAAGTTGATCTAAGATCTCCCTGACCTGTTTTTTAGCTTCTTGCTTTATTGGGTACTGCCTCTGTGCAGTAGGTTCATTTTTCAGATGTATTTTATGGTGAGGTGAGTCCTCATCCCATCCTACATGATTTTTATATAATGCTGGGGCCTGGGCCACTGCCCATTTCCTGGCATATGTATATTTTAGGTGAATTGGAATATGGTTGGAGAAGGCAGGCATAATAATGTCCTCGCCGTGTGGGCACTCCCTGACAAATTGTGGTGGCCAGTCTTTTTCTGCTAGAAGTATGTCATAGCCCCTTGATAGTCTTTCCCAAAAAAGTGCTTTCACCTGTCTCGGTATGTCTCCCTCCATCCGGAGTGTTATTTCATATAACTTTTGTGGAGTACTAACCCTGGTGTCTACAGTCTCTACTGTAATGTACTCATTCAAGTCCACTATCTCCAGAAGTTCCTTCAGGTTCTGGCGAGCTATTGTGACTTCTGCTGCACTGTCCAGCATTGTCTGAGCCCATTCTCCGTTCTTGAGTTGTGTTCTCAGTATTCTCGGCATGTCTGATCTTTAGACCTGCTACTTTCTTTTTGGAGAATTGAGGTTTTGATTTGTTTTTCGGAACGTGTTTGTCGTCTTTCGATTTCACGCGTTCTTCTCTATGTTCTGACCGTCCTCTTCTTTCCGATGTCTGTGACGAGATCTGAAAGGTACGAGAGGAACGTGTATCAGTATCTTGATACCTGTCAGGTTTTCTCAAATTATCCCTATTCTTGAGGTTATACCTCCTTTCAGAGGGCTCCTTTTGAGGAGACCTACCTCGGGATTGAGAACATTTCTCGTTTGAATTTTGTTTAGGAGTTTCCCACTTCTTTTTAGAAGATGTAGGAGTTTGTTTAATAGAGTCCTTCTCAGGACTTTCAGATAGTTTTGGCTTCACTGGTCTTCCACCCAAACTATCTCTGCCTAATTCTGCATAAGATTGTTCTATTATTCTGGGTAGCTCAGTTTGATGTTCTGTAACGTCAAATTCCCTTAATCGCTGGTGGATCGCCACTGCTGCTGCCTCCCCTTTAATATTAGATAATATTATTGTTGAGACCTGGTCGAAATTTTTCATTAATTTCATACCTAAATTCAGAGCAGGCTCTGCCCCGTATTCATTTTGAATTTGTTTTAGGACATCTGGTATTACCGCAATTGACGGAATGCCATGTCTTTTAGTATAGATGGCAGTAAAGACTGAGCCCCAAGTGGTACAGTCTTCCAGTTGTGGTGTGATCCCCATTGGTAAACTGATTGTTAGGATTCTGTGTTTCTCATACGGGCTAGTATTTGGAAATACTGCTTCGATTTGAGTAATTTTTTGAGCTATCCAAAACGGAATTTGCTCACGTTTTGTGGGCATTTTTCCCATGACTGCGTATAGAGTCTGTGGTGTAATTTTTAGTGTAGTCCCCGGTTGAGGGGTCTGATTTGGAAGTGTTAACGGTGGTTGGACTGTGAAAGTCCACATGACATATAGGACCAATTGTCTGTAGATTTTTATTAACTCTGTTATTTGAGTAAGTAACTCCTCATCTGACATTATATCCAGTTCAGGATGAGGTGTGTAGCCGGCTAGAATCGGCCATGTTGCTCCTGGTCTACCTAGTGGACCGAGCCTGGTAATGTTTCTGTGATGTTTTAGGGCGCCTTTAAATCAGAGCTGATGCTCCTTGTATGTTAGTGGAATTTCAATATCCTCGAAAGGAATATATTCCTCTGGTGGATCATCTTCTTTGTAGAAGTGAAACAGTTTTGTAACTGGATTGGATTCAGGTAATATTACCCATGAATAGAATACCTCTGTCTGAAAGGATTCGTGTGCCTCTATCACAAAAACTGCTCTACCGCCTCTTGGTGGTATGCCGTGTTTTATGAGTTTTAGAGTGATGGCTCTTCTTAAGTTTGGATGGATGTCTATAACACCCTCCTCGGTTCCATCTAAACCAGTAAAGTTAAAAACTGCCAAGGCTGGGTCAGCCGCAGCTCCACCGTTTCCGGTGGCATCGTCCATTTGTTTTTTGAAAAATGTAGAACAAGTTTCAAGGAAACAAAGATAAGGTGCACAATATTTTGGAACACTGTATCCTTCAACGTTGAGCAAACCAAAAAGCTAATATATAGGGTACTTCCCTATGTAGCTGTGGCGGATACTTAACCCTGCCCACTCCAGACGTCTTTTGGAGTATATGGGTAGGGGTCTCTGAGAGAAAAAGCACGGCCTAGTTACTCAGTATCTAACGTTAAATTACCGCCTTACCAAACCATTGGGCGCCATGTAGTGTAGCTCCTATTTCCCTAATAGGCTCTGCGCATTGGAATAATATACCCTATAGGTTTGACATAGAACTAAGGTCAATATGTCCCTATCGAGTATATTAAACTTAGTTACTTGTGCCAGCTAGCTCAGAGGCCACTAGAAACTCCTTGATAAACAAGAAGGGAGTAGTTTCTGGCAGCCGCAAAACATGACAACTTTGTTTCCCTTTTAGAATCAGAACGTGTCCCAGAGTCGTGGAAACAATAGATAACTATTTCACTCAGCTCAATCGTGCAAGCTTAGTTTCCCCCAAAGTTACACAGAAAGAACAGACGGGCGTTTCAATAAAAGATTTATTGAACAGTCTTTTTCTCGTGTAAGTAACATGTGCTGTTACGATCACATGACAGTATGCAAGATAAATAATGTACAGCGTGAGCAGTAGAAATAAATAATACTGCGCTAGCATTATCTTTTAGCATATATTCACTTACATAAATAACATGAGCTAAAAATGCGAGTACTCATACGATGCGTGTCTAAGCTAGTTCTACCCCAATGTACCTAACCTAACCTAGGTGTAGGGAGAGGTATGAAGTAGGTGGAGTATTCCTTACTACGGTATACTAAGAGTATGTTAAGCCTAGTATGCCTAGAATGCCTAGTATGCCAAGTATGCCAAGAGTCCCTCTAGGTTTCTAGTCAGCTCCATACCTTAAGAATGAGAGAGGTGGGAATCTCTTGCCAGACTCGAACTCCAACACCCCGCGAGGGAAGTCAGATCACTGGAAGCTGGACTCTCTGCGTGCAGGGATGACAGCGTCTTCTCAGTGCGTCAGGCCGGGAAACGGGCTCCTCTGAAGTCGAGGTCTCCTCTGATTTATAAGGACTAGGGAAGGTATATTTCTACCTGAGAGGTACCTCAGAATGTTAGCATTGACGTGAATCGGACAGCGGAAGACATCATGAATGAACCCCTAAGGTATAACGGTTCATGCATAATAGATGATGCCTTGAAGAAATCAATAGTCCTGTGCTAGGGAAACTCCCGAAGCCTAAGGGTCTGTTCTTCAAGAACTCGTTGTGACGTTAGGGTGGACGGATGTCGGAGACCATGCCTGTATTTGGAGTGCACGGTTTAATGCCTAAATAAGGACTGGGATTTTATGCCTATATAAGGGCAGGGCGAATTGTGCCTATATAAGGACATGATACAGGAAAGCCCATGTACGGACACCCTAAGAGGAATACAACAGCGGGAAACAGAAACTCCAGAAAGCACGGGGAGAAATACAGAGGGAAAGCAAGCTCAAAAGCAGAATTTAAGACAAAGGGAGGAGGAGGTGGAAAAGAAGTCCAAAGGGGGGAAGGACGGCAAAAATAAAAAGTCTAGCTTAAAACAAAGAGTAGTGGTCTCCTATAATAGTGAGTTTAAGCAGCCAGGAAGGTATTCTTTAAGGAGCGCAAAGCTGGACAAAATATTGGTAGGAGGTGGAAGTGGAGGAGGTGAAGGTGAAGGAGGAGAGGAGAAAGACATTTCACCCATAGTAAGAATTCCAATAAAAAGAGAACAAAGAGCTGACAAGCAAGAGAGGTTGACACAACAACGTATGAGTAAATCTCAGAAAGTAAAGGTGAAGGTTACTCCCTCACTCAGGACCTTTTTCAAAGTGCTACCCAGGACTTTAACATTGAGGGAAGGGAGGACGGTAGGTAGCGAGACGGGAGAGGAGGGGGAGACAGTTAAGAATATGGGAGGTCAGTTAGATCATGAATTGGAGAAACCACAGGGAGAGTGGAGTGATGTGCTCAGCCCTAATAGATTCATGATACTGCAAGAAAAGGATCAAGAAGAGAATAGTGATAACCCCACCACTCATCCAGTGTTAGAGTGAGAAGGAAGAACTAATGAAGGAGGAAAGATAGAGGAACGTATCCCGGGCCAGACACTGAACATAAAAGGGAAAAAAGATAAAATTCAATGCAGGAAGGAGCAAGAACCAAACATGGAGGGTGCAGGCCTGGGGGATTTGATAGCGACACTTACATACAAGATCAGAAGCAGATTCGAGGTGTCTGAAGGAAATCAAAGAGAGATTAAAATAGCTTGTGAGGTGTTAGAAAAGAAATTGGATGATCTTACAGGAAGAACAACAGTGTTGGAAGAGACAGTAGAGGAGCTCAAGGGTAAGATACAGATAAATGAGGAAGAAATAAAGGGCTTGAGATCGAGAGAGCATGGGCGCCAGGAGTGGGAGGAAAGGATGGAGAACAATCTAAGGAGAAATAATTTACGAATCCTCAATGTCCCAGAAGGTGCAGAAGGAGATGACTTGAAGGCTTGGATAATTAAGTTGCTGAAAACAGGGCTTCACTTAGAGGAGACGGAACAAGAGTTGGGTAGGGATATACAGAGAATACATAGGGATCCTTTCAGGCTCAATCCAAATAGAAGTAAGCCCAGGAAAATTTTGGTAAACTTTCTTACTTACTCCTTGAAAGAAAAGGCGTTATCCCGAGCTCTGAAAATGAAAACAGTAAAGGTAGAGGGAATATCTTGTGAAATTAGGTCAGATATTTCCTACATTACTTCCAGCAGACAGTGGGAGTTGGGAAAGAGAATGGACCAGTTGAAGGAGCTAGGAGCTAATGTGCAGATGAAAATCCCGGCTGTGCTAAAAGTTATGTTGAATAATAAAATGTATAATTTCAGAGTGGTGAGCGAGGTAGACGACTTTATAAGGTCTTGTAAATAGTTTGGAAATAAATTCTCAACAGATTTTTTTTTTTAGGTAGTTAGATAGGATTAGTAACAAATAGTGGTTGTAATGTAAAATTAAAGGTTAGAGGTAAGACCAGTTGCGTCTCCTGGAGGGAGTTCCGCCGGGTGGTGACGTGGGGCGGGGGAGGGGCAGGGTGGGGGGTAGTAAAAACCGCAATCCAGCTGAACCGAGGTAAGTTAGCAAATAAATAAATAAAACGAATTTCGTAGCGCGCACTGCATCGCATTTGGCGATGCAGCGTGCGCAACGAAATTCGTTTTATTTAATTATTTGCTAACTTACCTCGGTTCGGCCGGATTCCGGTTTTTACTACCCCCAACCCTGCCCCTCCCTTGCCCCATGTCACTGCCCGGCGGAACTCCCTCTAGGAGCCGCTACTGGGTAAGACAAAGATTGAAACACACCTGGGGGAAAACCCATAGGCTTAGGCTTAGGTTCAAGTTTAGGCCATTAGAAAGGGGGAAGGTTCTTCATGGGGAGGAAGGGGAAAAATAGGGGTCACGGGGTGGGGAGCATTAGGGAAAAAAGAAAAAAATCCTCGGAAGCATAAGGTTTGCTAGTTAAGATGTTTTTTAGATTAGAAATATGGGAGAGAGACAAGGATGGAGTTTGAAAATGTTATCTTGGAACGTTAACAGGTTAAGGGTAAGGCCAAGAAGAGAGCGCATCCTCCAGTATATAAAAGACTGTAATGCTCATATTTGTGTGCTTCAGGATACGCACTTGTCAGAGAAAGAGTGCAAGGAAGTATTCAAGTCCCAAAAATGGGTGCAGCAAATGGTGTGCACTAAGCAAACTATAGGACCAAAGGAGTGGTGATATTAGTAAAACAAGACCCAAACATTTCTATTATACAAAGCAATTCAGACACATGTGGTAGATGGGTCGTAGTCAAATTGAAAGTGAGGGAACATAGTTTTATGTTAGCAGGATACTACGGGCCGAATGTGGATGACATAGCACCATTGCAAGAGTTATTAGCGGAGCTATCTTGCTCCTCAGACCCAATTATTTGGGCGGGGGATTTCAACGTGGCATTGGATAGCACTCTAGATAGATCAGCAGGTAGTAGAGCAGGTGCAAATCAAAAAATGAAGGGGCAGATCAAATCTATGATGAAGCAATTGGGATTATATGATGGTTGGAGATGGAAGATGGGAGATAAAAGAGAATATACGTATGCAAATAAGAAATATCATCACCAGTCGAGGATAGACTATATCTTGCTAGATTTAGGTCTGTGGGAACAAGTCAGGAGTATTGCACCTATCGGGATGCACTTGTCGGATCACTCAGCAATTCTCCTGGAGATTCGCCTCAAGGAAGAAAGGTCCCCCCCAAGATGGACATTAGAACGCAACCTGTTGTTAGATAAAGAAATTGTGAGGAGATTAACCCGTTGCGTGCGTCCGTCGGCCAATGGCCATCGTGAGCACTACCTCTGTAGCGCTGCGAACGTCCGTTGGCCGACGCGGCCCCACCCACTCCGCTAAACCGCCGCACTGCGGCGGAATTGCCGCCGCGGTTAAGCGGTTAAAGGAAGATACAGTAGAATTTGGGATTCTTATAAAGCGTACTTGAGGAGGAAGTTAATAAATTACGCGGTTGGGAAGAGGAGAGTTCTTCGGGAAGAGATAGGAGAAGTGGAGAAAAGGATAAGAGTACTAGAAAGAGAATTGGTTAATAATAGTCAGAGGGAGGCCAGACAGATCGAATTAACAGATTTGAAAATCAAACTTGCCGGTATCCTGGACAAGAGGGTGAGGGAAAGGTGGGAGACAAGCAAGCTAACACAATTTGAATATGGGGAAAATTGTGGAAAATTGTTAGCATGGCAGACAAGAAAGGATCAGTTGAGAAATTTAATACAAGAAATTAAATGTCAGAATACGGGTAAGGTTTTAACAAATAGAAAAGAGATTGAAGAGGCTTTTTATAATTATTTTGGTACTCTGTATGAAGAAGGATTGGTGTCATCTGAAGAGGAAATAAATAGGGGGCTTAGAGAGGGAGAGATAGTAACATTGGAGGATGAAAAAACCGCTTTACTGAACACTCAAATTCAGGAGGGGGAGGTAGAACAGGCACTGAAGAAGGGCAAGCGGGGGAAGGCATCTGGTCAGGATAGCCTGCCCTTAGAAGTATACATTTCACTAAAGGAGGTGCATGGGTACTACCTGGGTAATTGCAGGAGTGAATCAGTACTGTGTAGGTGGTTAGAGGTCTGCATGGGTAGTGCACAGGGGATTGTAGCAGTGCATGTGTTAGTGCCTGGGTCATTGCATAAGTACATGGGTACTGACTGGATGAAGAGAGTACTGCAAGGAGAGTGCATGGTGAATTTATAAGTGCTTGGGTTTTGGCGGAGTGATTTGATAAGTACATGGTGCTGGCTTGGTGATTGGAAGACTGCATGGGCAGTGCACAGGTGATTGTACCACTGCATGTGTTAGTGCCTGGGTCATTGCATGAGTACATGGATAGTGACTGGATGATTAGAGTACTGCAAGGAGAGAGCATGGTGAATTTATAAGTGCTTGGATTTTGGCAGAGTGATTGGATAAGTACATGATGGTGACTGGGTGATTGGAGGAGTGCATGGGTAGTGACAGGGCGATGGCTGGACTGCAAGGGTAGTGCTCAGGGGATTGTAGCAGTACATGAGTTAGTGCCTGGGTCATTGCATGAGTACATGGATGGTGACTGGATGATTAGAGTACTGCAAGGAGAGAGCATGGTGAATTTATAAGTGCTTGGATTTTGGCAGAGTGATTGGATAAGTACATGGTGGTGACTGGGTGATTGGAGGAGTGCATAAGCAGTGACAGGGAGATGGCTGGACTGCATGGGTAGTGCTCAGGGGATTGTAGCAGTGCATGTGTTAGTGCCTGGGTCATTGCATGAGTACATGGGTACTGACTGGATGATTAGAGAACTGCCAGGAGAGTGCATGGTGAATTTATAAGTGCTTGGGTTTTGGCGCAGTGATTGGATAAGTACATGGTGCTGGCTGGGTGATTGGAGGAGTGCATGGGTAGTGACAAGGAGATGGCTGGTCTGCATGAGTAGTGCTCAGGGGATTGTAGCAGTGCATGTGTTAGTGCCTGGGCCATTACATGAGTACATGGGTACTGACTGGATGATTAGGGTACTGCAAGGAGAGTGCATGACGAATTTATAAGTGCTTGGGTTTTGGCGGAGTGATTGGATAAGTACATGGTGCTGGCTGGGTGATTGGAGGAGTGCATGGGTAGTGACAGGGCGATAGCTGGACTGCATGGGTGGTGCTCAGGGGATTGTACCACTGCATGTGTTAGTGCCTGGGTCATTGCATGAGTGCATGGGTAGTGACAGGATGATTAGAGTGCTGCAAGGAGAGTGTATGGTGAATTTATAAGTGCTTGGGTTTTGGCAGAGTGATTGGATAAGTACATGGGTACTGACTGGATGATGAGAGTACTGCAAGGAGAGAGCATAGTGAATTTATAAGTGCTTGGATTTTGGCAGAGTGATTGGATAAGTACATGGTGCTGACTGGGTGATTGGAGGAGTGCATAGGCAGTGACTGGGCGATAGCTGGACTGCATGGGTAGTGCTCAGGGGATTGTAGCAGTGCATGTGTTAGTGCCTGGGTCATTGCATGAGTACATGGGTAGTGACTGGATGATTAGAGTGCTGCAAGGACAGTGCATGGTGATTTTATAAGTGCTTGGGTTTTGGCGGAGTGATTGGATAAGTACATGGTGCTCGCTGGGTTATTGGAGGAGTGCATGGGTAGTGACAGGGTGATGGCTGGACTGCATGAGTAGTGCTCAGGGGATTGTAGCAGTGCATGAGTTAGTACATAGGTCATTGCATGAGTTCATGGGTAGTGACTGGATGATTAGAGTGCTGCAAGGAGAGTGCATGGTGAATTTATAAGTGCTTGGGTATTGGCGGTGTGATTGGATAAGTACATGGTACTGGCTGGGTGTTTGGAGCAGTGCATGGGTAGTGATTGGGTGATTGCTGGACCGCATGGGTACTACATGGGTAATTGAAAGTGTGAATGAGTAGTATCTAGGTGATTAGAGGATTGTATGGGAAGTGCACAGGTGATTGTAGCAGTGCATGTGGTAGTGCCTGGGTCATTGCATGAGTACATGGGTAGTGACTGGATGATTAGAGTACTGCAAGGAGAGTGCATGGTGAATTTATAAGTGCTTTTGTTTTGGCGGAGTGATTGGATAAGTACATGATGCTGGCTGGGTGATTAGAGGACTGCATGGGCAGTACACAGGTGATTGTACCACTGCATGTGTTAGTGCCTGGGACATTGCATGAGTACTTAGGTAGTGACTGGATGATTAGAGTGCTGCAACGAGAGTGCATGATCATTTTATAAGTGCTTGGGTTTTGGCGGAGTGATTGGATGAGTACATGGTACTAGCTGGGTGATTGGAGAAGTGGAAAGGCAGTGACAGAGAGATGGCTGGACTGCATGGGTAGTGCTCAGGCGATTGTAGCAGTGCAAGTGTTAGTGGTTGGGTCATTGCTAGGGGTGGGCGTAATTTGCGGAGTATTACTATGTGGAATTCCATGAAGTTGAACAAAAATTCTGTGAATTCCACAACTTTGCTCCATTTCGTCAGACTCCCAATTAATAAAACAGAAACCTCATATACTTTTGGCAAAATAACAAGTATCTCTGTCTTTACATGCTAAAATGCATATAGTCATTTCACAAAAGTGAAAATGAAATTTAGGAAGCAGTGAGAGAGGTGATGATTTTGGGATCCTCCCTAACCTAGGAGAGAACCAAGCAGATGCCTTGAAAACAAAGAGCACATCTTGCTGAATGATTCGGTGGTGGTCCCATCCTCTTAGGACCACCCTAAGCACAGTTATGGGCAAAAATACAATCCCAACCAAAGGCCCTGCAAAGCATTATGGGACGAGATTAGCAGTGGGCAGTGAATATTATAATATCCAATATCAAAATAATTCTACAAAGAGCTGCAGTTCAACTAGTCGTTACTAGGTGTCCCTCATGAGTCAAATGCAAAAGCATTGAAACCCTTTCATGAAGCTGCTGTTCCACTAGTCATTACTAGGTGTCCCTCATGAGTCAAATGCAAAAGCATTTGACTTGAGGGACACCTAGCCACGACTAGTTGAACTGCAGCTTGATGTAATGATTTCAATGCTTTTGCATTTGACTCGTGAGGGACACCTAGTAACGACTAGTTGAACTGCAGCTCTTTGTAGAATTATTTTGATATTGGATACTATAATAGTCACTGCCCACTGCTAATCTCATCCCATAATGCTTTGCAGGGCCTTTGATTGGGATTGTATTTTTGCCCATAACTGTGCTTGGGGTGGTCCTAAGAGGATGGGAGAACCACTGAATCGTTCAGCATGATATGCTCTTTGTGTTCAAGGCATCTGCTCGGTCCTCCCCCTAGGTTAGGGGGGATCCCAAAATCATCACCTCTCTCATTGCCTGATATTTCTCATTTTCGAAGTTCACTTTTGTGAATTGGTTATATGCATTTTAGTATGTAAAGTTGCTTTATCAAAGCGTTTGTGGGTGCAGTTTAGTAGCTGACACCTGGAGGAACGGAGTTTTTGCCTGAATTCCGGAATGCGTAATTAACAAATCTCCGCAAATTCCGCTAGCGGAGCGGAGTTCATTGCCCAGGCCTAGTCATTACATGGGTACTGACTGGATGATTAGAGTACTGCAAGGAGAGTGCATGATGAATATAAAAGTGCTTGGGTTTTGGCTGAGTGATTGGATAAGTACATGGTGCTCGCTGGGTGATTGGAGGAGTGCATGGGTAGTGACAGGGCGATGACTGGGGCTGCATGGGTAGTGCTCAGGGTATTGTAGCAGTGCATGAGTTAGTGCATGGGTCATTGCATGAGTGCATGGGTAGTGACTGGATGATTAGAGTGCTGTAAGGAGAGTGCATGGTGAATTTATACGTGCTTGGGATTTGGCGGAGTGATTGGATAAGTACATGGTGCTGGTTGGGTGATTAGAGGACTTCATGGGCAGTGCACAGGTGATTGTACCACTGCATGTGTTAGTGCCTGGGTCATTGCATGAGTGCATGGGTAGTGACAGGATGATTAGAGTACTGCAAGGAGAGTGCATGGTGAATTTATAAGTGCTTGGGTTTGGTCGGAGTGATTGGATAAGTACATGGTGCTGACTGGGTGATTGGAGGAGTGCATGGGTAGTGACAAAGGGATGGCTGGACTGCATGAGTAATGCTCAGGGGATTGGAGCAATGCATGTGTTAGTGCATGGGTCATTGCATGAGTGCATGGGTAGTGACTGGATGATTAGAGTGCTGCAAGGAGAGTGCATGGTGAATTTATAAGTGCTTGCGTTTTGGCGGAGTGATTGGATAAGTACATGGTGCTGGCTGGGTGGTTAGAGGACTGCATGGGCAGTGCACATGTGATTGTACCACTGCATGTGTTAGTGCCTGGGACATTGCATGAGTACATGGGTAGTGACAGGATGATTAGAGTGCTGCAAGGAGAGTGCATGGTGAATTTGAAAGTGCTTGGGTTTTGGCAGAGTGATTGGATAAGTACATGGTGCTCACTGGGTGATTGGAGGAGTGCAGAGGCAGTGACAGGGAGATGGCTGGACTGCATGGGTGGTGCTCAGGGAATTGTAGCAGTGAATGACTTAGTGCCTTGGTCATTACATGAGTACATGGTTAGTGAGTGGATGATTAGAGTACTGCAAGGAGAGTGCATGGTGAATTTATAAGTGCTTGGGTTTTGGCGGAGTGATTGGATAAGTACATGGTGCTCGCTGGGTGATTGGAGGAGTGCATGGGTAGTGACAGGGCGAGGGCTGGACTTCATGAGTAGTGCTCAGGGGATTGTAGCAGTGCATGAGTTAGTGCATAGGTCATTGCATGAGTGCATGGGTAGTGACTGGATGATTAGAGTGCTGCAAGGAGAGTGCATGGTGAATTTATAAGTGCTTTGGTATTGGTGGTGTGATTGAATAAGTACATGGTACTGGTTGGGTGTTTGGAGGAGTGCATGGGTAGTGACTGGGTGATTGCTGGACTGCATGGGTACTACATGGGTAATTGAAGGTGTGAATGAGTAGTGTCTAGGTGATTAGAGGATTGTATGGGAAGTGCACAGGTGAATGTAGCAGTGCATGTGTTACTGCCTGGGTTATTGCATGAGTACATGGGTAGTGACTGGATGATTAGAGTGCTGCAAGGAGAGTGCATGGTGAATTTATACTTGCTTGGGTTTAGGTGGAGTGATTGGATAAGTACATGGTGCTGGCTGGGTGATTAGAGGACTTCATGGGCAGTGCACAGGTAATTGTACCACTGCATGTGTTAGTGCCTGGGTCATTGCATGAGTGCATGGGTAGTGACAGGATGATTAGAGTACTGCAAGGAGAGTGCATGGTGAATTTATAAGTGCTTGGGTTTTGGCGGAGTGATTGGATAAGTACATGGTGCTGACTGGGTGATTGGAGGAGTGCATGGGTAGTGACAGAGGGATGGCTGGACTGCATAAGTAATGCTCAGGGAATTGTAGCAATGCATGTGTTAGTGCATGGGTCATTGCATGAGTGCATGGGTAGTAACTGGATGATTAGAGTACTGCAAGGAGAGTGCATGGTGAATTTATAAGTGCTTGCGTTTTGGCGGAGTGATTGGATAGGTACATGATGCTGGCTGGGTGATTAGAGGACTGCATGGGCAGTACACAGGTGATTGTACCACTGCATGTGTTAGTGCCTGGGACATTGCATGAGTACATGCGTAGTGACTGGATGATTAGAGTGCTGCAACGAGAGTGCACAATGATTTTATAAGTGCTTGGGTTTTGGCGGAGTGATTGGATAAGTACATGGTACCAGTTGGGTGATTGGAGAAGTGCATAGGCAGTGACAGGAAGATGGCTGGACTGCATGGGTAGTGCTCCGGCGATTGTAGCAGTGCAAGTGTTAGTGGCTGGGTCATTGCATGAGTACATGGGTACTGACTGGATGATTAGAGTGCTGCAAGGAGAGTGCATGTTGAATATATACGTGCTTGGGTTTTGGCAGAGTGCTTGGATAAGTACATGATGCTGGCTGGGTGATGGGAGGAGTGCATGGGTAGTGACAGGGAGATGGCTGGACTGCATGGGCAGTGCTCAGGGGATTGTAGCAGTGCATGTGTTAGTGCGTGGGTCATTGCATGAGTACATGGGTAGTGACTGGATGATTAGAGTACTGTAAGGGGAGTGCATGGTGAATTTGTAAGTGCTTGGGTTTTGGCGGAGTGATTGGATAAGTACATGATGCTGGATGGGTGATTGGAGAAGTGCATGGGTAGTGACAAGGAGATAGCTGGTCTGCATGAGTAGTGCTCAGGTAATTGTAGCAGTGCATGTGTTAGTGCCTGGGTCATTGCATGAGTACATGGGTAGTGACTGGATGATTAGAGTGCTGCAAGGACAGTGCATGGTGATTTTATAACTGCTTGGGTTTTGGCGGAGTGATTGGATAACTACATGATGCTGGATGGGTGATTAGAGGAGTGCATGAGTAGTGACAGAGGGATTGCTGGAGTGCATGGGTGCTACCTGAGTAATTGGAGGAGTGAATCAGTAGTGTGTAGGTGGTTAGAGGTCTGCATGGGTAGTGCTCAGGGGATTGTAGCAGTGCATTTGTTAGTGCCTGGGCCATTGAATAAGTACATGTGTACTGACTGGATGATTAGAGTACTGCAAGGAGAGTGCATGGTCAATTTATAAGTGCTTGGGTTTTGGTGGAGTGATTGGGTAAGTACATGGTGCTGGCTGGGTGATTGGAGGAGTGCATGGGTAGTGACAAGGAGATGTCTGGACTGCATCAGCAGTGCTCAGGGGATTGTAGCAGTGCATGCGTTAGTGCCTCGGTCATTGCATGAGTACATGGGTAGTGACTGGAAGATTAGAGTGCTGCAAGGACAGTGCATGGTGATTTTATAACTGCTTGGGTTTTGGCGCAGTGATTGGATAAGTACATGATGCTGGATGGGTGATTGGAGGAGTGCATGGGTAGTGATAGAGGGATTGCTGGAGTGCATGGGTACTAGCTGGGTAATTTGAGGAGTGAATCAGTAGTGTGTAGGTGGTTAGAGGTCTACATGGGTAGTGCACAGGGGATTGTAGCAGTGCATGTGTTAGTGCCTGGGCCATTGCATGAGTACATGAGTACTGACTGGATGATTAGAGTACTGCAAGGAGAGTGCATGATGAATTTATAAGTGCTTGGGTTTTGGCGGAGTGATTGGATAAGTACATGGTGCTGGCTGGGTGATTGGAGGAGTGCATGGGTAGTGACAGGGCGATGGCTGGACTACATGGGTAGTGCTCAGGGGATTGTAGCAGTGCATGAGTTAGTGCCTGGGTCATTGCATGCGTGCATGGGTAGTGACAGAATGATTAGAGTGCTGCAAGGAGAGTGTATGGTGAATTTATATGTGCTTGGGTTTTGGCAGAGTTAATGGATAAGTACATGGGTACTGGCTGGATGATGAGAGTACTGCAAGGAGAGAGCATGGTGAATTTTTAAGTGCTTGGATTTTGGCAGAGTGATTGGATAAGTACATGGTGCTGACTGGGTAATTGGAGGAGTGCATAGGCAGTGACAGGGAGATGGCTGGACTGCATGGGTAGTGCTCAGGGGATTGTAGCAGTGCATGTATTAGTGCCTGGGTCATTGCATGAGTACATGAGTACTGACTGGATGATTAGAGTACTGCAAGGAGAGTGCATGGTGAATTTATAAGTGCTTGGGTTTTGGCGGAGTGATTGGATAAGTACATGGTGCTGGCTGGGTGATTGGAGGTGTGCATGAGTAGTGACAAGGAGATGCCTGGACTGTATTGTAGTGTGGATTGTGGCCTCATTGTCGACATTGCTATGTTAGCTTAGGCCTAGCTGCCATGATGCCTCTTTTGCACACGTTACTCTGTGACTTTGTTTTTCCAGACTCTGCTTGTGACCGTTCACATTAGAACTGTCTGCATTTCTGCCTTTCACCTTTCCTAATGTTCTCTGTGGTGTTCGTCTGCACACAATGTACAAGGTCAAAAAACAACGTCCCTTGTTGTTGCTGTTCTGGTCAGCCCCTCGCACTTAGACACAACATGAAACACAGCTGCACTGGAGAAATTTGTGTGCTTTTAATATTGTGATCTACCTGTTGGAGGCACTTGGAGAAAAACCTTTCCAGGGAGAAGAGCTGTGCTTGTCCGATGATGTAAACCTTGCATCTAGTTCTTGAGGTATGGGGGACCCCTGACAAAGCCCAGAGGTCTTCTATTTTTATAATAAGCTAGCTACTAGCACGGCATTATAATCCTTTATCCACTGTCTTTATAAAATGCTGTCCCCTTTTGTATTCTATGGAATTGTGACAATGATTACTGTTTTGTCTTTATGCATTATGCTGCTAGTACTGGCACGTGTACTGCATCTTAGAGCACGTTAGTTGAAATAAACATTTTAAACTATACTGTGTCTCTTAATACGCACGTTGTGGACAAGTATGAGTGAGTAATGAAAGAGTGTTCTTGCTCCTGCGATTCCGGAAACAGTCCGTGTTCTGGGATGTCTAATCATTGGTAGCTTCGCTGTAGTACGGAGAACGAATGAGACACTATAGCTAGTCGGATTGGGATTTGGGGCACTAAGGTGGATGGCTGATACACCACTAAACACCGAGGTCCTGTTTTCCTGCGCATAGTTCTGTATATGTGCAGAATCCCCGCAACAGTATGAGTAGTGCTCAGGGGATTATAGCAGTGCATGTGTTAGTGCCTGGGTCATTGCATGAGTACATGGGTAGTGACTGGATGATTAGAGTGCTGCAAGGACAGTCTATGGTGATTTTATAACTGCTTGGGTTTTGGCGGAGTGATTGGATAAGTACATGATGCTGGATGGGTGATTGGAGGAGTGCATGGGTAGTGACAGAGGGATTGCTTGAGTGCAAGGGGACTACCTGGGTAATTTGAAGAGTGAATCAGTAGTGTGTAGGTGGTTAGAGGTCTGCATGGGTAGTGCACAGGGGAATGTAGCAGTGCATGTGTTAGTGCCTGGGTCAATGCATGAGTACATGGGTACTGACTGGATGATTAAAGTACTGCAATGAGAGAGCATGGTGAATTTATAAGTGCTTGGATTTTGGCAGAGTGATTGGATAAGTACATGGTGGTGAATGGGTGATTGGAGGAGTACATAGGCAGTGACAGGGAAATGGCTGGACTGCTTGGGTAGAGCTCAGGGGATTGTAGCAGTGCATGTGTTAGTGCCTGGGTCATTCCATGAGTACATGGGTAATGACTGCAAGATTAGAGTACTGCAAGGAGAGTGCATCATAAATTTATAAGTGCTTGGGTTTTGGCGGAGTGATTGGATAAGTACATGGTGCTGGCTGGGTGATTGAAGGAGTGCATGGGTACTGACAGGGCGATGGCTGGACTGCATGGGTAGTGCACAGGGGATTGTAGCAGTGCATGAGTTAGTGCCTGGGTCATTGCATGAGTACATGAGTAGTGACTGGATGATTAGAGTGATACAAGGAGAGCGCATGGTCATTTTATAAGTGCTTGGGTTTTGGCGGAGTGATTGGATAAGTACATGATGCTGGATGGATGATTGGAGGAGTGCATGGGTAGTGACAGGGGGATTACTGGAGTGCATGAGTACTACCTGGGTAATTGCAGGAGTGAATCAGTACTGTGTAGGTGGTTAGAGGTCTGCATGGGTAGTGCACAGGGGATTGTAGAAGTGCATGTGTTAGTGCCTGGGTCATTGCATAAGTACATGGGTACTGACTGGATGATGAGAGTACTGCAAGGAGAGTGCATAGTGAATTTATAAGTGCTTGGGTTTTGGCGGAGTGATTGGATAAGTACATGGTGCTGGCTTGGTGATTGGAAGACTGCATGTGCAGTGCACAGGTGATTGTACCACTGCATGTGTTAGTGCCTGGGTCATTGCATGAGTACATGGGTAGTGACAGAATGATTAGAGTGCTGCAAGGAGAGTGTATGGTGAATTTATATGTGCTTGGGTTTTGGCGGAGTTAATGGATAAGTACATGGGTACTGGCTGGATGATGAGAGTACTGCAAGGAGAGAGCATGGTGAATTTTTAAGTGCTTGGATTTTGGCAGAGTGATTGGATAAGTACATGGTGCTGACTGGGTAATTGGAGGAGTGCATAGGCAGTGACAGGGAGATGGCTGGACTGCATGGGTAGTGCTCAGGGGATTGTAGCAGTGCATGTGTTAGTGCCTGGGTCATTGCATGAGTACATGAGTACTGACTGGATGATTAGAGTACTGCAAGGAGAGTGCATGGTGAATTTATAAGTGCTTGGGTTTTGGCGGAGTGATTGGATAAGTACATGGTGCTGGCTGGGTGATTGGAGGTGTGCATGAGTAGTGACAAGGAGATGCCTGGACTGTATTGTAGTGTGGATTGTGGCCTCATTGTCGACATTGCTATGTTAGCTTAGGCCTAGCTGCCATGATGCCTCTTTTGCACACGTTACTCTGTGACTTTGTTTTTCCAGACTCTGCTTGTGACCGTTCACATTAGAACTGTCTGCATTTCTGCCTTTCACCTTTCCTAATGTTCTCTGTGGTGTTCGTCTGCACACAATGTACAAGGTCAAAAACAACGTCCCTTGTTGTTGCTGTTCTGGTCAGCCCCTCGCACTTAGACACAACATGAAACACAGCTGCACTGGAGAAATTTGTGTGCTTTTAATATTGTGATCTACCTGTTGGAGGCACTTGGAGAAAAACCTTTCCAGGGAGAAGAGCTGTGCTTGTCCGATGATGTAAACCTTGCATCTAGTTCTTGAGGTATGGGGGACCCCCTGACAAAGCCCAGAGGTCTTCTATTTTTATAATAAGCTAGCTACTAGCACGGCATTATAATCCTTTATCCACTGTCTTTATAAAATGCTGTCCCCTTTTGTATTCTATGGAATTGTGACAATGATTACTGTTTTGTCTTTATGCATTATGCTGCTAGTACTGGCACGTGTACTGCATCTTAGAGCACGTTAGTTGAAATAAACATTTTAAACTATACTGTGTCTCTTAATACGCACGTTGTGGACAAGTATGAGTGAGTAATGAAAGAGTGTTCTTGCTCCTGCGATTCCGGAAACAGTCCGTGTTCTGGGATGTCTAATCATTGGTAGCTTCGCTGTAGTACGGAGAACGAATGAGACACTATAGCTAGTCGGATTGGGATTTGGGGCACTAAGGTGGATGGCTGATACACCACTAAACACCGAGGTCCTGTTTTCCTGCGCATAGTTCTGTATATGTGCAGAATCCCCGCAACAGTATGAGTAGTGCTCAGGGGATTATAGCAGTGCATGTGTTAGTGCCTGGGTCATTGCATGAGTACATGGGTAGTGACTGGATGATTAGAGTGCTGCAAGGACAGTCTATGGTGATTTTATAACTGCTTGGGTTTTGGCGGAGTGATTGGATAAGTACATGATGCTGGATGGGTGATTGGAGGAGTGCATGGGTAGTGACAGAGGGATTGCTGGAGTGCATGGGTACTACCTGGGTAATTTGAGGAGTGAATCAGTAGTGTGTAGGTGGTTAGAGGTCTGCATGGGTAGTGCACAGGGGAATGTAGCAGTGCATGTGTTAGTGCCTGGGTCAATGCATGAGTACATGGGTACTGACTGGATGATTAAAGTACTGCAATGAGAGAGCATGGTGAATTTATAAGTGCTTGGATTTTGGCAGAGTGATTGGATAAGTACATGGTGGTGAATGGGTGATTGGAGGAGTGCATAGGCAGTGACAGGGAAATGGCTGGACTGCTTGGGTAGAGCTCAGGGGATTGTAGCAGTGCATGTGTTAGTGCCTGGGTCATTCCATGAGTACATGGGTAATGACTGCAAGATTAGAGTACTGCAAGGAGAGTGCATCGTAAATTTATAAGTGCTTGGGTTTTGGCGGAGTGATTGGATAAGTACATGGTGCTGGCTGGGTGATTGAAGGAGTGCATGGGTACTGACAGGGCGATGGCTGGACTGCATGGGTAGTGCACAGGGGATTGTAGCAGTGCATGAGTTAGTGCCTGGGTCATTGCATGAGTACATGAGTAGTGACTGGATGATTAGAGTGATACAAGGAGAGCGCATGGTCATTTTATAAGTGCTTGGGTTTTGGCGGAGTGATTGGATAAGTACATGATGCTGGATGGATGATTGGAGGAGTGCATGGGTAGTGACAGGGGGATTACTGGAGTGCATGGGTACTACCTGGGTAATTGCAGGAGTGAATCAGTACTGTGTAGGTGGTTAGAGGTCTGCATGGGTAGTGCACAGGGGATTGTAGAAGTGCATGTGTTAGTGCCTGGGTCATTGCATAAGTACATGGGTACTGACTGGATGATGAGAGTACTGCAAGGAGAGTGCATAGTGAATTTATAAGTGCTTGGGTTTTGGCGGAGTGATTGGATAAGTACATGGTGCTGGCTTGGTGATTGGAAGACTGCATGTGCAGTGCACAGGTGATTGTACCACTGCATGTGTTAGTGCCTGGGTCATTGCATGAGTACATGGGTAGTGACTAGATGATTAGAGTACTGCAAGGAGAGTGCATGGTGAATTTATAAGTGCTTGGCTTTTGGCAGAGTGATTGGATAAGTACATGGTACTAGCTGGGTGATTGGAGGAGTGCATAAGCAGTGACAGGGAGATGGCTGGACTGCATGGGTAGTGCTCAGGGGATTGTAGCAGTGCATGTGTTAGTGCCTGGGTCATTGCATGAGTACATGGGTACTGACTGGATGATTAGAGTACTGCAAGGAGAGTGCATGGTCAATTTATAAGTGCTTGGGTTTTGACGCAGTGTTTGGATAAGTACATGGAGCTGGCTGGGTGATTGCAAGAGTGCATGGGTAGTGACAGGGCGATGGCTGGACTGCATGGGTAGTGCTCAGGGGATTGTAGCAGTGCATGAGTTAGTGCCTGGGTCATTGCATGAGTACATGGATAGTGACTGGATGATTAGAGTACTGCAAGGAGAGAGCATGGTGAATTTATAAGTGCTTGGATTTTGGCAGAGTGATTGGATAAGTACATGGTACTAGCTGGGTGATTGGAGGAGTGCATAAGCAGTGACAGGGAGATGGCTGGACTGCATGGGCAGTGCTCAGGGGATTGTAGCAGTGCATGTGTTAGTGCCTGGGTCATTGCATGAGTACATGGGTACTGACTGGATGATTAGAGTACTGCAAGGAGAGTGCATGGTCAATTTATAAGTGCTTGGGTTTTGGCGCAGTGATTGGATAAGTACATGGTGCTGGCTGGGTGATTGGAGGAGTGCATGGGTAGTGACAAGGAGATGGCTGGACTGCATGGGTACTACCTGGGTAATTGGAGAAGTGAATCAGCGCGTTTGCACACTTGTCACATCAGGCCCACCCACTCCCTTCACCACTGTGCAAACAGGCCCTCTGGCGCGTTGTAAGTTGGGGGATTAAGTCCCCTTGAATCCTGAGGGTCCATGGGGGCCAACTAGCCCACCAGGTACCTCCAGTAAGTGCCACAGGGCTGCTTTGCAGAGAGGTGGTCCGAGGCCACGCCCCTTTTTACACCTCTCTGCTACGCAACTCTGTGGCGCTTACTGGATGTACCTGGTGGGCTAGTTGGCCCCCAGGGACCCTCAGGATTCAAGGGGACTTAATCCCCCAACTTAAAACACGCCACAGGGCACGTTTGCACACTTGTCACATCAGGCCACGCCCCCTCCCTGCACCACTGTTCAAACGCGCCCCCTGGTGCGTTGTAAATTGGGGGATGAAGTCCCCTTGAGTCCTGAGGGTCCCTGGGGGCCAACGAGCCCACTAGCTACCTCCAGTAAGCACCACAGAGCTGCTTTGCAGAGCGGTGTAAAAAGGGGGCGTGGCCTTGGCCACCTCTCTGCAACGCAGCTCTGTGGTGCTTACTGGAGGTACCTGGTGGGCTAGTTGGCCCCCAGGGACCCTCAGTATTCAAGGGGAATTAATTCCCCAAGTTACAACGCGCCAGGGGGTGCGTTTGCAGAATGCTGCAGGGAGGGGGCGGGGTCTCTGGCGCAATGGCGGCTTTTTTTTTTTTCAGAAGGGGGGCTGTGTAGCCCCCCTTCTTTTCCCACGTTTGGGGCCCTGGGGACCCCATCCCCCTGGGCCTGGCCTCTTTGAATGGGACCGTGGGGGGAGCCCCAATGGCCGCACGGTCCCGCCAGCTCCCTGCCTCCTGCGGGAGCTGGCATTGCTTTTCCACACGGGGAGCTGCTGACATGCAGCTCCTCTTGTGGAAAAGCAATCTGCTTTGGATTTTGGAAGCGAGAGCAGGAAACCTGCTCTCGCTTCCAAAATCCAAAGCAGAGTTTGGCATGACAGGCTCCTGCCCTGCCATAGCAAACAGCAGTGTCCCGGGGGTGGGCACCCTGGGACACTGCAGGAGCCGGCCCTGGGGGTGGCGGTCCCCAGGGCCGTCACTTGCTCCAGGACCCCTCCCTTTATTTACATAGCCCCGGGGAGGTGGTGGTCCCCGGGGCTCGGGGGTTCGTTTAGGACCCCCAAATTTACATATTTAGTGCCCCAGGGACGTGGCGGTCCCTGGGGCATGTGGGGGGGCTCTTTTGCCCCCCACCCACACAGGTTTTATTTTTTTTTAAATAGAGCCCCGGGGAAGTGGCGGTCCCCGGGGCTGCTGGAGGGCCGCGTGCCCTCCCGCACCTAATTTACATAGCCCCAGGGAGGTGGCAGTCCCCGGGGCTGCGGGGGCCCGCGGGGCCCCCGCTATGTAAATAAATTGCCCCTGGGACTTGGACCACTCGGGGGCTTTGAAAACGAAGTGCGGGAGACCGCGCTTCGTTTTTCAAAATTTTCGGACGGATTCGCGCACCCGGCGAGACCCCGCCCAAAAATGTAAAAAAAAAATGCTTTTTTTGGGCCTGGGGTCCCTGCTGGACCCCCTCAGCAGGCCTGGGGGGTCAGGGTGTTTTTACCCTGCCCCCTTTTCTTGTTTTTAATCTTTATTTTTACCTTTTTCCTTCTCCCTCCTTCCTAGGCACAAGATGGTAGCCAACACTTCCTGGTTTGAAGTGTTGGCAGCCAATTAGAGGCAAGCTCGTGCTCGGGAGGTTAGTCTCCGCCGAGATATCGAAAGTTTTCTTTTTAAATTTCTCAGGAACTACTGAACGGATTTACACCATTTAACAAAAAGGACTCTTTCTGAACCAAGGGCGACCTTTTGCCAAATTTGGTGTAATTCCGTTCAGCAGTTCGGGCTGTAGCTTTGTCTAAAGTTTCCTACGGAAAATAACATGGGGAAAACGTGTTTTGGGACCCCCCTTTTTTCTCAGCCCCCACTTGACGAATCACCCCGAAACTTTCAAGACAGGAGCTGACCGGAGCTGATCACTAGTTTTGAAAATTTCGCGAAGATTCGTCAACCGGGTCCAAAGGTATTGGGAAAACAAAAAACGCTTTTCCTATGGAAACTAGGTCCTAACTATAACTACCTATATATATACATACATACATATATACATATATATATATATATATCAGATACAGTACTCACTCCTACTGAGAAATGAGTCCGACACAGCAGAGGTACGATGCAAAGTTGGTTTCAATGCATTTTGAAGCTTAAAACAATGAGCTGTGAAACGCTTTAGGCAGATGCGTTTCAGCAATTAGCTTTCTTCAGTGCCCGTTCCAACAGTGGGGGCCATCACACCTGAGGGATAGTTAAATGGAATAGTCATTACTCTCATTGGAGCATAGTTGTAGCCTCACCTCGAAATTAAATGTACAGTGTCCCAACCACAGGCTTCACCATTTGCTTCTCGCCAGACCACGCTGCATTGAAAAGTCTCAGCCAGCTGCGAAAGCCCATTCAGTAATAAGGCTTCCGTGCACACAGTGGTGCCCCAAACATTGTTGGCCCGCTGACTTCACGACCTCCCATGCAGCTGGCACACGGGTGTTGCTGTTCATCATGCTTTCAAGCAAAGTCCCTTTCAGCATTAAAATAATGCTCCTTTTTCCCCATATGCGGTGATCGTACTGCCAGAGTGCTTTCTCCGCCGGGGGGGCAACACGCATCTGTTTTCACAGAACAGTCCATATTTCTGCCGGCAATCGCGTCTCTCCAGAACAAGAGGGGGTGTCGGTAGCCAGTGCCTGCAAAAACTGTCGTGAAACAGCAGATCCAGTACTCACTCCTGAGAAATTAGCCAAATATATATATATATTTTATAGGTAGTACCTAGTTTCCATAGGAACAGTGTTTTTTGTTTTGCCAATAACGTTGGTGATGTTTGACAAATCTTCGTTATATTTTCAAAACTAGTTTGCCACTCACTACAGCAGCTGTCATGAAAGTTTCAGGGTGATCCGTCAAGCGGGGGTCCAAGAAAAAGGGGGTCCCAAAACGTGTTATCCCCATTCAATTTCTCATCATGATTTTAGACACAGCTACAGCTCGAACTGCTCAATGGAAGCAATGTTCAGAGAGAGGCAAAATAAAGGTGAGAAATGAGCAGAAAGAGGCAGAATAAAAGTCAGAAGGAAGCAAAAAGAGGCAGAATAAACACAGCCGGACTGGGAATAGAAACCAGCCCTGCCAATTTCGCTCGACCGGCCCTGGGGGTGTGGGAGAGGGGGGTAGCTGAGAAGCGCCAGCCGGGGGGTGCTATCAAGCACCACTCCCGCTTTTGTTACAGGGGGCCGATATTGCACAACTGCTGCAAAACCGGCCCCAGTAACAAAACCGGCCCCCACGGGTCAAACACTGGCCCCCACCCGTCTGGCCCAGATCACTGACAAAATATCGAAGGTCAAAAAATCGACCTACAAAAATATCGGAGCAAGAATATCGATGTCAACAATATCGATATCCTATCTACAACATGGTAAGTACAAAAATATCGAAAAAAAATATCGATGTCAAAAATATCGTTATCAAAAATATCGTTTTTTTTTGTTAAAAAAAATATGTAAAATAAACTAAATAATACTTATAAAATATTTTATAATGTTTAAAATTAATAAGTAATATATATAATTTAATACAACATTAATTAAACATATACATATAATATATAATATATATACTTACATAGGGGCCCATTACGATACCCGGCGTAAATAAATCCGCCAGGCATGGAAGCGGCAAAAATCCGCCCGCACACACCGCCTGAACACCGACCACGCCATTACGATTACACAAACCGAAAACCGCCATCGGCGGAAAAATCACACAAAATACCGCCCGCCAACGTCCGAGTCGGAGTCAAACCGCCCGCCACGGACGGAAACACGCACGACAACACAAAACCGCCCGCCCTCACGGCCGACACACCGCACGTGAAATTACGATCGCACCGACATGAGCGCGGAAAACCACAAATATACCGCCCGCCAGCGCAAACAACGCCGATGAGAATCGACACGGCAGAAGCCATGGCGCCAACGTACCTGCACAGAAACCATCCGCACACAAAACCAATAGCACACAACATGGCCAACAAGTCCACACAGCAAGGCACGCACAAATACACAAGCACAGTACACATCCCGAAAACACCCCCCGGACAAAAAAAAATACAAAGGCCAGAACCCCAGACACAACACACCTGAAAACAACAGACCATGAGGACACACCCACATAGGTGAGTACAAAAGCAGCACTCCCACAGACCACAACCCCTTGCTACATTGCAAACCAGAGAGGAGAGGAGAGGACACAGTGACACAGCAAGGACAGCAGTACACCACAGAAACGCACACATCACAACCACCACCACCATCACCACCAAACACCACCACCACCACCACCACCACCAAACACCGGCACCACAAACCCCCTGCACATTACACAACACACACCGCACCAGCACCACAAACACCATGGCACCACAAAGAATGCCCAAGTTCACGCCCATGGAGCTGACGGTCATGGTCGACGAGATCATCAAGGTGTACCCACAAATCTATGGGAACATGGTCCAGCACACACCACTAGCCACCAGAAACAGAATGTGGAACCGGATCGTAGACCAGGTCAATGCAGTCGGGACCCTGCCCAGGAACAGAGTAGAAATTAACAAACGTTGGAATGACGTAAAGAGCCTGGTCAAGAAGAAGGAGGGCAAAAACAGAGAGCTGGCTGCCGTCACTGGCGGAGGGAATCCCGCGCTCTTTAAGACCTTCAAAGCGTGGGAGGAGAAGGTGCGAGTCGTAATACATCCGGAGATCCTCGCCGGATTAGCAGGGGGAGTGGAGGCTGGTAAGTACAAACTAATGTATACCAGCACACCGCTATGTACTCACATGCGCAACTACCATGCCACAGCTCCCAGGGACAAACACCCCCATGTCCAGCACACAATACACAACACATCACACACACATGCAACAGACACCACCACACACAGCCCAAACCGAACAACTGTAAGATGCGTGGGGACATGTGTACACTCAGCCAGCCACGTAACCACCAACAGGTCCCCAAATATGCCAGAAGCGCCACAACGAGCACCCACCACACCCATGTGTCCGCCACAGCTGCACTAACCGACAAGTAACAGGTAAGTGGCAGGAACACAAAGTGCAGTGGGTGGGAGGGTGGACAGCCCAAGTACAACACACACCAGGCCCCAGTCCCACAGCACAGCAAGGAGGAGCATCCCCCACACCCCACAGCCACGTGTCAGCCACCGCAGTGCACAACGACAGCCGAAAGGCAGACATCACGGTCCACAGCAATCGGTGTCAGTGGGTGTCCAGCCACCCCCACGACCCACAACACCCCCCCACCCCCACAGACCTGCAACATGGAGCACCCCCGCTTAGAGCCATGTGGCATCCAGTACAGTGCACGCACGAACAACTTGCAGGTGGGAAACTGGACAGGGCTGGATTACTGGAGGCATGAGGACCATAACACGACCAACACATGGGACATGTCACGTAGCAGACGAACACGCAGCACCGCCCACCGTCACGAACAAGTGAACAATGTGCACACGGACATGAACAACAGACTCACACCCCACATGACCCATCACAGACATAGCAACACCCAAGGAGCCACGTCTGCATGCACAAGCCACACTGAATATAGTCCCACACGGCAGCCACTGTGCAACTCATCACACACAACCGAAATACCATTGAAGTCCTGTCCATGTAGCCCCTACTGCCTGTCAACCACACACCCCACAACTACGCCTATGTAAGACAAACAACACTAGACGCAACAGAGCGGAACAACATAAATGCACACGAACACCACTGAACCCATCAAACTCACAGACACACCATGCACATACAACATACCATCCATCCCATCCGTCAGCCCCAGTCTCATGAAAGGCATGTCATCCGCATAGCTGCCACACATACAGCAGTCACGCTAAGATACATGCCCATGACCAACCATGTGCCAGAAGTCAATTAAGCGCACGACACACTGTGAGCAACAACACACAACATGGGCCACACCCCCCGAGCACTGCAGTGATGCACATGGCACAGGGCAGCACGCACACCAAGGAGATGGGACAACTGCAATACGTTGGCTGGCACACAACTATCACTCACTCATAACGATGCGTCCAATGCCATGTCCAGTAATCACAACAGACAGCAAATATGCAGGCCATGTCAAGCATGCACACACCTCAAACCATGCACTGTCATGCTGCCACAACACATGTCACGTTCGGCACCCATGGCTCACAGCATGTACCCCAAAAGCATATCCCCTCCCAAATGCGAATCTGGGGCATGGCCCCCATGTTGCCATATGCGTTCCTAAGCGTTCCATTTGAACCCCAAAAGCATATTCCCTCCCAAATGCGAATCTGGGGCATGGCCCCCATGTTGCCATATGCGTTCCTAAGCGTTCCATTTGAACCCCAAAAGCATATTCCCTCCCAAATGCGAATCTGGGGCATGGCCCCCATGTTGCCATATGCGTTCCTAAGCGTTCCATTTGAACCCCAAAAGCATATTCCCTCCCAAATGCGAATCTGGGGCATGGCCCCCATGTTGCCATATGCGTTCCTAAGCGTTCCATTTGAACCCCAAAAGCATATTCCCTCCCAAATGCGAATCTGGGGCATGGCCCCCATGTTGCCATATGCGTTCCTAAGCGTTCCATTTGAACCCCAAAAGCATATTCCCTCCCAAATGCGAATCTGGGGCATGGCCCCCATGTTGCCATATGCGTTCCTAAGCGTTCCATTTGAACCCCAAAAGCATATTCCCTCCCAAATGCGAATCTGGGGCATGGCCCCCATGTTGCCATATGCGTTCCTAAGCGTTCCATTTGAACCCCAAAAGCATATTCCCTCCCAAATGCGAATCTGGGGCATGGCCCCCATGTTGCCATATGCGTTCCTAAGCGTTCCATTTGAACCCCAAAAGCAAAGTACAAACCAGACCCAGGATGGGCCAGGAGCCCGCATACACCAGAGTCACAATAAGTAGGGACACAGCAACACACCCATCGGCATGGCCAATCCGTCCCATGCCACATGTGCACAGCACACAGTCCCATTGCCAAGCACACACAACTACAGATGCTACAGCCACACACACGCCTCCGGGAAACCCATGTACGAGATTGCACGAACTGTCAATGTCAGACGACAAATACATACTTCGCCAGGTGCAACACAATAACAAATCTCATTCTCTCCACAGGTGACGAACTGCTGGATGCTGGGGATGGAGCCAGCAGCCAGCACAGCCAGCCTACAAGCCCCCAACGAGGACACACGGATCTGGAGGATCTGTCCTCCTCTTCGGACACGGACCACCAAGCAGGCCCATCTGGTGTGGCAGGGCCCACCCGCTCCCCAGGACCCCTCCTACCCACCAACCCATCATCCAGGGCTGCTGAACATTCCCAGCCCCCTGCTGCCACTGTCGTTGCGGCCACACCCACGGTCATTGTGGCCACTACCACTGCCGCACCGACCACCACTGCCGCCACCACCGCCACGTCTTCGCTGGCACCAGCCCCAGCGCAGGTGGTGGCCCGGCCGACTGGATCCACCCTGGGAGCCAAAGCGAGGACCGTGGTGAGCAATGTGGCTAGTGGGCAGGCCGGTGGCAGCAGGACTGGTAGGAGGAGCAGGGTCAGGGAAACGCCAGCCTCCCCTGGGAGCCATGCCCTGCCTCATATGGCCAGAGTCCTTAGGGCCTATGAAGAGGCCCAAGGACAATGGGTCCGGTCTGCTTCAGACACGCGTGAGGTGCTGGGGGTGCTGAGGTCCATGGACGCCCGTATGGGCCAAATCGTGGACCTCATGGGACAGCTGGTGGTGGCGGTGAGGTCACAGCCAGGGACAGCAGCTCCCCTCCGCCACCACCTGCCGGGGCGCAGGGTGGAGCAGCAGTGCCCAGTTCCCCTGCGTCCACAGCCAGTGAGCACACCTCAACCACCAGCATGTCGCAAGCAGGCACCCCCCTCGCAAACGTGGAAGGGGCCGTCCGAAGTGGAAACAGATCTCCCGGGAGGACTTCGCACGCTCCAAATGCAAGTGAGGCAGCCAGCCAGCCTTCCGCCAGCCTTCCTTGACCAGCCACTGCATTGACTTGGACTACGATCCCACTCCACACAGCCATCTGGATGGCATGTGTGTGTTGGACTATGGACATAGAACCAGTGGGTACACCCTGATCATCACGCAGCCATGACCGACAGCTCATTGTCACTGCACGCACCACTTTTGTCATCACCTTACACACAATCACATGTCACAGTTTGTAATAAATGCACCTTTTTCACTAACTGCTGTTTGTGCCCTGTGTTTTATTTGTACGGAATACAACGGCCACCTTGGGCGGAAAGGCACCTGATGCGTGGCATGGCAATTGAATCCGGAGGGCCTGTAGGGACCTAGGGGTGGGAGACAGAACAGGAGCACATTCAATGAGTGTGTCACACACCCATCACACAGTACATGTCAACAACTACAAGCAATGTACACACATCGCACAGAGCAATAGGGCACAATGCCACAGCCACCAACAGTGGCATACTACCCTGGCCATGGAGCGTTGACACACAGCACGCAGTGAACAAACGGCCACCCTGACACAGCACACACACACCTGCACAGATACAGCCACATCAGCCGTCGTACATGGACACTCACCGTCAAGTGAAGTAGCGGGCGATGAGCTGCTGCCGCACATTACCAGCTTCCTCCTCTCCGCTGTCCTCCTCACTCGAGCTGTCCTGGTCTGCGGGCTGGGGCCCTGGTTGATCTCCGTCATCCACGATGAGGGGGATCTGCTTCCGAATGGCCAGATTGTGCAGCATGCAGCACGCCACCACTATCTGGCACACCTTCTGTGGGGAGTACGCCAGCGCACCCCCGGTGCGGTCCAGGCACCTGAACCTGGACTTGAGGAGGCCAAAGTTACGCTCGACCACACGTCTGGTCCTCCCATGTGCCTCATTGTAGCGATCGTCTGCTGGGGTGCGAGGATTCCTCAATGGACTGAGCAGCCATGCCCCATTCGGGTACGCAGAGTCACCTGGGTGTGAGGGACACAGAGAACCGTTGCAATTCCAACTGGACAGGGGACAGCATCGCACAACCAGCACGCTACACCACTCCACATACTCACCGACAATACAGGCATGATCCTGTTGCATATTGGACATCAGTCGTGGCAAGATGCTGTTGCGCATTATGTGTGCGTCATGGGCCGAGCCTGGGAACTTTGCACACACGTGGGTGATCACCATGTCCGCAAGGCACACCACTTGCACATTCAGGGAGTGCGTGTGCTTCCTGTTGCGGTACAGGTGCTCAGTGGCCTGTGGTGGAACAAGGCCGACATGTGTGCAGTCAATGGCTCCAACGACGTGTGGGATTCTGCCAAGGGCATAGAATGCACCCTTCACTGCCGCCAATTCACGAGCCCTGGGGTAGCGGATGTACCTGTTTCGGCACAGCATCATGGCTGCCAGTACATCCCTCAGCACCTTGCTGAACATGGGCTGGGACATCCCTCCTCCAATGCCCACTGTGTGCTGGAATGACCCAGTGGCGAAGAAATGCATGGCGGCCATCACCTTAGCCGTAGGGGTGACAGCAGTCGGATACACCCTGCGGGGACGGAGATGGGGTTCTAACATGGCACACAGTCGATGCAGGGTTGGCCTGTCCAGCCGAAACTTCCTAATAACCTCTGTATCGTCCATGTCCGCCAGCAGCAATTGGTATGGGCGGTCAATGTTCGGTCTCCGCCTAGGGACAATGGCAGAGGACACATGTCAAAGCAACACGACACATAGCAATTTCGCATACACATCACTGACATGACTGAGCAAGCACATGAGCCACAGCCCAGCTGTCAAGCTGGGACGGCACGGCCACAATACACTTACACAGGTCTCCCAACAATGGCAATGGCTAGTGATACAAACCACTGCCCTGTGCATGCACATGGGGATCTAGGCCCCAATGACTTGCGGGGCGTGCTGATGGGGACTGACTGCATATCCGTCAAGCGGCAACGCCACGGCAACATGAATGTCTGCTGAGCATGGAACTGCTTCCGCGGCTGGATGAGTATGGCACACGACGACGACGATGTGGGCACAGGCTGAGCGGCCAAAACAAGTGGGACCTGTGGCACGAGGGGATATGAGACAGTAGTAGGTGTCAGCACTGCACCCTATGTACAGCACTGTACGGATCACACCTCCCGAAACATTGACAGGTGTCCACATTGACAGCCCCATGCCAAGACGGCTGTGTGCTTGCAGTCACACGTCACAGGTGAGAGGTTACATTGCACGTGCCAGGTGGCAGACGTACATAGTGGGAGCTGGCATGTGTGTGCATGTGTCTCCTGTTCAGGATCCACCAGATGGGCGCTGACTCTGTACTGACCATTGGACACAGCATGTTCCGTGGAAGGCTTGTGTGTGTGGGATGGTGGCACTGGATGTGCCTCCGTTGGGTGGGGGGCCATGCACAGGGCGGGTACGTCGATGATTGCGCATTGTTGGTCACGGTGGGTGCACCAACTGAAGATGTGTTGCCCTGTGTTCAATTCCTATGTCCGCATGATGATGGACTGTAGATGTGGGCAGACTACACATTGGTCGATGTGCTGTCTATATGCATGTGCCTTCACACCAGGCACAGCTGCCCCTGCACATGTGACCCCTGCTGGACTCGCTGCTGGGTCTGTGGAGCTGATGCACCTTCTGTGCGTGGGGCGGACAGCTCTCCTCACTTCCCTCATTGCGCATGTCATGACTTTGCCGCAGGTGACATGGATCATGGAGGGCCCACATGTACGCGTGGGTAGGCTACACATGATTGTTCACTGGTCGCCACCCCCAGTCAGTGTTTCGAATGGGAAGGTTGTCGTGCTGGTGGTATATTCGATGTGGCGGATGGGCGGGCCTAGGTGCGGGCTTACATTCCGGACATGGGGGGTAGTTGGATTGGCGACTAGTTGCAGTACACACGGGACACGTCTCTTCCTTTCCACATCTGGGTCATCCCTTGTACTTACTGACAGTGATACAGTCATCTTCGCCCCAGCCCTCATGTCCTCCCCTCGCTCCCCCAATATGCATGCTCACCTGCGAGGCTAGCGCCTGCACAGGCAGCCCCAAGCTCGCACCAGAGAGGGCAAGGAGTGTATGTGTGGGTCCAGTTGCACGAGTGGGCTGTCTCAGGGTATGATGTGTGGCGGGACGCCGTCCACCTGCGTGGTGCCCCAAATGGAGACCCGGCCTGCATGGACTATGCATCACAGTCTTCGCCTTCCGGATCCGCCACCTGCGACACCCAGTGGCTGTGGCTGCCCTTGCGGCCAGGCCGCGTCCGTCTGCGGCTGATGGCCCACACATTCACTCTTTGGCCTCTCTGGGGAGGGCTCGGGGGTGGTGGCGCACGCGCTTGCACTTAGTCGCAATGGCATGTGGCGTGGTTGGTATGATGGGCAATGGATGGGATGGTGCGAGCCACCTCCCGTGACGTCAGTGCTGCTCGTGCTGTGGTGCGTCCCCCTACACTTCCATCTGACTTGTGCCATGCTAGACGTTGAGGTTCTATTGCCTGCGTGATATGACCAGGAGGAGCGCGAGGAGACCTCTCACACACCATGCTCCACTGCCATCCCGTGCCCTGTATCGCCTGTGCGGATTGACTATGTTGGGGTTACACCTGGTCGACTGGGGCTGTGTGTGCCTTGTCAAGGGGCATGGCGGGCGCACAACAGGATCCAGCTTGTCCACAGAGGGTGGGCTGAGGTGCGCCTGGTACCGCTTTGTACGTGTGCCTGGCTGCTGTGCACACACGTTTTCACTCCCCCCCGACAGGTGTCCCCTCACAATGCCCAGGGAAGCGGTGGTGTACTGTTCATGACCCCTCCCAACACGGCGTGCTCCAACTTGGCATGTGCGCATCTACCCGTCGCACCCACCCACCTGAGCACTGCGTCCATACGACTTCACACGACACATGTGTGTCTTCCACAGTAGTGCTACTCATTTGCGTTGACATCCAATACCAGTGGACTGCATGGTCATGTCACGACTGCCGTGTACTTCACATACTCTCATCCTCTCTCATTCGTACTTGTGAAATGAGTCAGCGGAGACAGTTTTGGTTTCAAACATTATATTGAGTCTTCTGTCCTCTGTGATGCAGTATAGTGGACACTACTGGCAGCGGAATACATGTTGAGGATATACTGAGCATGATTGCAAATGGGATAGGGTGTGGGGTTCCATGTGATTGGCTGTTGCATGTGGGATGTGGGCTTCAGAGTGACATCTGCTTGGCCAAGGCTGTGCTAATGTACATTTACGTATAGCTGCGGAGCTGCGGACTTTGACACAGACGGTATACATGTAGCCTACCAGACCGCTTGGCATCATGGGCACAGTCCATCTCAGTTCCATGTGACAGGTTTGCTGCGGTTGTTCCTCATGCACGCGTGCATGTGAGATGACATCAGGGCATGTGCTTGCGTGCATGCAGCGGCGTGCCACTTGTTGTTGCACTGTGGTGGTTACTGGACATGTCACAGTCACTGGGGTCGTGTTGTTGTTGTATGCACTTGTCGTCCATGCAAAGGTCCTGGTATGGGATTCCCGGGGCGGGGGTGGGAGGGGTGCAGCACCCACAGACTCCAGGCGACCTATTCATGTCCACTGAGCGGTGTGTGTGTCCATGGGCGCTGGATCCATGTCGTGTCCTGGTTGTCCGTGCAGTTCCGTCCATGTGGGTGCGATACACAGAGCCCATGCCACTGCCTCCCACGATGCATGCGGTGTTCCTGGATGTGATGGGGAACAGTGTGCATGTCCCGGTCATATCCGATGTCATGGCGATGTCGTTGATGGTGTGGTTACAGTTGCCGGTCGTTTGGTATGGCTGTTGTGGTGGTGACTGGCCAGTCCGTGCGGAAGCTAAGCATGGGTGCGGGGTTGGACATCATAGGTCACTCGGGGAACCTGCGTTGTGGTCCGACGAATTGACAGGTTGTCAGGTATGCGATGCCGTCCAGCAGGGCTTCCATGTCATTGGTGGTGTACATGTTTGCCAGCCAATGTAGCGGATGGTGGCTGTCAAGGTGTTGTTCGTAAGTTGTCCCTTGGAGGACCATGATGGGGCATGCTGGGTGACATTCGATGTAGCTGTTCTCGATGATCCGTCGTGTGGAGGCACAGTGGTCCCATTTCAGTGCGGGTGCGATGTTGGCCACATACGCCATGCCCCCATAGGCAGAGCAGGCCCTGTCGTGTGCGTCCAGAGGGAGGAGTAGTGGTAGCAGGTTCGCCTTCAGACATGCCGGGTTGGAGAGGCATATCTCGACGGGATGCTGGTAGGGACACCTCCGACAGTAGAAGACGGGCATGACGCAGCTGAACAATGTGATGCGGTAAGTCAGTCGGTAACTTACGTTCAGCAGGGACAGGAGATCGCATCCCAATGTATGGAACAGGTTGGTTTTGTACAGCTTGAGCTGTTCGGCGTAGTTGGGTAGGTGTGTTGCGGTTGCCATTTCGCAGCGGTTCGTTGAGGTGGCGTGCTCCGGCTGTGTGTGCAGTCTGCAATGTGCACGCTCTGAGGTTGCTGTGAGCTCTGTGTAGTCGTAGGGAGACAGGACTTGTGTTCTGTTGGCTTGTTTGGAGGACACGGGCCCTCTTCCCACATGCTTCTCAGACAGTTCAAGGTCAGTGCTGTGTGACTCCTTCCAATTAACTTGCATGTGGCCGACATGGGGGAGTGTTTTCTTCTTTCTTCCCCGTCCGTTGTGTGCTTCTGTGATATGCGCTATCTGCCCTGTGGTCGGTCTCCTCGGCATGCCTGTGTTGGTCTATTCTTGGACAATGGCTGTATTCACCGGCTTCTGTCGTAGGGCTGTGGTTTCGGAGTTGGAATGGAAGGTCATTCAGTGCTGTCTGCTCTCCCTTGTGTGGGCGGCAGGCTGCCTTTCCGCTATGCGTTGGGCCTTGTGTGTGAATGTTATTCTTGGGCCACCTGTTGTTGGTCCCCGGGCTCTTTGGTGTTCCGTTTTATATGTCTTGTTCATATGTGCAGGGTGGTATGGGTGTTTCTGTGTGGTACTGGCGTTCCTCTTCCCGAAGGGGCCCTGCTTCTCCTAGTTGGTGTTGCCGCCGCTGTGTGCTTCGCCATGTTTGTTACACTGGGGTGTGTCCTGCTGTTGCGTGTCTTCACTGACATGTGTGCGTCGGTTGTGTGGCGTTGGGTGTTGTCCGTGAATTGGGCGTTGGGGACATGTCTGTGGCAGGCCTGTCACGTGTCATGTGCGTTCGGGGTGGGGCTGATGTGTGTGCTGCTTGGTTGTGTCCCTGTGTCTGTGTGCGACGCATGCATGGCGCTGCGGTTGGCCTCTGCGTTGTGCGCATGTGTGGCGGCGTCATCGGCGCTTTGGGGCCGTGACGGGGTGGTTGGTTCCTAGTCCCAGGTGGTGTGTACACATGTGTTCCGCGATGTTACGATTTGGCCTGTGTGTCATATGTGGATGCAATGGTGGATGTGTAGTGTACACTCGCTGGTGGGGGTTGTCCGCTTTTTCCGCCCTTGCACTGTGTGCGCTGTTTGCGTGCACTTGTTGTGTGTGTGCCTACCTGCGTCTCCGCGGCACGTTGCGTCCTTGGTGGTGCATCAGCAGAAGCATGGGGAGGGCCTGCAGTGCTGGATTCATGCTCGGGGTGCCGCTTCTTCGTTGTCCGTGCTCGGCATCCGTGTTACCGCTTCGGTTTCTCGTACGGTATCTCTTGGCCATGGGAGCCGTTTGTTTGCGGCATCGTAATTTATGCGCCGGGCGGGACGTGTTTCGTCGGACGGTGTGTGTCAGTTAGGCTGCGCCGCTACGTGTACGGGCGCACTTTGATGGCGGACGGTGTTGCTGGCTTGCCGGCGGTGTTTGGCCTACTTTTCGCATCGTAATTGGACGGGCGTGTGGACTGCTGCGTGCCGGCGGTAACTGGTGCTTTTTGCATCCGCCAGCAAGGCAGTGGTGCTTCCGCCCACCATCGTAATGGGCCCCTT